>OZ017738.1:191980032-192556776 GCA_963969285.1 Odontomyia ornata
ATGTCGACGCATTGATGGAGGATTCCAGACTCCGAATTTCCAAGATGAATGTGGTAGTATGTACTGACACTGATGTACCGAATTCTTCCGAAAGCATTGTATGGGCCAAGCTCGATGGTGATTCTGGAGACCACTGATCTTATCTGATAGAGCCAACGAAGACGTCCGCATTGCACAGTTTGATTATAGGACGAAGCCTTGTAAGATCTTTAAGGAACGGATACGTACCGGTTAGAGTCCTTAACACCGCAGACTCAACCACGAGCATCAAAGCGGGAGAAGTCATCGGCAGCTGCCAGCCTGTTTCCACCATCACCTCTTTGGAAGCCACTCACGACCATCATTGAAAAAGGAGGAAAGATGCTGACAAAGCCCGGGAACTCACGTCTGCAATATTGAAGCAGACTAAATTGCCACTGCAGCTATTCAAGCGAGCCTCTGATCTGGTCACCAAGTACAGTGACATCTTCTCAACAAGCCCGGAGGACCAAGGCCGAACAAGTCTGGTAACTCACGTCATGAGACGTCTTCCTTTACCCAAACAAGGAGAAGTGAGTGCACTGATCTTGGACATGGAAAAACAAAGTGTTATTGAACCTTCTGTCAATCCATGGGCCGCGCCAATAGTTCTGTTAAAGAAAAAGGATGGTAGCACTCGTTTTTGTGTCGACTACAGGCAGCTTAACGGAGTCACTAAGAGATATAGTTACCCACTTCCATGCATCGATGACATTATGGACACTTTAGCCGATGCAAAATGGTTTTCTACACTCGATCTCAAGAGAGGCTACTGGCAGGTAGAAATCGACAAGAAGGACCGAGAGAAGACCGCATTTTCAGTTGGGACCGGATTGTGGCAATTTGTGGTGATGCACTTTGGGCTTTGCAATGCTCCAGCCACTTTCGAACGCCTGATGGAATACGTGCAACGAAGCTTAACGTAGAAAACCTGCTTGGTGTACCTAGATGACATCATTGTTATCGGGAGAACGTTCGAAGAGAATGTGCGGAACTTAGAAGAGGTTTTCTCCCGAATGCGACTGGTGAGTTTGAAACTTAGTCCCGACAAGTGTACCCTTTTCGCAGCTGAAGTAAAATACCTGGGACACGTCGTATCAGCAGAAGAGGTCAAAACAGACCCTGGAAAAATTGAAGCCGTGAAAAGCTGGCCAACACCAAACAACAAGCACCAACTATGAAGTTTTCTGGGTCTACTGGGTCTACTATCGAAGATTCGTCAAAAATTTTGCCAAAATAGCTGAGTGTCTCCATCAGCTAACCAAGAAAAATCGTCCGTATGTCTGGAATGAACAATGTCAGGCAGCCTTTGAGACCTTGAAGGAGAAACTGTGTGAGTCACCTGTGCTGGCATATCCAAAACCCGGAAAAAATGTTTCTAGATGACATCGATGCGAGCAATGGTGGTATTGGAGCTGTACTGTCTCATCTGATCGATGACAAAGAAAGAGTTCTCGCGAATCACAGTCGAGTTCTCGCAAAAAGTGAGAGGAAATACTGTGGGAGCAAGAAGGAGCTATTTGCTATAATAGAGGCCACCAAGTACCTATATAGCCAGAAATTTGTTCTTCGAACGGACCATGCATCGCTGAGATGGCTACTTAACTTCAAAAACCCTGCGGTACAAGTTGCGAGATACGACAACATAGGGCGGAGTTCATGGAAATGCTGACGCCCTTTCTCATCGTCCATGTCCAGGTAACTGCAAGCATTGCCGATGGATTGAGGAAAAGGAGCCGACCGATGATCTGCAAGTGATAACGGCCGAATTCGATGAAGGTTGGTCATCGGAGGAGATTCGAAATGCCCAGTTAGCCAATGAAGACATCAGACCATCGCTCGTATGGAAGGAGACAACTGGGTGACCTGAGTGCAAGGATGTTTCGATGCATGGCACAACCCTAAAAAGTTATTGGGCACAATGGAACTCCCTTCAGGTGGATGGTAGCGTACACAAGCGGATATGGGAAATGGCGGATGGCAGCTCCTATGGATGCAAACTATACTTCCCAAAAGCCGAATCCACGATGTGGTTAAGGAAATGCACGAAGGACTCTCGGGAGGCCACCTTGGTGTTAACAAGACCTTAGCGAAATTGCGGGAACGGTTTTACTGGGTCCACGCTCGAGGAGACGTAGATGACTGGTGTCACAGATGCACAATTTGCGCTTCCATCAAAGGTCCAAAGCGATGACTGAGTGGACAAATGCAAACCTGTAACGTGGGTGTACCGTTTGAAAGTATTGCTGTTGACATCGCAGGACCCTTTCCTGAATCCGAATGGGGAAATCGATACACGCTGGTTGTGGTCGATTATTTCAGCAAGTGGCCCAAAGTCTACCCCATTCCCAACCAGGAAGCAACTACCGTACCCGAACAGCTTGTGTCAAATTGGGTCAGTAGGTACGGCGTACCTGGTGAACTACATTCGGATCAAGGCCGAACCTTTGAGTCACTGGTTTTTGGCGAAATGTGTGAGCTGCTTAGAATACGGAAAATGACGGCAACATCGCTTTATCCCTAATCCAATGGAATGGTCGAACGTTTCAACGGCACACTCAGTAAACACCTAGCCAAGATGGTTGACGAGAACCAATGGGACTAGGAACGACAGATCCCACTATTTTTGATGGCGTACAGAGCTGCCGAACATGCATCGACGGGCCAAGCCCAAGCCAAAGTCATTTTTGGAAATACTATTCATCTGTCGGCTGACATAAAGTTCGGCAAACCCCTGAGAAATCCCAAACGATCTCGGAGTACGCAAGTGACCTAAGGCAACGGTTGAACCAGATACATTGGACAGTGTGAAAATACCTCGAATCAGCTACTGACCGCATGAGGACCACGTATGATCTAAAGGCAAATTCTAGTGGCTCCCAGCAAGATGACTTGGTGTAGTTATATAACCCGCAACGGCGGATACAGGAACACCATAAGCCGAGAGCCAAAATGAAAATCATGCACATGGACGGTCTTGCCCCATATGACACCCAGGAAGACTTAACTACAACTGGCGACACATCTTTTCGGGGTGAAACGAACTAAGGTAGGGGCAGTGTTACATGTCCGAACATTTCTGTGAGCTACTGTCGCAACTATCAATGACATCATGGTCAACAAACGAATGTACTTGAAAGCACAAGAGTCGACCAAGCATGATCAACATCTGAAAGTGACGTCATTGCTTCCTTTCAGAATTGCTTGAATATTCCAGGTAGTTCGCCTTTGTACGAGAAACGGATTGAATGACTAGAGACCCTTTATACAGCCGAGTCGAATGAATTGGGGAGATAGTAAAACTGCGATATAGTGGGGCGCGAAGTAAAGGCGATATTGACTAATAGTGAAGTGATATAGACAGTTGAAATATAAAGGTAATAGTGAAATTCATGATTGTGCATTCTTTGTAAATAAACTCTTTAAACTTAATTTAAAAGACAGTGCGTTTTCACTTTTCTGGAACTTTAATATTATCGGCCGCGAACCATAACACGCGACAAAGGACGAAGACATATGTACCAATTATTGAGGGTTTCCAATAATCCAGTTTTTCAATTAAGCAGGCTTGAAATTATAGTTGTCTCATTTGCAGAGGCCCCCACTTACAGAGATCGGAATGTGCCATTATTCCATTTTTAGAGGTGGAAATGTTAATAAAGATGCGTATTTTTGGTGTTATTAATTTAAATCCTGAAAAGTCACTTGCTGCTCATTTAAGTCATTCCTACATGTGGTAAATATTCTATCCCATCCTAGAAACGTTGCACAGATCTCCAGCTCCTCTTGTAGGCTCTCAGGTTCAGATACAATCTTCACTTTGAATCCAGCTTTTTTTAAGGAATAACTAATTGTGGTTTTGCTAACAGAAAACCAAGCTTTTCTTGCAAATCTCATGGCCTGGAGGATGTTGATTTCTGGGCTTTTATCCTTTTTTATGAATTTAAGAACATACTGAACAACTTCCTTCCTGTATTTAACCATAAAGTTGTTGATAATACCCTGATCTGTGGGCTGCAGTTTACTTGTGGTATTGGCGGGTAAGTACAACAATGTAACATAGTCTAATTTGGGCATATTGTTGTGAGCTGTGCAGTTGTCGACAAACATAATGATTTTTCGTTTTTGGGCCCTCATATCGGTGTTCACTTTTTTTAACAAATCTGCAAATAATTCAGAAGTCATCCGGGCCTTTTTATTGTTTTGATAACTAACAGGCAAAGTTTTAATGCCCTTGAAGCATCTTGGGCTGTCCCCATTCAAAACTTGTGTCTGGAACAAATCTTCAACCTTAAAAGGAAAAGTTATAAGGCTCAGTTTCATGCTTATGTAGCAACAGATAATAATGATAATTTTGGAGTTTAATCTTTTATCAATTTGAATTTAATATATATATATATATATATATATATATATATATATATATATATATATATATACATATATATATATATATATATATATATATATATATATATATATATATATATATATATATATATAATATTTATAAATTTATGTATATGTATGTATATATATATATATATATATATATATATATATATATTTTGATTTACAAATATTATATATGTATCTATATATATATATATATATATATATATATATATATATATATGTGTATATATATATATATATGTAATGATTTTCAACATTTTAAGTCCAAACGCGGAACCGACCTCTCATCGGTTCTAGACGTTAAGTCTGAGTAGTGCCAACGGATGGTACCAACGGGTCAACCAATCCGTGCACCGTAACCCATTCACGCGGTGGCTGCTTGTCGGCCAGCTAGTTCGGAGAGGATTTCGGTCGCGGGTCTCCGAATGGGTTACGCTCAATTACAATATTTTCAGCCACCTGAACATGCCCGTTTTCAAAACGCGTTATCAAAACAAAACCATACGGAGAAGAGCCTACTTTACGTTACTCCGTATTTCTTCATTCAGCCAGTCAAGAATACAAAATCTAATTTTTATTTCGCGTTCCCGAATTTCCGACGCGGTACCGAAAAGTATGCTACTCGAAATTAACACGACGAAGACTACTCTAATAAAATGTCAAAACAACAAAGGCAGGTCGAAACCCTACCCTCGCGACGGCATACCTACCCTGCACTCACTTTCCCGCTGAAACAGAACGAACCACTGAAAAGGAAAGTCTTTTATTATTTAGCAATTCATTTTATTACCCTTTTTTTTACGAAAATTTTCTAATTAGAATACCCTGTTAATTGATACGATTAGATTACGATCTCGGACCACGTATGATCTAAAGGCAAATTCTAGTGGCTCCCAGCAAGATGACTTGGTGTAGTTATATAACCCGCAACGGCGGATACAGGAACACCATAAGCCGAGAGCCAAAATGAAAATCATGCACATGGACCGTCTTGCCCCATATGACACCCAGGAAGACTTAACTACAACTGGCGACACATCTTTTCGGGGTGAAACGAACTAAGGTAGGGGCAGTGTTACATGTCCAAACATTTCTGTGAGCTACTGTCGCAACTATCAATGACATCATGGTCAATAAACGAATGTACTTGAAAGCACAAGAGTCGACCAAGCATGATCAACATCTGAAAGTGACGTCATTGCTTCCTTTCAGAATTGCTTGAATATTCCAGGTAGTTCGCCTTTGTACGAGAAACGGATTGAATGACTAGAGACCCTATATAAAGCCGAGTCGAATGAATTGGGGAGATAGTAAAACTGCGATATAGTGGGGCGCGAAGTAAAGGCGATATTGACTAATAGTGAAGTGATATAGACAGTTGAAATATAAAGGTAATAGTGAAATTCATGATTGTGCATTCTTTGTAAATAAACTCTTTAAACTTAATTTAAAAGACAGTGCGTTTTCACTTTTCTGGAACTTTAATATTATCAGCCGCGAACCATAACACGCGACAATATATATATATATATATATATATATATATATATATATATATATATATATATATATATATATATATATATATATATATATTGTCGCGTGTTGTTGGTTCGCGGCCTATAATTTTAACGTTCCGGGAAAGTGAAAACGCAAAGTCTTTTAATTTAAGTTAAAAGAGTTTATTCAATAAAATGCACAATAATCAGTTAACACTTTCACTAATTTTAATTGTCACTATTAAAATTATCTAACACTTGTCCATAAATTTCTTATCGCAATTGTCTTCTAAATTACTTCACTATTACGAAACACACTTTTCTACTACTCGAAGAATATCGCTTCCCACACACAATCGTAGTTCTTCTCGCGGTCGAATGAATGATTCTCCCCATTCATTCAGCTCGCCTTTATATAGGGTCTCTACCTATTCACCCATTTCTCGCACATTGGCGAATGTTCTACCGAGAGGTACCTGGTAGGTTCGAGCAAGTTCATGAATGGAGTGACGTCACTTGCAGATGTTGATCATGCTTGTTGGATTCTCGTGGGTTCGAGTAAATTCATTCGTTGACGTTCTTAATGATGAAAACAATTGCGACAGTAGCTCGCAGAATTATTTGTACATGTAATTATTTGTACATGTAACACTGCCCCCACCTCAGTTCTTTTCGCCCCGAAAAGATGTGTCGCTATTTGTAGTCAATTCTCCCTGGGTGTAATATGGGGCAAGACGGTCCAGATGCATGATTTTCATTTTAGCTCTCGGCTTACGATGTTCCTGTATTCGGTATACGACGTCGTTGATTCGCTTTGTAACTCGGTATGGTCCCTCCCAATTATGTTGCAAATTTGGAGACCTACCCTTTCTCCGTTGCGGGTTATAAAGCCACACCAAGTCATCTTGCTGGAAGCCAGTAGAATTAGCCTTTAGATCATACCTGGTCTTCATGCTGTCAGTAGCCGATTCGAGGTGTTTCCGCACTGTCCGATGTATCTGGTTCAACCGTTGTCTTAGATCAGGGGGTGTTCCGAACTTTATATCGGCTGGCAAACGAATAGTCTTTCCAAAAATGACTTTGGCTGGGGCCTGTCCCGTCGATGCATGTTCAGCGGCTCTATACGCCAGTAAAAATAGTGGGATATGTCGGTCCCAGTCCCTTTGGTTCTCGTCAACCATTTTGGCCAAGTGTTTATTGAGCGTGCCGTTGAAACGTTCGACCATTCCATCGGATTGGGGATGCAGCGGTGTTGTCCTCGTTTTCCGTATTCCCAGCTGCTTGCACATTTCGCTAAAAACTAGTGACTCAAAGTTTCGGCCTTGATCCGAATGTAGTTCACAAGGCACGCCGTACCTGCTGACCCAATTTAACACTAGCTGTTTGGCTACAGTAGTTGCTTCCTGGTTGGGAATGGAGTAGACCTCGGGCCACTTGCTGAAATAATCAGCTACAACCAGCGTGTATCGATTTCCCCATTCAGATTCAGGAAAGGGTCCAGCGATGTCAACAGCAATCCTTTCGAATGGCACGCCTACGTTATAGGTTTGCATTTGTCCTCTCAGTCGTCGCTTTGGGCCTTTGACGGAAGCGCAAATTGTGCATCTGCGGCACCAGTCCTCTACGTCTTCTCGAGCGTGGAGCCAGTAGAATCTTTCCCGCAATTTCGCTAAGGTTTTGTTAACACCAAGATGGCCTCCCGATGATCCTTCATGCATTTCCTTTACCACATCGTGGATTCGGCTTTTGGGTAGTATAGTTTGCATCCTATAGGAGCTGCCATCCACCGTTTCCCATTTCCGCTTGAGTACGCCACCCTCCACCTGTAGGGAGTTCCATTGTGCCCAATAGCTTTTCAGGGTTGCGCCATGCATCGAAACGTCCTTCCACTCCGGTCGCCCAGTCGTCTCCTTCCATACGAGCAACGGTCCGATATCTTCATCGGCTAACTGGGCATTTCGAATCTCCTCCGATGACCAACCTTCATCGAATTCGGCCGTTATCAGTCGCAGATCAACGGGCGGCTCCTTTTCCTCAATCCGTTGGCAATGTTTGCAGTTAGCTGGACATGGATGACGAGATAGGGCGTCAGCAATTCCATGAACTCTGCCCTTGTGGAGCAGTTGGGGCCTCACTAGGTCTGGTCGGATCGTCGATCGGGTTGCACCAGTGTCGTTTGTTAGGGTGCATTGTTCTTCATCAACTTGACCAGGAAGGCATCTGTCTGCTTCTCCACGATGTTGCCTTGGCACGGTGCTGGGGATGTCGATACTCGTGGCCAACGTTCGCCCCACGAAGTTGGCCCTTGCAGTTTGATGGGCCTCCATTCTAGGCTCCTGACACGGTCTGGATCTCCACCACCCTGGACAATAGCTCGGTCTTCTCCCCTTCTTGCAGTCTCTTTGCAGGTGCCCTTTTTCCCCGCAATTCCAGCATCTAGGCGCACCATTCACCTGCAGCTCTCGCTCATTTCCCACGCGCTCACACCTGCAATTATCTGCCACTACCTCGCGAACCTGGACAGTGGTGCGGGTCACATTTTTGGCTGCCTCAAAATTTAAACTATAAGCCAATGCTTCCTTGACTGTTTGCTTTTGAGCTAACCGCACGGCTTGTTGCAATTCCTTGTCCTTTAAGGCGCTGATGAATGCTTCTGCTGCTACGTCATCTCGATGTTCTGGGTCGTACGCTGGGTAAGCCAAAAGTGCCAATCGCTCAATGTCTTGTGCTAGCTGCTGCAAGGTTTCGCCAGACTTCTGCATCCGATGCCGTAGCTGCGCCCGGTAAATCTGCTTCAGATGATCGTCTCCATAACGCATGTCCAGCGCATTCATTATAGCATTCGGGTTTGAATGCAGCTCAACGGGGATAGTCTGCAAAAGCTCGGCAGCTGGGCCTCTTAGAGCCAGAATTAACGCAGTTGCTCGTTCCTGCTCATTCCAGTGATTTATCCTAGCGGCGGCTTCAAACTGGATTTTGTAAATACTCCAGACCGTTTGCTCATCGAATATTGGTGCTTGCACATTTCTGGATGAGCTTTGCGCTGCGGTTATAAGCGGGGCTGGTGAGGTGGTTACTACTGCCTTCGCTGCTTTCAATTCTTTTTTCACTTTTTCCATCTCATGGTTCATTCTCTCTTCAACCTGGCTGATCTCATAGTTGATTTTCTCCTCAACTTGGCTGACCTTCTCCTCGACCTGGTAAACCTTTTCCTCGACGCATTTAATTTGATTGTTCAGGCTACCGAGCTCCACTTTTATTTCGGTTGACTGTTTTTGCACTTCCTTGATTACGATCGCTTGTTGGTCCATCTTCGCCGATTGTTCATTTAACTTCGCTGATTGTTCATTTAACTTCGCTGATTGTTCATTTAACTTCGCTGATTGTTCATCTAGCTTCGTCGTTAAATTGGACGACTGTTCATTGAGCTTCGCAGTTAAATTGGATGACTGTTGTCGCTGCTCTTGCTGCATCAGCGTCAACATTTGCATCAGCGCATTTTCTGGTTTCTTTGGCTTTGCTGTTTCAGCTTCACCACCTTCTGCGCCTTTTTCTGCATCTGTAGGCTCACCCAAATCTAGATACGCACCTTCCGACTCGATCGCATCACGCAAGCGTGCAATCAGTATGGCCTTTGTACCTTGTGTAGCCAGATTTCGTTGTTTCAACTCCTCTTTGAGCTCCGATATGCTCAATTGATTAATTTTCAGATTTAAATTTCCTGGCATTTTTATTGTTTCGGCTATTTTTCCACGTTAACTTTCACAATTGTGCACTTCAAAAATGTTTAATCGTTTTCACTTCCAAAATTTTCTTTCTCACTTCTGACACCATTGTCGCGTGTTTTCGGTTCACGGCCTATAATTTTAACGTTCCGGGAAAGTGAAAACGCAATGTCTTTTAATTTAAGTTAAAAGAGTTTATTCAATAAAATGCATAATAATCAGTTAACACTTTCACTAATTTTAATTGTCACTATTAAAATTATCTAACACTTGTCCATAAATTTCTTATCGCAATTGTCTTCTAAATTACTTCACTATTACGAAACACACTTTTCTACTACTCGAAGAATATCGCTTCCCACACACAATCGCAGTTCTTCTCGCGGTCGAATGAATGATTCTCCCCATTCATTCAGCTCGCCTTTATATAGGGTCTCTACCTATTCACCCATTTCTCGCACATTGGCGAACGTTCTACCGAGAGGTACCTGGTAGGTTCGAGCAAGTTCATGAATGGAGTGACGTCACTTGCAGATGTTGATCATGCTTGTTGGATTCTCGTGGGTTCGAGTAAATTCATTCGTTGGCGTTCTTAATGATGAAAACAATTGCGACAGTAGCTCGCAGAATTATTTGTACATGTAACAATATATATATATATATATATATATATATATATATATATATATATATATATATATATATATATATATATAGTGAAACATGGTTAATTGGGATCTCAAAGGACCAAGACATATGTACCAATTATTGAGAGTTTCCAATAATCCAGTTTTTCAATTAAGCAGGCTTGAAATTATAGTTGTCTCATTTGCAGAGGCCTCCACTTACAGAGATCGAAATGTGCCATTATTCCATTTTTAGAGATGGAAATGTTAATAAAGATGCGTATTTTTGGTGTTATTAATTTAAATCCTGAAAAGTCACTTGCTGCTCATTTAAGTCATTCCTACATGTGGTAAATATTCTATCCCATCCTAGAAACGTTGCACAGATCTCCAGCTCCTCTTGTAGGCTCTCAGGTTCAGATACAATCGTCACTTTGAATCCAGCTTTTTTTAAGGAATAACTAATTGTGGTTTTGCTAACAGAAAACCAAGCTTTTCTTGCAAATCTCATGGCCTGGAGGATGTTGATTTCTGGACTTTTATCCTCTTCTATGGATTTAAGAACATACTGAACAACTTCCTTCCTGTATTAAACCATAAAGTTGTTGATAATACCCTGATCCATGGGCTGCAGTTTACTTGTGGTATTGGCGGGTAGGTACAACAATGTAACATAGTCTAATTTGGGCATATTGTTGTGAGCTGTGCAGTTGTCGACAAACATAATGATTTTTCGTTTTTGGGCCCTCATATCGGTGTTCACTTTTTTTAACCAATCTGCAAATAATTCAGAAGTCATCCGGGCCTTTTTATTGTTTTGATAAGTAACAGGCAAAGTTTTAATGCCCTTGAAGCATCTTGGGCTGTCCCCATTCAAAACTTGTGTCTGGAACGAATCTTCAACCTTAAAAGGAAAAGTTATAAGGCTCAGTTTCATGCTTATGTAGCAACAGATAATAATGATAATTTTGGAGTTTAATATTTTATCAATTTGAATTTAATATATATATATATATATATATATATATATATATATATATATATAATATTTATAAATTTATGTATATATATATATATATATATATATATATATATATATATATACAATATATATATTTTGATTTACAAATATTATATATGTATATAAATATATATATATATATATATATATATATATATATATATATATATATATATATATATATATATATATATATATGGGTGTATATATATATATATATATATATATATATATATATATATATATATATATATAGGTGTATATATATATATATATATACATATATATATATATATATATATATATATATATATATATATATATATATATATATATATATGTAATGATTTTCAACATTTTAAGTCCAAACGCGGAACCGACCCCTCATCGGTTCTAGACGTTAAGTCTGAGTAGTGCCAACGGATGGTACCAACGGGTCAACCAATCCGTGCACCGTAACCCATTCACGCGGTGGCTGCTTGTCGGCCAGCTAGTTCGGAGAGGATTTCGGTCGCGGGTCTCCGAATGGGTTACGCTCAATTACAATATTTTCAGCCACCTGAACATGCCCGTTTTCAAAACGCGTTACCAAAACAAAACCATACGGAGAAGAGCCTACTTTACGTTACTCCATATTTCTTCATTCAGCCAGTCAAGAATACAAAATCTAATTTTTATTTCGCGTTCCCGAATTTCCGACGCGGTACCGAAAAGTATGCTACTCGAAATTAACACGACGAAGACTACTCTAATAAAATGTCAAAACAACAAAGGTACCGCGTACCGCACACGACGCGAAACCGACCTCAGCGGATTTGTCGAAACCCTACCCTCGCGACGGCATACCTACCCTGCACTCACTTTCCCGCTGAAACAGAACGAACCACTGAAAAGGAAAGTCTTTTATTATTTAGCAATTCATTTTATTACCCTTTTTTTTTACGAAAATTTTCTAATTAGAATACCCTGTTAATTGATACGATTAGATTAGATTCTATTTTTCTCTTTTAAGTAAATATATCTTGTACAGAGACTCTATTTTGTTTTATAATAAATCAGTAGCATCAATGAGATTTAGGATTTCTCGATTGTTCATTTCATGTATTTTACTTTACATTTAATGGTTTATATTGAATTCGATTTTTAGTATTTTTATGTTTAACGTTAATGTTAAACGGAATTAAGCAAATAACAACGTCAGGTACATTTTAGCATAAAAATAATGTAATGAAAAAATTTTTTTTTTTTAATGGCCCTTTTGTTCATATTTATTTCACTTTCTTTATCATAAATAACAATTACGGAAAATTACAATGAATAAATGATATATGAAACATTTTTGGAAAATTTCAGAACTTGAGCACACTCTTAAAATTCAACATAGATTAAAACAATTAAATATTTAGATGCTACTGATCATTGTAAGATTTTCTTTTATTCACAATATATTAAAGGTTTTCTTGTATTTAACTTCATTGTATTGTCAATATATAACGATTCGATAAAATATTCAAGACGCCAAGATTCTCAAAAATGATCAAGTTTTGCATTTGTTCCCTTTCTATTTTCTTAATATTTTATATTTTCCTGGTAAACTATGCCTACATAATACGTACTTCTGCACACGGGATCTACCAAGCATTTAGAATAAAATGTATCCTCATTTTCGGATACGCCAGGAACGATTTTTTTCAGTAATACATTAATGAAGATTATTGTTTTTTTTTTTCATTCACCCTCTTCTAGTTCGACTAAGAACTGATTGCTAATTACATTCTGATTTGCTCTTACATTGTATTTTAAAATGTTTACATATTCTCATAATAAGTAATATTTCCGCATTCAACAACTTATTAGTCTACCCTTTGACTACTAAATTATTATTTTAATAGGTATGTATGTATATATATTAAAACTTTTCCTTCAACATGTGAAGTATAATATATAATGACACAAAAGCAAAAATTTGGGGTCGTTCAAAAAAGGATGCGCATACTTTTTCGACAAACTTGGAATAACAAGATGTTTGTAGATACATTTTTTTCTTTGTTTTGTAGCCAGAAATCAACATATCTTTTATCATCAGAATTAAATTTATAAATTTTATTTGAAACGAATAACTTTTCCGCAAAAAAGGTAATTTGATGATTGTTAGCTATGCTTAAAATGGAAAATGAACGTTAAATCATAGCTTGCAATGCATAATAATAAATGATGCATAAATACAAGAAAAAAACAATTACAAACTTATTATCTTATCGTCTATACTAACATCATGGAACCTAATATCCAATCGACTATGATATACTTATTAAAAATATTGATATAAATGACAAACTTCTATACAAAATAACACTAGAAATAGTATTAGAAAAAAAAACTGTGACTTAATTCGAAAAGCCGCGACCAATTACAGTGTTTATATGAACATCAGTTGTCAGAGAAAGACAATTAAATGAACTACATGCATCCTTCTAAAGTCTTTTTATATATATATCACGCTAAAAATTCATACAGCCCTAATACACTGACACGAAACTGCGTTTATTTATGCAATTAATCAACGTTAACGCTCTTACTAGTTCACTTTGCGTCCTAAAATTACTAGTTAACATGTGAAAACCTTCGTTTTATTTTATTTCCCGCGGTTTTTCCTTATTTCAAAGACTATGATCATCATTTTTGTATATTACGCTTTTGCTTTTCAGTTACATTTGTCTAATTTTGCTTGACGAAAATCACCTATTCTGTGTGCGCAAACCTATGCATATCGAAGTAAGCTTGCAATCCAGAATGGATGGAAGAGAACCAAACATCCATGCGAAAGTAAACTTGATTACTCTTGCCTACATGATCTGTGTAGTTGCTTGTTGAATTTTCGAATAAACTGAACTGACAAGTACCGAATACTGTGTGAATGCTTGAGCGATAGGTAAAGTATAAACAAAATGAGTCAGCAGACAGCTCGGTCCAGTTATTATACAACACAGTTGCGTGGAACGAAAAACTATAAAATTATGCCAACAGTCGGTATGTAGAAAGATATTAAACTTTCCGTATGTCGATTTTGATTTTCGATTCTCGAGCACACGTTAAAATGTTATTCTATCAAATCGAACTTTAAGCATACGAGTATAATACTGAAAATGGTATAGATTTACATTAAATCCAACAACTCCATAATGACCATAGCAATAGTAATCAGCTCCTCTGAGTGTTTCTAATCTCAATGGTCTCATCATTTATCTCCTTTACGCATCCTACACTTATTGCAATATAATCTAATTTGTTGTAATCAAACATGGAATTCTTAAAGTTCCTTCTTCATATAATTTTTAGTGAATTTGACGTGACTCAGATTTTTGACCACTTGGTCCAGGATAATATGATCATAATGAGGTACGACTCGTTCAAACAGATGCTCTTCATCACTGGAATCGTTTTCAGGATGGAGATTTTTATGGGGTTCTACATCATTGACCCACCAACTAACATGGGACCTTATAATATTGGCCCCTTGAAGAGGATCCCGTAGCCTAGAATTGGACAAGTACTCCCTTAACGTCTTGGAGTGATTTAATGTCATGGATATTGGCCCACTCCAGTTCCCATTCACGTTGGATACGAAACAGTTATGTAACACATTAATATGATGTTCAATAATGCAATTGATCTGCACTTCCTAACGATACTTAGCTGGGCAATTAGGATCCTCAACAGCCTCATACAACGGTAAACTAGGTGCATTTGCTTCCACAGTCGTCGAGTTTTCCAGCAATTCTCCACTTGATACAGTCATCGGCTTGGAAGTGGATACAGGGGGTAACTTTCCCGTTGAAAGATCTTGGATTCGTCAACCACGACCTACAGGAGTAATAGACAATTGTCTATGATCACAACTCAATCTTTGGAGATTTGATACTGCGTCAATCTTATTCAAACGCAAGGCACTTTCGTCGCGGAAATTTCTTCACAATTCATACGCGCAAAAATCAATGCAACTACTTAAAATCTATCTTCCTTATTGAAAAATCACTGAATAATCTCATTTCATGTTCGGAACAATGCTAATGAAAAATATTTATGTTTAATGGTTGTTTTACACCTTATAAAATTCACGCAAGTAGGGAATTTGTAAAATCGGAATACACTAACTAAACAAACTGATTCATTCACCTTTATATTTGACTGCTAGAACAAATTAATGTCTACATCTATGAAATATTCTTATTGTGAAAATTATTAAAATTTTGCTATGGTACATTATCAACATAGCTTCGATATTCAGTTGCGTTAAAAAAACTGCCAATTATAACATGTGTAGAAAGCTATCAGGAAGGAATCAGTTCTATTTTAAAGTTTTCAAAAATAATTCACGTGTATTTACCGTTGTGCCTCTTCTGCCGGTGAAATGTATCTTCTTCGTGTTGAAACAGATGCGCCAGAACATTGAGCAATCTCCTCGTGTGTCTGGCTTCTATCCGCACATCATTTATTTCGAATTCAGCAGTAAAAAGGTCACTCGTGTTCGATTTTCCGTGAATGATCTTTAAATTCTTTTGCTGTTGAGCTTTTTCGGTTGAAAGTGGCGGTTGATGAAACAGTTGAATCGTTGGCGGGGGTCGACTCGTCACCTTGCTGATAAATTGATTGATTCGCGTTCTTAGCATAATAAAGAACACCCCGGCCCTGAGATTTTTGCACCGATCACGCACTTGGATGTGGGATCCGTTTATTTGATAGTATTCACGGTCACTTCACAATTATCTCCATCGAATTTCCACATGTATAAACCCCGAAACAAACTCAACATGCACACACGGTTCGCCTTGTCGCCATCTTTTTTTTCTCCTCCTTGCGTCGGACTGTCAATCCGACAACCGCCGACAAAACAGATGTGCGGAATGGAACGCCACATGGCGGCAATGTGCATTTTTATTTGTCGCCAGTGGCATAGTGTTTTGATGGCCACGGTGGAGGGGGGCATTCCCAGATGGATATGTCTCGAAATGTGTCGGGGTTTTGATTAATTTTATGTTTCAAATATTTAAATCCGCAGATCTAAATATTTGGAGAGAAAAAAAATATTTTCTGCGCAACGATATCCGCACGAAAGATGAAGTCCGCTTGCACTTCGAGGTCATACCCATCTGGCCGAGTGCAAGGGTTCGGGATCGGAATCACTTCGATTCCCGGGCGTAGGCGTCACATTACACATTCCCCCCCCCCCCAAAATCGAAGTAATTACGATCCCGCCTCCTATGTAAAAGGTCTTGGTTAGGGCCGTGGCGGGTCGAAGGTCGATTTCGAGGAATAGGCTACAACCATGTTCGTGAAGACTCGATAGCGGCTATACAGTAGGGAGTCAGGTGTTATTCGGTGGTCTTCGTCCAGGCAGAGATTTAGGTAGGCCAAGGTCTTGCGTGTGAATTAGTTGTACTTCATCGTCTAAGGTATTTTGCGTGGTAAATTCTCAGGGTTTTACCAGCCATGTCCGCGATGAGGTATCGGGTGGGGCTTATTACTTGTAGGAATCGACACTTCACGAATTTCTTGTCTAGTTTGGCATTGTAATGTCGGGTGGCATCGCTCTGCCGGAAGTTTCGACGATATATTTCGTCGCCTGCCTTAAAGCCAGAAGGATGAGATCGCAAGTTGTACCGCTCCTCTCCCATCCGTTTACTTCCTTCAATCTTCTCCTGCAGCAGATCTCGCAGAAGTTGGAGCTTTTCGTGCGGCTCCAGAACCACGATTGGGTCCTCTAGCGATTTCAGTTGCCGCAATAGCCGGTAGGCGCTTCCGTGACAGATCATGTACTGGCCGAACAATGCGAAATACGGCGAAATGCCGGTAGTGGCGTGGTACGAAGAGCGCAGAGCACTAGTGATGGCGGACATTTTGCGATCCCAGTCCTTCTGATTCGGGTGGACATAGGCGCGAATGGCCGCTATAAGCGTACGGTTCAGTCGTTCGGATGCGTTGGCTTGTGGTGAATAGACGGCGGTTTGTTGGTGGATGATGCCGTATTTGGACATTAGGTCTCGGAACTTGCTGGAGGTGAACTGGACCCCATTGTCGGAGACAAGTTTCTCCGGAACTCCAAACATGTGAAAGACTCGGTTCTCCAAGAAGCTGATTATAGGTCCAGTGTGCATGTTACGTAGTGGTTCTATGATAGGGAATTTAGAGAGCTGATCCAGGACCACGACAGCTCCCGTGTGACCAGAAGCAGATCGAGGGTAAGGACCAATAAGATCAATGTACAAGCGCTGGAACACGCGTTCGGGGACCTCAACCTTACCCATGGGAGGCCGAAGAATGGTGTTGGGCGCTTTAGTGCACTTGCATAGCTCACAGGAGGCTACGTACGCTTTTATCTGTTGTGCCATCTTAGGCCAAAAGAAGCAGGTTTTCAACCGCCTAAGTGTACGACCGTAACCGCCGTGCGCACTTGATGGGTGGTCATGGGCCCGTCTGATAAGATCAGTGGTTAATTCTTCGGGCACCCACAACTTCCACTGTTCTTCTTCTTGTATGGGGTCTCCGGATGCGTGTCCCATCCGCTTATAAATAAATCCATCCGTCAACCGCAGTTCCGGAAGCTGGGACAGTTGATTCTGGATAGTGTGAATCAGTTGGGTGTAGCTGGCTGACTTGAAGGCAGGATGGTCCAGATCGATCAATTGGGGGCTGTCGTCCTCCTGGACCAGCTCGGCTCCTTCAGGAGCTAACATTCTGGATAAGGTGTCGGGGACTACATGCTGGCTTCTATTTCAGTGGCGGATTGTGAAGTCAAATGCCTGTAGTTTCAGTGCCCACCTGGCTAATCTGCCGTTGAGATCAGTCTGGCTCATTAGCCATTTCAGAGAAGCGTGGTCCGTAACGATTTCAAAGGTGTGTCCCTCCACATAGGCTTGGAAGCGTTTCACTGCCAACACTGCAGCTAGACATTCCTGCTCGGAAACCGTGTTATTTCGCTGGGCTGGGTTCAACTTGTGAGACATGAAGGCTATAGGTCTCTCCTCGCCGTCTTGTGCAACCTGGACTAAGACTGCTCCCACCCCATGTTGACTCGTGTCACAATGGATTGAGAACGCTTTGTCAAAGTCCGGGCTGTGCAGTACGGGGGCTGTAGTCAGACTCTTCTTTAGCTCTTCAAAGGCTCGCAAGCCGGGCTCTTCCCAGACGAATTTACGTCCCTTACGCAGCATGTCGGTCAAAGGAGTGGTTATGGTGGCATAGTCACGTACAAAACGCTGGTACCATCCGCATAAGCCTAAGAATCGGCGTAATTGTTTGGGGGTCTTGGGTAATGGAAAAACGTCAATCGCTTGAGTCTTGTCCGGATCGGCCTTGATATTGCCATGCCCAATGATGTGACCTAAATACTTCACCTCCGTCATCACGAACTGACTCTTCCGTATGTTGATGGTTAATCTTGCCCTCCGGATGTGTAGAGCCACCTCCTGAAGCAGGTCGATGTGTTCGTCAAAGGTCTCGGTTATAAGCAACAGATCGTCCAAGTAAACGAAAACTTGGTGCCGCAAATGAGGTGGTATTACCTTATCCATAAGGCGCGTCATTGTTTGGGAGGCATTACACAATCCGAATGGCATGGTCACGAATTGATATAAGGGCCGACATGGGACTGTGAAGGCTGTTTTCTCCTTTGAACCGGGGTCTAAAGGAATTTGCCAGAAGGCGTCCTTGAGGTCTAAGCTCGTGATGAAGTGGGCTTTAGGCAACCGACTCAAAATGCCTTCAATCAACGGTAGAGGGTATGCGTCCTTGACCGTGACGGCGTTCAAGCGTCTGACATCTAAGCATAACCGGACCTTGTTCGGCTTGACAACTAAGGTGACTGGGGAAGCCCACGCGCTCTGTGATTCTTCGCTTACGCCTAATGCTAGCATTCGATCCACTTCGGCATATAACGACTTTTCCTTCGCCGGAGATATGGCAAAATGTCTCTGTTTTATGGGTTTAGCATCCCCCACATCTATAGAGTGTGACACCAGTGCCGTTTGCCCGAGACCTTCTTTCTCATGCGATGGAAAAGCCGATATAGCCGAGTCAAGTCGCAGTTGCTGATTCACATCCAGTGTATGTCGTAATAAGTGAGTGGTTTGAGTTTGGTCAGGAACTGTGGTGACGGACTCCAGGGTCGTACCGGAAAACAGTGCCGGGGCCAAGTTAAATTTTCGAACGAAATCCACTCCTAGATAAAGATTCTGGGTTAACTGAGGAATGATGAAAAATTCCAGAGGTTTAGTTACTCCTTTAAAGGTGACATCCGTCATAATTTTTCCCACTACAGAGTGACGAGTTCCATCCGCCATGCTTAACCAGGAGGTGAAATGACGGATTTGGTCCGCGTGCATTGCCAGTACATCCCGTGCAAAATCGGCAGGTATGCAATTCACACTGGCTCCCGTATCGACTAAGCCTGACACTCGTTTCTGCAGGAAGTGTACTGACGCATATGGCCGAACATCATCCCTCAATAATTCGTCTAAGTGTATGTCCTTCAGCACCTTCCTTGACTGCCTGACTTTTCTCCAGAAGATCCGCATCCAACGCGTGGCTCGCTTTCTTCGCGGTGGGACAGTTGTAGCCAACTCCTCATGGAAGATGCGCTGTCGAGTAGCCCAATAATTCCGCAGCCTGATGTGGAAAGGTTTTACGTGCCAAGGAACTTTCGCCTCGCTATCATTTCCCTGCGCGTTGGCCTCGGCGAAGGATGGCGACGGTTGTGGAACTTCGGGAGAACTGTGTTTAGCGGTGCGGGTCAGCAGAATTGGAGTCATGTCGGGAGCTGGGTCATAGCTAGTGATGGGGTCTGGATTGGTTCGTCCGGGGCTTAGGAGTGCCGACGGGTGGTCGCGGCACTCGGTGGCAAGTTTTTTCGCATTTTGCAATTTGCGCAGTCAGGTGCGTAGGTGTCGGCCTTCCCGCAGCGGTAGTTCCAACAGACCGTCCAGTTAGTGATTACTTCTAGGGAGGGTCGATCAATCAATGCTGGGTTCTCAAGCTCCTGTGGTGCTCCGCTCCTCGGTACTGGTACTGGGTCAGCAAGCAGGTGGTCCGCTGCCATCAACTCCGCGGTATGATGATTTCGGGGATTTGGTCCCGTTATGCGAGGTTGTGGACGGAAGGTGCCTCGCCGCTCATCCAATTGTTCTTGCCTACGGGCATGGAGGCGCAATCCCTGTATGGTGTTGATGGGAAAATGCAGAAGGCTGTTCTGAAGGTCCCAGCGCATATTCTCTCTGATAATTTCTACCAGTTCGTCCTCGGGCATGGTAGTTCGCAAGCGAGTGCTCAATCTCACTATACTTGTGTAGTACTGGTCGAACGGTTCGTGAGCGCCTTGTTTCCGTTTCTTTAATTGTTCCCTTAGCTCTCTCTCAGTGAAGCCATCCTCAAATCGATTGCGGAAGGCTGCACTGAAAGAGTGCCAAGTGGGACGTGGCGTTGATTCTTTAAAGCTCCAGTACCAGTCGGCAGCGTCGCCGCTGAACAAAAGATGTGCATGCCGGAGGAAGGCCGAGGAATCACCTCCCAGGGTGCTGGATACTAACGCCTGAATCCGGAAAAGGAACCGGTCCGCCGATATCATATCGTTGAACCCTGTAAAGTTCAGGCGCGAACTCTCCATGATACGAGGCGTCGGGTCTCGAAAAGGTGTCAATGCGTTCCCGGGGGGAATCGCATCCTCGATTGACCTGTTGTACGAAACTGCCTCGGGGACTAGAGGTACCAACGGAGGTGCGGTGCTGTGTCGTGGTCTATATTCGGGAGCTCTGGGATCCATTCCCGAGTTCCTTGGAGGTGGAGCCCATTGCTCGGATGGTCGAGAGTGGGGCATAGCCACACTGGGATTAGGCTCCCAGCCAAGCGGAGTTCTCACGCGACTGGGTGGTTGGCTCATAGGGAGATTCTGGAGCTTTCCCTCCAGATTGCCAATCCTCTCCGCCATATCTCGCATCAACGCCACGAGGGTGTCAATGGAGTGGGCGGAAGGCATGGGTGTCACCTCGGACACGACACTTGCGGCCGGAACTTCACCGCTTACGGCTCCTTGAAGGTCCAAGAGTGGTTGGGACGGTTCGGCCTGTTGGGACGGTTCGGCCTCTGGAACTCCTTTCGCCACTGCTCCACGCGTTGGTAGGGGCGTTCCGAGGGGGACGTCTAGGGCGGTCCGCTCGATGGGTCGCCGGCATAACGGGCAAAGCTCGGAAGTTAGGAGGAGCTGTTGGACACATGCACGATGGAATAGATGTCCACAATCCAATCGCACGCTGTGTACCCCTCCACTACGTCCTCGAAACAGATCCCGCAGTTCACGGATTGGACCGTTTTGGATCGGGTCCACCGCTTATCGGGAGTCCGCTTCGTTGCCATTTTTGGTTCTGTTTAATCTGGGTGATGCTAATAGTACTGGAAAAAAAAATTAAAAATATATAATATAAGATAACTCCTAAAACCTGACTATATCCCTAATATATACGTATATATAAAAAAAACTTATAGGTACCTTAGTGGCCGATAGTGGCGAGCTATATATAGAAGGTAGAGAAAAAAAAAATTATTTGATATACACTTTCCTTTTCAGTGGTCGACTCCTCCAACGGGAAATGAGAGTGCGTGGTAATCTGCCGAAGAAAGGGTGCTTTTGGTCGATTTACAAAATTTATCCCCTAAACCCACATGCATCACAAAAACCATCTCTAAACTATGTTAAATGACTCGACGAGACAAGTGGTAGAGCTACCGTAACGATTTTTGTACGCGGTCAAAATTCCCGACGCGTGGAAGCATTCCGGGCTTCGCAACTCCAGCGTACGCCACCGAACGTTGAACCGATACCACTCGTCTATCACGCATATGAAATAATTAGAATCCTTCCGCGACATAAAGGCAAGGTAGCCTTCTATTTGCTTGAGAGTCCATGCTGATAGGTAAACCCATCAGGCTGGCAGTTCCATCAAGAAAATAGAAGGTCCTTACAGGGGTTTAGCCTGGGACAACACATCGGAAGGATTCTGTCGCGAAAACAAAATCAAACAAAGGAGAGCGGAAGATACAACTCACGTGAAGCGACTGCTAGTGTGTATCACACAACTCCACTGCTCCTGATAGTGGGACTCGAGTAACAAAGTACCTTACATCCTCCGTAAAGGACCAACTCGTCAGAAGACGCGAATTTCCTTCCCCCTTAGGATGTCTTAGGCCCCACGTTGGGCGCCATTTGTAATGATTTTCAACATTTTAAGTCCAAACGCAGAACCGACCTCTCATCGGTTCTAGACGTTAAGTCTGAGTAGTGCCAACGGATGGTACCAACGGGTCAACCAATCCGTGCACCGTAACCCATTCACGCGGTGGCTGCTTGTCGGCCAGCTAGTTCGGAGAGGATTTCGGTCGCGGGTCTCCGAATGGGTTACGCTCAATTACAATATTTTCAGCCACCTGAACATGCCCGTTTTCAAAACGCGTTATCAAAACAAAACCATACGGAGAAGAGCCTACTTTACGTTACTCCATATTTCTTCATTCAGCCAGTCAAGAATACAAAATCTAATTTTTATTTCGCGTTCCCGAATTTCCGACGCGGTACCGAAAAGTATGCTACTCGAAATTAACACGACGAAGACTACTCTAATAAAATGTCAAAACAACAAAGGTACCGCGTACCGCGCACGACGCGAAACCGACCTCAGCGGATTTGTCGAAACCCTACCCTCGCGACGGCATACCTACCCTGCACTCACTTTCCCGCTGAAACAGAACGAACCACTGAAAAGGAAAGTCTTTTATTATTTAGCAATTCATTTTATTACCCTTTTTTTTACGAAAATTTTCTAATTAGAATACCCTGTTAATTGATACGATTAGATTAGATTCTATTTTTCTCTTTTAAGTAAATATATCTTGTACAGAGACTCTATTTTGTTTTATAATAAATCAGTAGCATCAATGAGATTTAGGATTTCTCGATTGTTCATTTCATGTATTTTACTTTACATTTAATGGTTTATATTGAATTCAATTTTCAGTATTTTTATGTTTAACGTTAATGTTAAAAGGAATTAAGCAAATAACAACGTCAGGTACATTTTAGCATAAAAATAATGTAATGAAAAAATTTTTTTTTTTTAATGGCCCTTTTGTTCATATTTATTTCACTTTCTTTATCATAAATAACAATTACGGAAAATTACAATGAATAAATGAATGTATGAAACATTTTTGGAAAATTTCAGAACTTGAGCACACTTTCAAAATTCAACATAGATTAAAAAAATTAAATATTTAGATGCTACTGATCATTGTAAGATTTTCTTTTATTCACAATATATTAAAGGTTTTCTTGTATTTAACTTCATTGTATTGTCAGTATATTACGACTCGATAAAATATTCAAGACGCCAAGATTCTCAAAAATGATCAAGTTTTGCATTTGTTCCCTTTCTATTTTCTTAATATTTTATATTTTCCTGGTAAACTATGCCTACATAATACGTACTTCTGCACACGGGATATACCAAGCATTTAGAATAAAATGTATCCTCATTTTCGGATACGCCAGGAACGATTCTTTTTCAGTAATACATTAATGAAGATTATTGTTTTTTTTCTTCATTCACCCTCTTCTAGTTCGACTAAGAACTGATTGCTAATTACATTCTGATTTGCTCTTACATTGTATTTTAAAATGTTTACATATTCTCATAATAAGTAATATTTCCGCATTCAACAACTTATTAGTCTACCCTTTGACTACTAAATTATTATTTTAATAGGTATGTATGTATATATATTAAAACTTTTCCTTCAACATGTGAAGTATAATATATAATGACACAAAAGCAAAAATTTGGGGTCGTTCAAAAAAGGATGCGCATACTTTTTCGACAAACTTGGAATAACAAGATGTTTGTAGATACATTTTTTTCTTTGTTTTGTAGCCAGAAATCAACATATCTTTTATCATCAGAATTAAATTTATAAATTTTATTTGAAACGAATAACTTTTCCGCAAAAAAGGTAATTTGATGATTGTTAGCTATGCTTAAAATGGAAAATGAACGTTAAATCATAGCTTGCAATGCATAATAATAAATGATGCATAAATACAAGAAAAAAACAATTACAAACTTATTATCTTATCGTCTATACTAACATCATGGAACCTAATATCCAATCGACTATGATATACTTATTAAAAATATTGATATAAATGACAAACTTCTATACAAAATAACACTAGAAATAGTATTAGAAAAAAAAACTGTGACTTAATTCGAAAAGCCGCGACCAATTACAGTGTTTATATGAACATCAGTTGTCAGAGAAAGACAATTAAATGAACTACATGCATCCTTCTAAAGTCTTTTTATATATATATCACGCTAAAAATTCATACAGCCCTAATACACTGACACGAAACTGCGTTTATTTATGCAATTAATCAACGTTAACGCTCTTACTAGTTCACTTTGCGTCCTAAAATTACTAGTTAACATGTTAAAACCTTCGTTTTATTTTATTTCCCGCGGTTTTTCCTTATTTCAAAGACTATGATCATCATTTTTGTATATTACGCTTTTGCTTTTCAGTTACATTTGTCTAATTTTGCTTGACGAAAATCACCTATTCTGTGTGCGCAAACCTATGCATATCGAAGTAAGCTTGCAATCCAGAATGGATGGAAGAGAACCAAACATCCATGCGAAAGTAAACTTGATTACTCTTGCCTACATGATCTGTGTAGTTGCTTGTTGAATTTTCGAATAAACTGAACTGACAAGTACCGAATACTGTGTGAATGCTTGAGCGATAGGTAAAGTATAAACAAAATGAGTCAGCAGACAGCTCGGTCCAGTTATTATACAACACAGTTGCGTGGAACGAAAAACTATAAAATTATGCCAACAGTCGGTATGTAGAAAGATATTAAACTTTCCGTATGTCGATTTTGATTTTCGATTCTCGAGCACACGTTAAAATGTTATTCTATCAAATCGAACTTTAAGCATACGAGTATAATACTGAAAATGGTATAGATTTACATTAAATCCAACAACTCCATAATGACCATAGCAATAGTAATCAGCTCCTCTGAGTGTTTCTAATCTCAATGGTCTCATCATTTATCTCCTTTACGCATCCTACACTTATTGCAATATAATCTAATTTGTTGTAATCAAACATGGAATTCTTAAAGTTCCTTCTTCATATAATTTTTAGTGAATTTGACGTGACTCAGATTTTTGACCACTTGGTCCAGGATAATATGATCATAATGAGGTACGACTCGTTCAAACAGATGCTCTTCATCACTGGAATCGTTTTCAGGATGGAGATTTTTATGGGGTTCTACATCATTGACCCACCAACTAACATGGGACCTTATAATATTGGCCCCTTGAAGAGGATCCCGTAGCCTAGAATTGGACAAGTACTCCCTTAACGTCTTGGAGTGATTTAATGTCATGGATATTGGCCCACTCCAGTTCCCATTCACGTTGGATACGAAACAGTTATGTAACACATTAATATGATGTTCAATAATGCAATTGATCTGCACTTCCTAACGATACTTAGCTGGGCAATTAGGATCCTCAACAGCCTCATACAACGGTAAACTAGGTGCATTTGCTTCCACAGTCGTCGAGTTTTCCAGCAATTCTCCACTTGATACAGTCATCGGCTTGGAAGTGGATACAGGGGGTAACTTTCCCGTTGAAAGATCTTGGATTCATCAGCCACGACCTACAGGAGTAATAGACAATTGTTTATGATCACAACTCAATCTTTGGAGATTTGATACTGCGTCAATCTTATTCAAACGCAAGGCACTTTCGTCGCGGAAATTTCTTCACAATTCATACGCGCAAAAATCAATGCAACTACTTAAAATCTATCTTCCTTATTGAAAAATCACTGAATAATCTCATTTCATGTTCGGAACAATGCTAATGAAAAATATTTATGTTTAATGGTTGTTTTACACCTTATAAAATTCACGCAAGTAGGGAATTTGTAAAATCGGAATACACTAACTAAACAAACTGATTCATTCACCTTTATATTTGACTGCTAGAACAAATTAATGTCTACATCTATGAAATATTCTTATTGTGAAAATTATTAAAATTTTGCTATGGTACATTATCAACATAGCTTCGATATTCAGTTGCGTTAAAAAAACTGCGAATTATAACATGTGTAGAAAGCTATCAGGAAGGAATCAGTTCTATTTTAAAGTTTTCAAAAATAATTCACGTGTATTTACCGTTGTGCCTCTTCTGCCGGTGAAATGTATCTTCCTCGTGTTGAAACAGATGCGCCAGAACATTGAGCAATCTCCTCGTGTGTCTGGCTTCTATCCGCACGTCATTTATTTCGAATTCAGCAGTGAAAAGGTCACTCGTGTTCGATTTTCCGTGAATGATCTTTAAATTCTTTTGCTGTTGAGCTTTTTCGGTTGAAAGTGGCGGTTGATGAAACAGTTGAATCGTTGGTGGGGGTCGACTCGTCACCTTGCTGATAAATTGATTGATTCGCGTTCTTAGCATAATAAAGAACACCCCGGCCCTGAGATTTTTGCACCGATCACGCACTTGGATGTGGGATCCGTTTATTTGATAGTATTCACGGTCACTTCACAATTATCTCCATCGAATTTCCACATGTATAAACCCCGAAACAAACTCAACATGCACACACGGTTCGCCTTGTCGCCATCTTTTTTTTCTCCTCCTTGCGTCGGACTGTCAATCCGACAACCGCCGACAAAACAGATGTGCGGAATGGAACGCCACATGGCGGCAGTGTGCATTTTTATTTGTCACCAGTGGCATAGTGTTTTGATGGCCACGGTGGAGGGGGGCATTCCCAGATGGATATGTCTCGAAATGTGTCGGGGTTTTGATTAATTTTATGTTTCAAATATTTAAATCCGCAGATCTAAATGTTTGGAGAGAAAAAAAATATTTTCTGCGCAACGATATCCGCACGAAAGATGAAGTCCGCTTGCACTTCGAGGTCATACCCATCTGGCCGAGTGCAAAGGTTCGGGATCGGAATCACTTCGATTCCCGGGCATAGGCGTCACATTACATATACATATATATATATATATATATATATATATATATATATATATATATATATATATATATATATATATATATATATATATATATATATATACATATATATATATATATATATATATATATATATATATAGGTGGGTATATATATATATATATATATATATATATATATATATATATATATATATATAACGCGTTTCGTAGTCGAAACGCGTCTGCTCACACAACAAAGCATGGCCTGACGGCTTTTAAAGGAAAAAGAGACGGTCTGTAGATACTAAATAAACAAATATATATATATATATATAGATATATATATATATATATATATATATATATATATATATATATATATATATATATGTATAAAAATATATATATAAATATATATATTTATAAATACATATGTATATACATATATATATATATATATATATATATATATATATATATATATATATATATATATATATATATATATATATATATATATATATATACTATGTAAAAAGGATGGTCCAACCATAATGCACGATGTTAATTGTAAGTCACACCTTAACGGCAAGTTTTTTCCCCAAATTAATTTGACATTTCATTGTTTCAATGTTTGACAAATTTATCCATGGAGAGATACACAATTGAATAGTACGTTGAGGTTGTTGAAGCCTTTTACGAAAATGGGTGTTCATATCAAAGTGCATTTTTGGTCAGCATAATCGACCAAATGTGTCCATAATCGGGAGAATCGTGCGCAAATTTTAGCAAACCGAGTCTGTAGGAATTATGAAATCTCCTGTGTATGCTCGTCCTGTTCGTTCTGCGGAAAACATTTCTGTTGTTCGCGATAGTGTGGCAGAAGACCCGTCAACCTCGCTTCGTCTTCGTGCCCAACAATTGAACATCTCACGAACATCACTGATGTGAATTTTGAATAAAGACTTGAATTTCCACGCTTACAAGGTTCAATTGACTCATGAGCTGAAGCCTACTGACCATTTCAAGCGTCGGCAATACGCCAAATGGTTGGTTAAACAGACAGAAGGGAATGGTGACTTTATAAAGAAAATCATCTTCAGCGATGAAGCACACTTTCACCTCAGTGGACTCGTTAATAAGCAGTAATACCGCATTTAGGCAAATAAGAGCCCACGAGTGATTGTTGAAAAGCCGATGCATCCACAAAGAGTGACTGTTTGGTGCGGTTTATAGGCTGGCGGCGTCATCGGACCGTATGTCCTCAAAAATGAGGACGGCCAAGCAGTTACTGGGAATGGTGTTCGCTATTTCGAGATGATAACGGACTTCTTGCGGCCAGAAATTGAGGTGATTTACCTCAACGATATGTGGTTCCAACAGGATGGTGCCACTTTTCACACAGCCAACGGAACAATGGCACTTTTCCACAAGAAATTCAATGGCCGTGTTATCTTGCGTTGTGGCGATGTTGATTAGCCGCTAAGATCATGTGATTTAACATCGTTGAACTTCTTTCTCTGGGATATTTAAAGGCAAAGTGTACGTTAATAAGTCAAGAAAAATTCAAGAGCTAAAGGATGAGATAATTTGGCACATTAACGACATTGAACCTCAATTATGTCTCAGAAGTATGCCACCGTAGTTATGGCGAACATTTGGGTGATATAACGTTTCACTCGTAATTGCCGTAGACTTTTCTATTATAATAAAAAATATTAACATAATTCTCTGAAAACTTTTTGTTTTATTTACAATTTACGTCGTGCGCTTTGTTTGGGCCACTCTTTTTATATATATTGTAGCAACCACGGAAGTCACCGCAGTTGCAGACATCAAGTTCTGGCAGAGGGGTGTGTAGCCCGGGGTGGCATACTGAGGCCGGCTAGCGCTCAGTCGTGTCGTGGGTCTTCCGGGACACCCCCTGCTCGTGCTGAGCCACCTTACATAAAGAAACTAACACAGTGGGAAAAGGACGGGAAAGGGAGAGGTCATTTTGAGAAATGAAAAATTTAGAAAAAATTTAATAAAACATGGCCGTTTATTGAACTCAAAAGAAAAAGAAATTTACAAATTCAACAAAAGTATGTCAATTCAAATAAAACAAATTGGCCCCTCAATAATTTTATGTACGTAGCAAAAACAATCTAATTAAATAATTCATTTAAAGGAAAACAAAAGAAAAATAAGAATTTGTTGATGTGATAGATAAATACTCACAATAGGTAAAACTTACTCCTCACTCGGCGAAGACAAAAAAAGGGTGTGGGGCCACTGAAAACCAAATTTTAAATTAACTTTAAAACTAATTTTAAAATTCAATCACTAATAGAACGGCCAATTATCACTCTCCACGATCCGTCAATATTGTACACTCGCAAACACTTTGTTCTATTTCAATTACGTCAATTTCATTAATTAAATCTTTTGCATATAGTAAAGACTGAGACGATCCCGCACTTCAAATTAACAATATAGTTCTCAAACTTCAAACTCTCACTTATTCAATTTTTTCATATATTTAGTATTGAGGCGGTCCCGCACTTCAACTTATCAATATAACCCTACAAATTAAACATTCCTTCAGTTTTCTAATTTTTTACTTTTTCCCTCCGTCACAAAAAAAAAACAGCCAAAATACCCATTCCACGAAAAGAAACAAAAGAAAAAAACTCCTTCTTCTTTCCCAAATCAAAAATCTGACTGCCTTTCGCGAATTAATTATTCCGTCCCACCAAACACAATTCTTTCTTCACTTCCAGTCAAATGTCCACTCCAAAATCAGACTCTATCCCAAAAAAAGAACTCCTTCTTCACAAAACCAAATCCGGAATTTCATTTTTATACGAATTCACCATTCCGCACCGCAAAGCACAATTCATTTTTATATTACCAGTCAAATACCGCTACCAAAACTCAATTTTATTCCCCTCCGAAACTTCTTGTCTTTTTCCCATCCGAAATCTGACTGCCTAATCCCAACCACCTAACTTCCACTTTTCACCTTTCTCCCATCCGATCCCGCAATCCAAATTCTTTTCCGATTACCGCTGTCGCATCTGGGTAACGTAATCGAAGTTCATTACACTTCGATTCCGCTACCCACACATCTTTTGGTCCGTATCGACAATCACAATAGTTTCCATTGACTTGCATATATGGCTGTAAATCGCTTGATTGAATGTAAAGTGTCACACATACGAGTACATTACGAAAACTATTGATTTTGCCGATACCCCAAAAAAAGAGTGCTTCCGTGCGCCCGGGGGAACTTGAACTCAGGGTTCCAGCAGTCGCACGGTCGAAACTCGCGACGTAACCAATGGAGCTATGCCTTATCGATCTCACATTCATCAGATTAGCAACTTCAACGATTATCTGGGCATGAGATTGATCTTTGGTTAGTAGGGAAGCGTGAATTAATTTTCGTTAGTAAGAAAAATAAAATTTGGTAATGGGAACTAGTGAATAGAATTTGTTAGTATGAAGGAAGGAATTAGGTTTTGTTAGTAAGAATGAATAGAATGAAATTTTGTTAGTGGGAATTAATGTAGGGAGTGTTGTTAGTGGGAAGATTAAACTTCTTATTATATTACTAGGGTGTTCTTATTAGAAATCAGGGAAAGGGTAGGATTGTGATGAGGTGGACATAAAAATTAAAGGGAAAAATAGGAAAAATGTTAATAAAATAAATAAATACACACAGGAAAAGGTGGGAATGCCCAAAGGAAAGTGACAATGTCACGGCGGCAATTTGAAGTTGCGAATGGGAGGAAGTTGGTACGCCGGAATTCGCAACAATATATATATATATATATATATATATATATATATATATATATATATATATATATATATATATATATATATATATATATATATATATATATATATATATATATATATATATATATATATATATATATATATATATATATATATATATATATATATATATATATATATATATATATATATATATATATATATATATATATATATATATATATATATATATATATATATATATATATATATATATATCTATATATATATATATATATATATATATATATATATATATATACAAATGATATAAAGAATTATATGTTTTAACACTTAATAGTATGGAACGTATATATTAATATTTGTATGATAACCCTAATAAAATCATTATTAAAGTATACTCACTGTATTGCACCGATATATATTATCATCCTCATTCAAACTTTGTGCCTAGGAGAAGTCTCCACCCTAAAAAGCAAAAGTGATAAGGTTCAGCTCTTATCTGATTTAGCAACAGATCATAATGATAGTTTTGGAATTTTCACAAACTTAATTCAAAGTTTTTGACTCGGAAAGCCTGTGGATGCAAAGAAAATAAAATATTTGAATTAATTTATACTAATTAGGATGTTATTTGCGTTCACTTGCCTTTTCAATATCAACGTATCTTGTCCCGTAGGTTGAGTAGTCTATAAAAAGTTATTATTAATAAATTGTTTTGAAATATCAGCATTAAAATAAAAATTTACCTGCTCTTGAAAATCACGGTCATAGTACAAATTTAAATTAATAATGAACATTATACTTACTTTAGCTTGACTACATGCGTTGGAAGTTGAGGCACGACCACCAATTAGTAATGAATTTTCCTAAAGCATAGACAATTTTTATCAAAGCAAAATTTAAAACTAAATATTCAACTAACAATATTGATAATGAGAACTGCCTTCGGCGTCAATGTTCTCCTCACTCCAACTATAACTACCTCTTCTGGCAGAAAATAGTCCTGGCACAGAATTGAATATTTTGTTGTATTGCAGTCAGAATGATCAATTGCAATAAGCCACTGATATTTTAATGTCGTGTTTTTTGGAAATCTGAAATGAGTATAAAATGTTAAATATTAAAAAAAACTAAAATATTCACAAAATTAATTTCTTGAGGGGGTTGAAGCCCTCAAGAAAACAATTTATTGGATCCCGCCAATGAATTAGAGGGCCAAGGTTTTATTTCACTCAAAATTGTTGCCTAAATGTCAAACAATTTTGAGTGACATATAAGCAAAATGTAGACTAAAATGAATAAAATGAATTTCAAATTCATGGTGCGAGAAAATACACATGTTAGTTTATTAATCCTGTTACTATTAATGCTTGAAATATGATTTTCCACTGACGGGCCATGAATTGTTTTTACACTTTTTTACTAGACACTTCATTTTTCACTATTTCTTCAAAATATCTTAAATTCTCAATAAAAACCAAAGATGATAGAACGAAATTCGATATGTACGGCACGCTACACAACTTTCGAACGTTTTACGAGTTCATGACATGATAACTAAACAAAATACACAAAATGAACATACAGTTTCTCCCCCTTTTGATTTTACTACACTCATGCACACTGTACGTGTATTAAATCGGGCTTCCTGTAGTACTTATTCATGGAACAGGCTTAGAGAGCCAAGCCTTACTACAGTTTAACAAGCCATGTACCACATTGTTGCCTTTTTATTCAGGCCCGTAAGGAGATAAATTAATGTATCTGACGTCACTTCCAGTACCGGAAACAGCTGCTCAGTAGCCCTAAATTTCGGAAAACAGCTGGCCAGAAAACTTGAAAGCAGCAACTCAGTAGGCTTTTGAGACTGTCAAATATGACCTTTCTTAGATGATACAAACGAGAAGATAGTACATATATTTGCGCGCTGATGTCTTCGACACCTCATATCTAAAATAAATCGTTGACATAGTATTGCTAAAATTTCAAACGACAGTCATATGTAATGTCAAACATTTTTAGAAAATTTAGAAATTTGCGCTAATGAGGCTACTCGCAGAGGTTAGTTCACGACGTGACGTAGTGTTTCCCTTTTTGGGCCTGAGTGAGAAGGCAACGACCACATTCATGACCACAAAAAAGTCAAAAGCGCTTTCTTCAATATTAATCGTTATAAATTTTAAAAGAATAAAAATCAAATTCCAAACAATAACAATACAAAAACTTAATGACTCCAATGACTCTCTAAATTCATACGTTATCAGTGAAATACATTTGATCAAAAACAACCATAGCAAACTCAAATTAATTAAGATTATTACATATTTTATAATTGATTAGAAAAAGGGGGAAAAACTAACCAACACTATTCAAAAATGATTTTCAACACAAATAAACAATAACACTGAATGTAGCAATAATGGGCTGAAACTCAAAAGCTAAGTAACGAAAAACACAAAAACTGAAAATAAGCCCGAGTAATTTAGACATTGTCATGCAGCCACCAATACTTAGATTGCTCCATCTCAGCTCGACTAGCTTCAACGAATAAGTATCTCCATTGGAATTGTCGTTCTCGTGAAATCAAACTCAGAGGATATTTGATGTTCTTATCGGTGGCCATCTATATATGTGATATCTGATTGGGAGGTAAGACATATCCATTCATGTAAAACATATAGATTCGGCATATGAATGAATTTATAGCTTTAATTGATTGGTTTTTTCAAGAAATTAAAACTCTAAATTCATTTATATGCCGATATAAGACCTCATTAACTAGTTCTTTAATAAATTAATCGCCTTATTTTAAAATATTGCATTAACCATTAGCATGTAAGTGGTATAACAGCGAGATCCCTCTCTGTGTATATAAGTTCTCTCTCTGTGTATATAAGTTACACATCATATGAAGCCCCAGTGCGTGCCAGTATACATAGGGTGTACGATATTGCAACAAAATTGGCGCAGTCTGTAGGAAACACCACAATGTAGCGCATTGTGTAGCTAGATTAAATGGGATGTAAGTCTTTACTCCCAGCCGATATCCGAAACCACTCAATTCCTGTATGATACCATTGCTACTCACACTGTCACTAAAACTAGATTAGTATTCTCAAATTTAAAAATGTCAATCTCATTCATCATCTGAAGAATAAAAATATAATATTCATATCTAATAATTTATGCAGAGAAATTCGGTCATATTCCAAAATCTAATCTTGTCTATTCTAAATCATTCAAATAAACTTCTCAACAATTCAAACATAATTTAACGTACAACTTATCAAAGATATAATGTTCCAATTGACTAACATGCAAAACAACAAACAGTACAAGTAAACATTAACTACAAGCAAGCAAAATGAAAACATAAATAACGAGCAAGCAAACGCTTGTCCATTGTTATGTCAACATTACATCTTTGATCACTCAAACAACCGAAACAAAAATAATAACAATACCGAACATCCAGATGAATATTCAGGTCTTATCTTTTAAATTGATCTAGCATTCAAATAATTTCCTAAGAGCGTTTAATGAAGTCAAGTGATCGGTACAATCTTTAGTCACTACACGCTTATGTTTCATGAATTGATTGCATATTAAAATATGCATTTGATTAAATAAATTAATGAGTAGATATGTAGACAGTAATTTTCAATGCAATTAAATTCAAGTACAAATAAAATAAACAACCCCGTGAAACAAATTTAAAAATGTACATACAAGACAAAATTTTTCAATACAAATGCTAAATAAGAAACTAAAATAATTTCAAGTTTCACTGAAATAATCCAAGTGTAGGAACTGCGAAACAAACGACTTTTAATTATTATAACCCAATACAATATAGGCCGTTTTTTTCCCGCGAATGACAAAATATGAATTCAGCACTCAATTAGCAATTTGATAGAATTAACAGTAATAAAAAGGAAACTAGTGGCAGTCAAGCCAACAAATCCCGGCAAACTTCTATAATAAATCGAAAAAACTAAGACGGGGAGTGGTCCCCTAAAAATCCACTTTCGGCAGGCACCTTGCCTTTAGTCTAAGCAAAAAGTAGATAGCCTTTGAGTCATCGACCGAAGCTTTCGGTGGACACGCTATTTTTAGTTACAAGTCGGTAAGGAAACCGACAAAAGCCTCTGAGCCGTTGCCCCTAGTTGTCCGCGGACACGCTATTTTCATTTATAAGGCACCGCAGAAACTCATAATAGCCTCTGAGCCATTGACCTAAGCTGTCAATGGACACGCTATTTTTAATTACAAGTTGGTAAGGAAACCGACAATAGCCTCTGAGCCATGGACTTTAGTTGTCAGTGGACACGCTATTTATAGTTGTAAGTCACTATAAAAATAAATAAAAGCATCTGAGCTGCCCGACTCCAACTGTTGGCAGACACGCTACATTTAATATTAAGTCGATATACCAACCAATCGGAGCTTCTGTGCTGTTGAACTAAAATGGTTTGTAGTCACGCTTCCACTAGTCACTACGTTTCCTCGCTCAATAAATACATTTTAACTGCTAACTACGAAATAAATCACCATTAAAACCCCTGTGGGTAACGCGAAAAATTTTAAAACCCACCCATTTCCTACCCTCCCAAATTACACGTATCCTCGAGATCGAGATTAACAATTTTAAGGAACGGCTAACGAAGTGACCTCGTACGGCACTGTACTGTCTACCAGCAAAGTCTGGGACAGCGTTACGCTAAACCAAACAGACACTCACTAGGAAGAAATTCGACGGAACATATAGGGTCTTAAATGAAGGCCGAAACTATATGCTCTCATGCCTAACATATAGTGGTAGTTTTGTTTCGACTCTTCCTCGCAAGATATTTTTAACATAATACTTCTGCTTAACAGAAATCGACCGAAGCTGTCAATATCTTTCTCGCAAGATAATTTTAACGTAATATTTCTGCTTAACAACCCACCCATTTGCATACCTTCCACTTTACATGTATCCTCGGGATCGAGATCAACAATTTTAATGGGCGGCTAATGAAATGACCTCGCATGGCACTGTTCTGTCTTCCAGCAAAGTCTAGGACAGGGTTACGCAAAACCAAACAGACACTCACTAGGGAGAAATTCAATGGAACCTATAGAGTCTTAAATGAAGGCCGAAACTATATGCTCCCATCTCATAGTGATAGTTTTGTTACGACCATCTTTTACAATTCTCTTTCTCATATAATATTTTTAACGCCGTATTCGCTGAAATCACTCAAAGTTTATATCATAACTTTCAAGCTTAAGACCTTTCCTTCTAATTTTATTTCCTCAATAACATTCATTATAACATACCCAACGTTTCTATATTTAATAAAAAAACTTCGAAATAACACGTTGTCTTCGATTTATCAATAATCTGCAGCTTTACCCATAATTAAAAGAAAGAGCGGTATAATTCAAGTAAAGTTCCCTTTGTACTATCTCATATGAATACACGAGTTGCAATAGACAATTTGAACCAATCAAATAACGATTAAAGGTATAAACCATAAAAGCTACATAATCCCACAGCAAGCCCTACCCACCACAAAGTACATTAAGCTAACCTAATAAGAAGCAAACAATCTTCGTTACAAATACCCGCCAACCACAAATTAGCATGTACAAGTATAATGTACATAGCATAGACTTCCGAGCAATTGGCGCAAATGAAAGCTATGGAAATAAAAAAATAACATTCAATTTGCTCATTCGTAATTGGAAAGACAAAGCTATTCTCCATATCATCTTATCTTTAAAGCTCATTAAGCACCTTCATGTAAATTATCAATCTTAGTTTCCCACTAACAACAATAACGATCCACATTAAGAGAAAAACTAAGGTCCCACATTCATTACTCCACACTACATAAAACCAATTAAAGCTTTAGCAATGAGGCAAAAACAACGACTCGCAAACCACATCGATAAAAAGCTATTCTCTTGCAAAGCTAAAAATTCCCGAACAAAAACGATCTTATTGATCTTACATTCCCCATGTACAATTTAATTGGGTTGTTCCCAATTAAAAAGAGCATCTAGAGCTTCCTATACTAACAAAATTTCCCTACTAACCTATTGACATATTAATTGCAAAGAACATAACCAAAAGCTTGTTTAGCAAGCTTTTCGTTATAGTCTATGCAAATTTACTTATGAAGAAAAATGATACGAATAAAGGAGTTTATTTTCAAATCTAAAATCATAGAAAGCCTTGGAAAATGTAAGAGAGAAAGTTTCATAGATTAAAGTAAAAGAAAAATTTTTTTTCTTTTTGTTTTTTTTGGAAACATTATTGTTGCTGCCAACAAAAGCAATAAAGTGAAAAACAAACGAAAATAAGTGTAAAGAAGATAACGCAATAACAAATTAACTTCAAACAGTTTAAATCTTGAAAGAAATCTGAGCAAAGATATAAGCAGTTACAGTACAAGAAATAGAATGAAATATAGATAAAAAGAGTTGTATAATTTAAGTAGACACAAGCAATATAATAATATAAAAAGAAAGCCTTTCATATAATATGACAAAGATCAATGAACTCAAAACAAAACAAAATGTATGGTAAAAAGACAAATAAGTGAAACTGTATATATTTGTGAAAAAAATGGATTATACCTTCATGTGCTTTTTTATATACAATGTAAGTAAAGCAAAACAAGTAAATAAAAACAAAAGAGAAGAAAAAAAAAACTTATTAATATATGTTAAGTACATAAATCATAGCAATGCGAAAGTATAATGCAGTAAGCTGATTCAAGTAAAGTAAAAAAAAAAAAATATTGTAAAAGACAAATAATCGAAACAGTGGACGAGTATCAATGTGTAATTAATTATAATTCATCTTCTAATATGTAAATGGAGCAAAACAAAAACAAATGAAAATACCTTATAAGGCTAAGAAAATAATTAGTTAAAAAATTCAAAGCAAGGTAACTCAAACGAAGATAATGAAAAAATCACGTCATTATATTTCAATAAGAAACAAATATTGTAACCAGAAATGAATATTGAAAGGAGCATAACATGATTTTTTATGAAACAATAAGCAAGGGAAAAAATTCGATTCAAATCGTTTAAATTAGTAATTTTTAAATCAACATTCCAAGTTTACCAATTAAAACAATGAAGCAAAAATGAACATCTATCACGACAAAGCTTTTCAAGCCAGTCGTGAACTTTTTTTTTCGGCGGGGAGACAATGTTACGGGAGCCGCAGTCCAAATATTACTTGGTCCGTGTTGCGTCATTCCTCTCTGTGTACTGTAAATGATAACATACATATACGAAAAGCTGCGAATTGTAATCAAAGCATCTGTGGGCGCGGCGTCGTATTATGGGTTAGCAGAAGTGGGTGTGTACCCATACTCGTATTAAGTATCAAACATATACACACAAGACTCCGCAATTGAACGCACCGCCTCAGTGGAACGAATTAGTTACACGCATTTGCAATGAAGCAAATCGAGCGAAAGCTTTTGCTTTGTAGTTAAACCAGACACAGAGAGATGGCATTAAACAGTTGGACTTTGATCTTTTTAATTGTTAAATTGTCTTCATTATTTTAGTTGGTGAGCAATTAAGTCAGCATAGTTATGATATAAAAGAAAATTAAAGAAGTGAGAAAATCGAGAAGTATTTCTCCATTCGCTGGCTCAAGGTGTGCGCCCAAGCTTATTCTATCCCAAGGCACTTAGCCCGGGATAAACGAATTTAGGATACGTTCAACTGCGTACTCAATGCATCCGCCCGAGTATAAGTGCTCCAAGGCAGTTATGCCCGGGGCCTGCAGTTGAACTAATAATTGATTGATTTATTAATCTGACTGCATACTCAAGGCGTGAGCCCAAGTATTAGCGTCCCAAGGCTTTGTGCACGGGGCTAGCAGTTGGATTATTAATCGATTGATTCTTTAATATAACTGCGTGCTCAAGGCGTCAGCCCGAGCAACAGTTATAGGTTAAATAAATAGATTGGTTTCTTTGAATTTCCTTTTCCCTCTGAATAACTAACATATATACTTAAAGTAAATATTAATCGCAAACATTTTATAAGCTCCATTAATGCTCGAACTTTGTACGTCTCTGTAATAAATTAATTATTAAAAGAATTCAATAGCAAAATATGTTACTAATATTAATATAGTCAACTGAACGTGTAATTATATAACTAAACAAAGAATAAAACAAAAAATTAAATCATTAAACAAAAGCAGCCTTTCACTGATCTAGTTGACATGCAAAAAGTAGCAGGTAAGTGTTATATGGGAATATTCCTCTCTCCCCGAGAGCCATGTTGTGTATATAAGATACATATCATATTAAGCTCCCAGTGCGTGCCAGTATACATAGGGTATACTGGAATTGTGCAACATCCAAAAACTTCTGGAGAAACGAAACCAGTAGTGAGGCAAGTCGCAATATACCCGTCTGTAGGGTGAAACGGCTGTGAAATCCAGGGGTTTTCGCTCACAGTCACAGATCTTGCGATATGATTCCGAAGAAGTTTCACTGTGAAAATATCGACTCTTGTCACTTTAGCAGTTTGATTAATACTTCTATTCGATATATAATGTTTCCAATCCGTCTCAGGCTTTCTATACAAACCAGTAGATGCACGAAGACATTTCCTTTCGAAAACTCTTAATTTTTCATAGTATTAGCACTCTGGTTGTACCAGATCTGATATCCATATGTCAAAACTGGTCTAACTAGGGTCTTGTAACAGATAATTTTGAACTTTTGATCAATGTATGTGAAATGTATGTGTAGGGCCATGACTACTTTTTGTGCCTTACTGACCATGATTTTGACATGTTCAGTGTAGTATAGATAGTGATCGAGATGAACACCGAGGTATCAAATACAGGATTTATGTAGAACCCGTTCTGAACTACCCTCACCAGCCATGATGTGCAAATCTTCCCAATTATGTTTCAGGTCTTGACTGACCCCCCGCAGCGTTGTCCGAAACAAAATTGTTTCGCACTTATGCGCATTGATTTTCATTCGCCGATTGTCAGTGTACAGCTGCATATCTTCAAACGTTTTTTTGATGATTGCTCTGATCTATTGTAGCTTTTCGGTGTGCCGTATAGATGATCAGATCCTCAGCAAACGATAACAATGATCGCATTGGCGAGACGTTAAAATCAAAGCCGTTCAATAGCTTGCGAAAGAATATTGAGAAAATCAGAGGTGCAAGAACTGTTTCCTGCTGTAGAACATTCAAGACCTTGAATCCACACATTGTTCTCAGATTTCCATCAGTTACGACAATTGATTTCCCGTAACACATATTGCACATTATGGTGGCAAGGTGTCTGGGGAACCTGTCCTGAAGGATTTTAAAATTTAGTCTATCTAACCACACCGTATCGAAGGCTTTCTCCATATCAATGAGACACGCTCCAACACTTTTTCTGTTGCTTCATTTCCAACAGATGTCTGAGGTTACAATCGTTATCACATGTATGGTAGAACGGCCGGCACGAAACTCAAATTGGCAATTCGGCATCAACTCATATTTTTCAATGTGGGCGTTTATTGCTTTGTTAAGTATCACTTCAAACGCCTTGCTGATGTTAAGCAGTCAACTGATTGGGGGATAGCTTTTCGGGCACGAAAATTATTTTCCTTTCTTCAAGATCGGAAATACCTTAGCCTTTTTCCATTCATTTGGGAAATATGAATTGCTCCACATGTTGTTGAACAATATGCAATCATTGGTAATAGCAACTTTAGGCAAATGTCGTAGAACTATATTTGGAATACCATCCGTACCAAATGATTTCTTGTTATTTTTCCTGCCAAATGTGAAACACAAATCTTCATAGCTGACAAAATAATCAATAAGATTAAAGCTTGGTATGAGATCAGATGTCAATGTTTCATTGAAATGAAGAATTGATTCACCGTTCAGGCTTGATTTGAAGTCGGAAACATTTGCTTCAATGACCTCGGAAAATATTGGATTCCCTCTCTCAGAATTTGGTAGATGAACAAACTCAAAATGTGTTCCAATCAGGGCAACTTTATACAACCCTTCACATATAATCCTGTTTCCATTTCTATCCGGAGTCGTACTATCAATTTCGATACCAGCCCTATCGAGAAGATTTATCTCATCACTAGCGACTTCAAGATTCGAGACCAGCATTCGAGATCTCTTACGGAGTATGCTATTCACTTTCGTGAAAATGCCATCTGGGTCCTATGGGCTACTACCCCTCAGTTTTTCCGCCAATTGATTGCTGACCTCACTCCTGAAGTACGAAAGAATTATGTTCGGAAATTCTTCTGTTGTAATTTTAACAAAGCGAATGAGGGATGGTTGTAGTCCTAAAATTGCCGATAAATATCATTGACTCGTGTGAGAAGAAGGCTTTTCAATTTTTTTAACCGTGCAATGGTAGGTGTTTGATATCTTTCCATATTGTTTCGATGTTTAATCTTGGGAACTACTTTCTCAATCGTTTCCAACGTCAGCTTCTCTAACTTCGACAAATAGAGATCTATTTCATCGTTAGTTAGATTCCTGTCATTAGACACTATTGAGCGCTGGCATCATCTGGTAATTCCGACTAAACTTCTTTTGAAACTTTCTGTTGTTTTGAAATTTAACCGATAATTTTCATGTTGAACTGGAATGAGGAAGATATCATTCCTTTGATGCTTGATTTCCACAACGATTGCGTTATGGTCGCTATCAGAAGGAATCACCTGCAGTTTCCGTTGAGGACTATTAAAGCTGAATTTAAGTCTTGCATCAGCAATGCAGAGGTCCAAATATGAATTTATGTTAGGGTATGTTGGGAACTCCACCCCGTATAGATTACACCTGTATTCAATTTGGTTCTCTGTTATCCACTATTTCAGGAATGCACCTCTTGGATTATTGGTGGCGTTCAGCCATAATGTATGCTTGGCATTCAGGTCACCAGCAAGAATATAAGAACTTGGCAGCCTGTTCAATTCGAGTATTTCAAACAAGGAATTGAGCTCCTCCTTGAACTTGAGAACATTTCGACCAGTTGCATAGGCAGAGATAACGAGGAGGTTACCTCCACATGGCAGTGAGATTTACATAATGAACACTTCAAGAGATTCAAAGCTTTTGAATATAGTAACAATGGAGTTGATGTTGATTGAGATGAAATGAATCTTACCCATCGGAATGTGACTGCATGCCAAGTTATTTTGAGGCATTTGAAAGCCCTCAACGCTGAAAAGCAAAATTAACTTTTGCATCTTGTTTATCGATTCTTTCCGATGAAGAATTTAGTTGTTGGTAAAGCAGCTCATTATTGCCGCATATATTATTTATTTTATTTACATTGTTGTCTGGTGGTCCTCTAGCGGTGACGTAGCTTGACGAAGCTCGGAGCTAAGACACTGCGGTGTAGTTGTGTTTGCTTTGGGACAAAGTTTACTCTCGCATCTTGATATCGGGAGCATCCTCGATATGACGCTGGATGACCAAATATACCGCAGTTAACACAGTATAATTTCTCTTGTGGCTCCGCCTGAGCCAATTTGCACTCACCGGGAGCATGAACGTCTTTGCATTTGACGCACCGATACTGCATGGTGCAATTGGCAGCCAAATTACCCAATCTTTGACATCAATAACACTGGTTTACTTCCCTTTTCTGGAGGTGTTCCCACCTCACCATTCGGAAGTTCAAGTACCTAATTTGTTGAAAAGTTCTTGGACTGCTCTTATTTGGAATCTGTACCAAGTAAAATGGTAGATTTTTCTTTTCTACCGTCGATTTTCTTGCCGCGAATATTTTAACGGAAATAAATTCAATTTCAGGCGCAGCTTTCTTGAGCACCTTCTCCACAGTCCAAGCCCGTCAACAAAAAGGTCTGATTCTTTCCACTTTTTGAGATATAGGTGAGTCGCGGAACCTTCCCAGAATCTAGTGCATTTTTAACTGATTTGAAATCAACCAGTGATTTTCTTTTAATTGTTAATTTTTCAGCATTAACTCTTTTGACCTCGAAATTGGTTAACTTATTTTTGGCATTCAATAACCGAACCATATCTTTTCCACTTTGACCGAGTACGTTAATTGGCGGAACTTTTTCCGTATTTTTGGAAACTTTTTTTCTTTTCTTTACTTTTATTTTTTAAGTACTGAATAAAATTATCATTGTTATCTTGATTTGAATTACCTTCAATACATTCTTTACCGTCTATTATGTATACAGCGCTGCATAATCGTTTTGACTATTGTGGGATAGCTTATCTGACAGCTTTCTTTGCCTTAGTTCCCGTATTGATTTGCTTTACCGATTCTGCATCTTGAGTTTTCTTCCCTCTCTTGTACATATCCTTGAGGGTTTTTGGTCGTAGTCACGATTCCCGATTTTTATCTTTAAGTCGAATCACTTCTTGTTTGTTTTCAACTATTTGAGTTTTACGTCCGTCGTCTGCGGAGCTTTTCTGGTTACTTGTATGTCTCTTTTTATTGACGATTGCTGCCAATTTCATATTGCTACTCTCACTGGGGTCCCCCAAAGGAGGGAAGCCGTCAGGCTCCTCAATACCAGCAGTCCCGAGTTAGTCTTTGGAATGTTTGCTTTTGTTGATTTATTGAAGTAAAATAATATTCGATATGATTCCGTGTGCCGATTCCTTCGACGATAAAAGCTTTTTCCAATAAAAATCAAAATTTGCTTTGGACTGACTTTAAAAAAAATTAATTTAATTTTTTAAAAACTTGACAGGAGCGAATTCATTCACAGGGTTACTTTATGATGTGGCGTGAAGTTAGTGTGTTATTAGCTGTGGATTTGAATTTCAAATAAATTTGACGCGACATCTCCCACCATGTTCGCATCTTGAACTAAATCAATTTTCCGTGCGAGTATTCTAACTTAAACGATCTAAAAGATTCAACAAGACTTATCCTATTAAGGATCAATTGCAGATATGCTTCCGAAAGCAGTTTTTATAATCCCACACACATCACTAATTTTGTTTCAGTTCATACAACCGTTTGTGATTTATTGATGTTCAAAGTTAAAAGAATAGAAATTTGTTTATTTCCTTAAGCTAGCTGTCAGTGGAAGGCGTTGAACTTGTGTTTCATTTGGTTGATCTAAATGGTGCAGGCGCACAGTGGACAGTGCAAAGTGAACTTTTAGCGTACAAGAAATGTAGTTTGTAACTTTTTCATGTGAAACATCGAATGTATTACACCGTACAAATATTTGCATTTTGTCGAAGTAGGCTGACAGCTCATGCCAGCTGGCCACAAGTAGGCAGACATCTTCAAATGCAAATTCATACTACAAGGCTTGCTACATTTACAGTGGCGTTATTAGGGGGGAAGCAAGGGAGTAAATGATAGCTGAAAAAATATCCGAATATCGGCTATGTGTTTGTATGTTAAGGCTTCTTTGGTTGTATTGGTAGTGGTTTAAACCAAGGTTAGTCTGAGTAGAGCACGGGCAAAATTCAAATTAATAGCACCATGACAAAAATATTTAACTTAAAATGAATTTACACATTTTATTAGCTTCTCATTTAAGGTGCCTAAGGCAAATTTGATAGTCAATTTAACTTTGGGTTAAATGCAATCAATAAACTTGTATTTTTAGAGAATATATATATAAAAATCGAATAAGATAATGAAGAACAACTGTTTAATTTTCTGAGGAATATATGTTTGGCAGACTCAAATCACCTTCATGCTAATTATTGCGCATTAATCTGACAATAATATATTGGCATACATATTAAATTTGTAACTGGTCTACCTACTCCTAAGCAAAATCTAAATGCTATGTAAGACACTGTAGGTTGTTTGCAGGGGCTACCAAGTGCAGGTCAAAATTAGGAGATTTAGTCACAAAGAACGTAAAACAAATATTGAAACAAATAAATCAGATCAAAAAATAACGTCGTGTGTATCTCATTTAGTCCCTGGGTCAAGAAAGTCGTTTTAATTTATGGTGATATTTTTTCGATGTAGTAATATTCATGGTAATATTTTTTCTATTAAATATTTTTTCTTTACATATCATAAAAGTGAATTGTTGTATTCAGTTTTTGGTGAATAAATCATCTTTCTGATATTTTTTAGAAAGAAAATAATACCTGGCGTTGAGGTACTTTTTGATTATCAAACTTAAAAGAGAGTAAAAGTGACCTCTTTCGATCATCTGTTGTTTGGAGCCACTGAATAACTCCTTTTCTAAAAAATATAATTTGAAAATATTGTTTTCTGTCAAATATATTTTCATCATTAGTTTGATATTTTATTAAAGGATGCTTTCCAACTTTTGGCAAATTTGTTTTACACTTTACGAAGGTAATTTCAAGTAGCTTTTTGTTATGTAGGCCATAAAGGATTTTTCGAAAAATTCGCCTTTTCTTCTTTTTTGAAGACGAAACCAGCGATGTAATCTATGACGTAGGAAACATATTCAGTTAATTAGCGTAGCTATGTTCCATTATGAATTGCTTTACCCCAAAAGAAGAACATTCCGAAAGTATACCGATTTTTCTCATACATATACTTGACTCTTGGAGCAAAGTTTTCTTGCGTTTGTCTAAACTGGAAAGCGAATCCTATTAATTTGTAATGATTTTTCTACCTTCAGCTCGAACGCGGAACCGACCTCTCATCGGTTCTAGACGTTAAGTCTGAGTAGTGCCAACGGATGGTACCAACAGGTCAACCAATCCGTGCACCGTAATCCATTCACGCGGTGACTGCTTGTCGGCCAGCTAGTTCGGAGAGGATTTCGGTCGCGGGTCTCCGAATGGATTACGCTCAATCACAATATTTCAGTCACCTGAACTTGCCCGTTTTTCAAACGCGTCAACAATTACTCATCCAGAACGAGAAACCTACATTACGTTAGTTCTGGATGTGATCTATCCACAGATCTCAAATCAAAAACGCTACAAAATCCCATAGGCGCGTTACCGATTCACCGACGCGGTACCGAAAAATATACTACTCGAACTTAAACCGAAGAAAACTACTCTAAAGAAATGGCGAAACAAACAAAGGTACCGCGTACCGCGCGCGACGCGAAACCGACTTCAGCGGATTTGGCGAAACCCTAACCTCGCGACGACATACCTACCATACACTCTCCGTTCCCCCTGAAATAGAACGAGTTACTGAAAAGGAAAGTCGTTAGTTAAATTAGCAATTCATTGGATTTTTTTTTATTTACTTCAAGAAACGGAACATAAAGTATAATTTCCTTAATACTTATTTAAAGGGTTTTTGCAAGAATCGAGCGATAAATTATTACTAATAATGATAATAGTTATAATAATTATTTTTGAAGACAATTACATAATAAGGTAAACCGCTAACAATTTGTTTCTTAATTTATGTTTCACCTTTTATTATTTTTGAATATAAATTTGCGAACACAAACAAATTTTTCGTTTTACAATAAACCGCCAAATTAAACAATTATTTTTAATTTTTCTAGGTGGATTTAATATTTATTGTTCTTGTTTGGTTTTAAATAATTTAAATTTTGTTTTCTCAACAATTTCGTTAATTTAATATTTCTAAGTGGTGCAAGCACGCATTAGTGACGAATCTAATCGTGCGTCAAAATCAAAAAGCGAAATGGAAACAGCAAAGATGGCTTATCTACGTATACAATAATTAATAACAAATCAGGAAACGATGCAAGTGATTTTGTATAAAAAAAAACGGAGAATCGATTCATTTTTTTTTTTATTGCTTTTTATCTGGAATTTTCCAATTCTTTTACCATTTTTCATTCCCCTTGTATGGCGTTTAACTTTGAATATTATATATATATAAATACGGAGCGGTGTAACAATATGTGAGCGTGATCTTTAACAATCATTTGGTGAGTACAAAATATTTACAAGCCAGTTTATTATTATTGTTTATCAGTTACTTTAATGTTTAATGCCTTTGAAATGTCTTTTTTTTTTATTGAAATAGTGTTTTAAAATTGAGGATTTGATTCACTATCAGTCGCTGCTTGAAGTTAATGGGAATGTTACTGGAAACGATTGAACTAATCAGGAATAATTGGGGGTTGAGAGACAAAAAAAATTCGATTTTCCATTCTCTGCGACAAAAGCAATCCCTCCATTTCTTGCAATATTTTTAACGATATAAAGCACACTGTTCAGCGTACACAAAGATTTAAAAGTAGGAATGACGTGAAAACAAAAAAAAAATTATCATATGTTCTAGATAGAAATCAGGACCACATCATTCATGTCGTTCAACTAACGTCCGATTTAGCTAACGCATTTTCTTACAAAAGTTATTACGCTAAGAGTTATTTTGTATTATCATCAGTTACTGTACTCATTACTATGGACAAGCGGTGGAATATAGAAATAGAAAAGTGTAAAATTACCCAAGTCGTTTGTTTGCGTTTTCTTATCTATTTTTACTAATTAATTTTTCTTTATAGCTTCAACAGTTTGTTTATTTATGCCAGATGCGAGTTTTCTATCAGAACAAATTCATCTTTAGTACGGCATGGCTGGTTTTTTTTTTTTTGTAGACTTAAGTAAACCAAACATGGAATCAAACGTAAATTGTACGATTCAAATCGAATTAATTACCACTTGCTATTGTTGGTAAATGTACTAAAGAATGTTGTTTACGATATGCATTATTTTCGGGAATACGGTATTGGAGGAATAATGGGTCGTTTTATTTTCATTCAGTAACTTATTTCTGAATAAAATAAACAATAAAATAAACGACGTGCAAATACCTGAAGGTAAACAACCTGTCTTCGTAGATCGGCTAACTCCTGTCTAGGATCATCGGCTATTGAAGAAGCCAGACTACTTGTGTCCTTATCATCAGCGGGCAATTGACCACTACTGTCCAATTCACAAGATGCGAATAATTTCCCATTACTCTGCTCGAATGGGTTGAGAGTTTCAGAATCTTGTAAAATCCTTCGGAGACGTGTCAACTGTTTCCTTAAATTTTGGACATCTTGAATCATTGCATTCCTAAAAGATTTGTCTATAAACAGGAGATCGTATGACGAGCTGACTATATCCTTGCCCGTCAGCGATGAACGGAGATGTTTGTGGGGAAGACTATCTATTGATCTAGGACTATCTGAACCGGTATTGCTGAGCGTGCTCTGTTGCACGCGGGACCTGTTGAGCAGGCGAGTTGCACGTGCGGGTGATTGTGAACTAATACTGTCTTTGCTTGAGCGATGAATTCGCAGGACACTATTCCACTCGCGGATTAAGTCCCCACTTTTGGCGTCAAGTTCTGTGAACAATTGCATGTCGTCAACTCCGTTCCATGCCGATCCACTTTGGCTTTTTCTTGAGTGAGATAACCTATCGACTGAATCCAAGCTGCTCGTCAAATCCACGCCTACTGGTTCCGATACAGTTCACACTGCCTTCCGCTGCAGACCAGACAAAATATTGCTAACCTTTCTAATCCTTTATTAACTAAACTAACCTCTTTCCTAATTTGCCTGTTGATCTCCTTTCCGACCTTGACAGAGCTTCATGCTCCAGCCTGAGGCAATGCTCCGGTGAATGTCACTGCCTCACGAATAACGTTTTCCAAAAACACTTTAAGCACACCACGCGTTTCTTCATAGATTAAACCGGAAATACGTTGCACTCCACCACGTCGCGCCAAACGACGTATAGCTGGTTTTGTAATACCTTGGATATTATCACGAAGAACTTTACGATGACGTTTAGCGCCTCCATGTGGCTGCCAAAATCATCCCGTTGTCACATCGGACAAAACAACTGTGTGTGGAATGGCACGTCATATGCGGCAATGTACCTCTCCAGTTGTCGCCAGTGGCATAGTTTTCTCGAGGGCCACGGTGGAGGGGCATTTCCAGATGGCTATGCCTCGAAATGTGCCGGGGTTGGATTAATTCTATATTTCGAATATTTATATCCACGGATCTAAATATTTGGACAGAAAAAAAAATATTTTCTGCATAACGATATCCGCACAACAGATGAAGTCCGCTGGCACTTCGAGGACATATCCATCTGGCAGGTTACAAGGGTTCGGGATCGGAATCACTTCGATTCCTGGGCGTAGGCGTCACATTACACATTCCCCCCCCCAAAATCGAAGTAATTACGATCCCGTCTCCTTTGTAAAAGGTCTTGGTTAGGGACGTGGCGGGTCGAAGATCCGTTTCGAAGGATAGGCTACAACCCTGTTCGTGAAGACTCGACAGTGACTATATAGTAGGAAGTCAGGTGTTATTCGGAGGCCTTCGTCTAGGCAGAGATTTGGGATAAGCCAAGGTTTCTCGTGGGAATTAGTTGCACTTCATCGTCTAAGGTCTTTTGCGTGGTAAATTCCCAGGGTCCTACCAGTCATGTCCGCGATGAGGTATCGGGTGGGGCTTATGACTTGTATGACTCGACACTTCACGAATTTCTTGTCTAGTTTGGCATTGTAATGGCGGGTGGCATCGCTCTGTCGGAAGTTTCGACGATATATTTCGTCGCCGGCCTTAAAGCCAGAAGGATGAGATCGCAAGTTGTACCGCTCCTCTCCCATCCGTCTACTTTCTTCAATCTTCTCCCGCAGTTGATCTCGCAGAAGTTGGAGCTTTTCGTGCGGTTCTAGAACCACGATTGGGTCCTCTAGCGATTTCAGCTGCCGCAATAGCCGGTAAGCGCTCCCATGCCCGATCATGTACTGGCCGAACACTGCAAAATACGGCGAAATGCCGGTCGTGGCGTGGTACGACGAGCGCAGTGCACTAGTGATGGCGGACAATTTGCGATCCCAGTCCCTCTGATTCGGGTGGACATAGGCGCGAATGGCCGCTATGAGCGTACGATTCAGTCGTTCGGATGCGTTGGCTTGTGGTGAATAGACGGCAGTCCGTTGGTGGATGATGCCGTATTTGGACATTAGGTCTCGGAACTTGCTGGAGGTGAACTGGACCCCATTGTCGGAGACAAGTTTCTCCGGAACTCCAAACATGTGAAAGACTCGGTTCTCCAAAAAGCTGATTATAGGTCCAGTGTGCATGTTACGTAGTGGTTCTATGATAGGGAATTTGGAGAGCTGGTCCAGGACCACGACAGCTCCCGTGTGACCAGAAGCAGATCGAGGGTAAGGACCGATAAGATCAATGTACAAGCGCTGGAACACGCGTTCGGGGACCTCAACCTTACCCATGGGTGGTCGAAGAATGGTGTTGGGCGCCTTAGTGCACTTGCATAGCTCACAGGAGGCTACGTACGCTTTTATCTGTTGTGCCATCTTAGGCCAAAAGAAACAGGTTTTCAACCGCCTAAGTGTACGACCGTATCCGCCGTGCGCACTTGATGGGTGGTCATGAGCCCGCCTGATAAGATCAGTGGTTAATTCTTCGGGCACCCACAACTTCCACTGTTCTTCTTCTTGTATGGGGTCTCCGGATGCGTGTCCCATCCGCTTGTAAATAAATCCATCCGTCAACCGCAGTTCAGGAAGCTGGGGCTGTTGGTTCTGGATAGTGTGAATCAGTTGGGTGTAGCTGGCTGACTTGAAGGCAGGATGGTCCAGATCGATCAATTGGGGGCTGTCGTCCTCTTGGACCAACTCGGCTCCTTCAGGGGCGAACATTCTGGATAGGGTGTCGGGGACTACATGCTGGCTTCCTTTTCGGTGGCGAATTGTGAAGTCAAATGCCTGGAGTTTCAGTGCCCACCTGGCCAATCTGCCGTTGAGATCAGTCTGGCTCATTAGCCATTTCAGAGAAGCGTGATCCGTAACGACTTCAAAGGTGTGTCCCTCCACATAGGCTCGGAAGCGTTTCACTGCCAACACCGCGGCTAAACATTCTTGCTCGGAGACCGTGTAATTTCGCTGGGCTGGGTTCAGCTTGTGAGACATGAAGGCTATAGGTCTCTCCTCGCCGTCTTGTGCAACCTGGACTAAGACTGCTCCCACCCCATGTTGACTCGCGTCACAATGGATTGAGAACGGTTTGTCAAAGTCCGGGCTGTGCAGTACGGGGGCCGTAGTCAGACTCTTCTTTAGCTCTTCAAAGGCTCGCAAGCTGGGCTCTTCCCAGACGAATTTACGTCCCTTACGCAGCATGTCGGTCAAAGGAGTGGTAATGGTGGCATAGTCACGTACAAAACGCTGGTACCATCCGCATAAGCCTAAGAATCGGCGTAACTGTTTGGTGGTCTTGGGTAATGGAAAAACGTCAATCGCTTGAGTCTTTTCCGGATCGGTCTTGATATGCCCATGCCCAATGATGTGACCTAAATACTTCACCTCCGTCATCACGAACTGGCTCTTCCTTATGTTGATGGTTAATCTTGCCCTCCGGATGTGTAGAGCCACCTCCTGAAGCAGGTCGATGTGTTCGTCAAAGGTCTCGGTTATAAGCAGCAGATCGTCCAAGTAAACGAAAACTTGGTGCCGCAAATGAGGTGGTATCACCTTATCCATAAGGCGCGTCATTGTTTGGGGGGCATTACACAATCCGAATGGCATGGTCACGAATTGATATAAGGGCCGGCCTGGGACTGTGAAGGCTGTTTTCTCCTTTGAACCGGGGTCTAAAGGAATTTGCCAGAAGGCGTCCTTGAGGTCTAAGCTCGTGATGAAATGGGCTTTAGGCAATCGACTCAAAATGCCTTCGATCAACGGTAGAGGATATGCGTCCTTGACTGTGACGGCGTTCAAGCGTCTGGCATCTAAGCATAACCGGACCTTGTTCGGCTTGACAACTAAGGTGACTGGGGAAGCCCACGCGCTCTGTGATTCTTCGATTACGCCTAATGATAGCATTCGATCCACTTCGGCATATAACGATTTTTCCTTCGCCGGAGATATGGCGAAATGTCTCTGTTTTATGGGTTTAGCGTCCCCCACATCTATAGTGTGGAACACCAGGGCAGTCCGCCCGAGACCTTCTTTCTCGTGCGATGGAAAAGCCGATATAGCCGAGTCGAGACGCAGTTGCTGAGTTACATCCAGTGTATGCCGTAGTAAGTTAGTGGGTTGAGATTGGTCAGGAACGGTGGTGACGGACTCCAGGGTCGAACTGGAAAATAGTGCCGGGGCCAAGTTAAATTTTCGAACGAAATCCACTCCTAAATAAAGATTCTGGGTTAACTGAGGTATGATGAAAAATTCCATAGGTTTAGTTACCCCTTTAAAGGTGACATCCGTCATAATTTTTCCCACTACAGAGTGACGAGTTCCGTCCGCCGTGCTTAACCAGGAGGTGAAATGACGGATTTGGTCCGCGTGCTTGGCCAGTACCTCCCCTGCAAACTCGGCAGAGATGCAATTCACACTGGCTCCCGTATCGACTAAGCCTGATACTCGTTTTTGCAGGAGGTGTACTGACGCATATGGCCGGACATCCTCCCTCAATAATTCGTCTAAGTATATGTCCTTCAACCTTTTTCTCGACTGCCTGACTTTTCTCCAGAAGCTCCGCATCCGACGCGTGGCTCGCTTGCTTCGCGGTGGGACAGTTGTGGCCAATTCCTCATGGAAGATGCGCTGTCGAGTAGCCAAATAATTCCGCAACCTGACATGAAAAGGTTTTACATGCCAAGGAGCCTTCGTCTCGCTATCATTTCCCTGCGCATTGGCCTCGGCGAAGGACGGCGTCGGTTGTGGAACTTCGGGAGAACTGTGTTTAGCGGTGCGAGTCAGCAGAGTTGGAGTCATGATGGGAGCTGGGTCGTAGCTGGTGATGGGGTCTGGATTTGTTCGTCCGGGGTCTAGGAGTGCCGACGGGTGGTCGCGGCACTCGGTGGCAAGTTTTTTCGCCCTTTGCAATTTGCACAGTCAGGTGCGTATGTGTCGGCCTTCCCGCAGCGGTAGCAGAAAAGCGTCGGCTCCGCTGGACATGCGTAGAACCGATGTCCCGGTTGTCGGCAGTTCCAACAGACCGTCGGGCTTGTAAGTGCTTCAAGGGAGGGTCGATCAATCAATGCTGGGTCCTCAAGCTCCGGTGGTGCTCCGCTCCTCGGTACTGGTACTGGATCAGCAAGCAGGTGGTCTGCTACCATCAACTCCGCGGTGTGATGATTTCGGGGATTTGGTCCCGTTATGCGAGGTTGTGGGCGGAAGGTACCTCGTCGCTCATCCAAGTGTTCTTGTCTACGCGCATGGAGGCGCAATCCCTGTATGGTGTTGATGGGAAAATGTAGCAGGCTGTTCTGGAGATCCCAGCGCATGTTCTCTCTGATAATTTCTACTAATTCGTCCTCGGGCATGGTATTTCGCAGGCGAGTGCTCAATCTCACTATACTGGTGTAGTACTGGTCGAACGGTTCGTGAGCGCCTTGTTTCCGTTTCTTTATTTGCTCTCTTAGCTCTCTCTCAGTGAAGCCATCCTCAAATCGATTGCGGAAGGCTGCACTGAAAGAGTGCCAAGTGGGACGTGGCGTTGACTCTTTAAAGCTCCAGTACCAGTCGGCAGCGTCGCCGCTGAACAAAAGATGTGCATGCCGGAGGAAGGCCGAGGAATCCCCTCCCAGGGTGCTGGATATCAACGCCTGAATCCGGAAAAGGAACCGGTCCGCCGATATCATATCGTTGAACCCTGTAAAGTTCAGGCGCCAACTCTCCATGATACGAGGCGTCGGGTCTCGAAAAGGTGCCAATGCGTTCCCGGGGGGAATCACATCCTCGATTGACCTGTGGTACTGAACTGCCTCGGGGGCTGGAGGTACCAACGGAGGTCCGGTACTGTGTCGCGGTCTGTATTCGGGAGCTCTGGGATCCATTCCCGAGTTCCTTGGGGGTGGGACCCATTGCTCGGATTGTCGGGAGTGGGGCATCGCCACACTGGGATTTGGCTCCCAGCCAAGCGGAGTTCTCACGCGGCTGGGTGGTTGGCTCAACGGGAGATTCTGGATCTTTCCCTCCAGGTTGCCAATCCTCTCCGACATATCCCTCATCAACGCCACGAGGGTGTCAATGGAGTGGGCGGAAGGCATGGTTGTCACCTCGGACACGACACTCGCAGCCGGAACTTCACCGCCTACTGCTCCTTGCAGGTCTAAGAGTGGTTGTGACGGTTCGGCTTCTGGAGCTCCTTTCGCCACTGCTCCACGCGTCGGTAGGGGCGTTCCGAGGGGGACGTCTAGGGCAGACCGATCTATGGGTCGTCGGCATAAGGGACACAGCTCTGACGTGAGGAGGAGCTGTTGTACACAGGCACGATGGAATAAATGTCCACAATCCAATCGCACGCTGTGTACGCCCTCCACTACGTCTTCGAAGCAGATCCCGCAGTTAGCTGGTTGGACCGTTTTGGATCTGGTCCAACGCTTGTCTGGGGTCCGCTTCGTTGCCATTTTGTGTGTGTTACTTGTGGTGCTAAAATAAAGTAAAAAAAAAATATATAGAATATACTTATTCCTACTAATAACTTATCACTAAATTAGTGGCCGTTAGTGGCGAGCTATGTATATAAAATAGAAAAAAAAAGAGAGGAAAAAAGATTAAATGATACACACTTTCCTTTTCAGTGGTCGAACTCTTCAGCGGGAAATGAGAGTGCGTGGTAATCTGCCGAAGAAAGGGTGCTTCGGTCGATTTACGAAATTTATCCCCATACCCACATACATTACAAACCGGTTCTAATCTACGTTAAATGACTCGACGAGACAAGTGGTAGAGCTACCGTAACGACTTTGTACGCGGTCAAAGTTCCCGACGCGTAGAAGCATTCCGGGCTTCGCAACTCCAGCATACGCCACCGAACGTTGAACCGATACCACTCGTCTGACACGCATAAGAAATAGTTAGAATCCTTCCGCGACATAAAGGCAAGGTAGCCTTCTATTTTCTTGAGAGTCCATGCTGATAGGTAAACCCATCAGACTGGCAGTTCCATCAAGAAAATAGAAGTCCTTACAGGGGTTAACCTGGGACAACACATCGGAAGGATTCTGTCGCGAAAGCAAAATCAAACAAAGGAGAGCGGAAGCTACAACTCACGTGAAGCGACCTCTAATGTGTATCACACAATTCCACTGCTCCTGATAGTGGGACTCGAGTACCAAAGTACCTTACATCCTCCGTAAAGGACCAACTCGTCAGAAGACGCGAAGTTCTTTCCCCCTTAGGATGTTGTTTGGCCCCACGTTGGGCGCCATTTGTAATGATTTTTCTACCTTCAGCTCGAACGCGGAACCGACCTCTCATCGGTTCTAGACGTTAAGTCTGAGTAGTGCCAACGGATGGTACCAACAGGTCAACCAATCCGTGCACCGTAATCCATTCACGCGGTGACTGCTTGTCGGCCAGCTAGTTCGGAGAGGATTTCGGTCGCGGGTCTCCGAATGGATTACGCTCAATCACAATATTTCAGTCACCTGAACTTGCCCGTTTTTCAAACGCGTCAACAATTACTCATCCAGAACGAGAAACCTACATTACGTTAGTTCTGGATGTGATCTATCCACAGATCTCAAATCAAAAACGCTACAAAATCCCATAGGCGCGTTACCGATTCACCGACGCGGTACCGAAAAATATACTACTCGAACTTAAACCGAAGAAAACTACTCTAAAGAAATGGCGAAACAAACAAAGGTACCGCGTACCGCGCGCGACGCGAAACCGACTTCAGCGGATTTGGCGAAACCCTAACCTCGCGACGACATACCTACCATACACTCTCCGTTCCCCCTGAAATAGAACGAGTTACTGAAAAGGAAAGTCGTTAGTTAAATTAGCAATTCATTGGATTTTTTTTTATTTACTTCAAGAAACGGAACATAAAGTATAATTTCCTTAATACTTATTTAAAGGGTTTTTGCAAGAATCGAGCGATAAATTATTACTAATAATGATAATAGTTATAATAATTATTTTTGAAGACAATTACATAATAAGGTAAACCGCTAACAATTTGTTTCTTAATTTATGTTTCACCTTTTATTATTTTTGAATATAAATTTGCGAACACAAACAAATTTTTCGTTTTACAATAAACCGCCAAATTAAACAATTATTTTTAATTTTTCTAGGTGGATTTAATATTTATTGTTCTTGTTTGGTTTTAAATAATTTAAATTTTGTTTTCTCAACAATTTCGTTAATTTAATATTTCTAAGTGGTGCAAGCACGCATTAGTGACGAATCTAATCGTGCGTCAAAATCAAAAAGCGAAATGGAAACAGCAAAGATGGCTTATCTACGTATACAATAATTAATAACAAATCAGGAAACGATGCAAGTGATTTTGTATAAAAAAAAACGGAGAATCGATTCATTTTTTTTTTATTGCTTTTTATCTGGAATTTTCCAATTCTTTTACCATTTTTCATTCCCCTTGTATGGCGTTTAACTTTGAATATTATATATATATAAATACGGAGCGGTGTAACAATATGTGAGCGTGATCTTTAACAATCATTTGGTGAGTACAAAATATTTACAAGCCAGTTTATTATTATTGTTTATCAGTTACTTTAATGTTTAATGCCTTTGAAATGTCTTTTTTTTTATTGAAATAGTGTTTTAAAATTGAGGATTTGATTCACTATCAGTCGCTGCTTGAAGTTAATGGGAATGTTACTGGAAACGATTGAACTAATCAGGAATAATTGGGGGTTGAGAGACAAAAAAAATTCGATTTTCCATTCTCTGCGACAAAAGCAATCCCTCCATTTCTTGCAATATTTTTAACGATATAAAGCACACTGTTCAGCGTACACAAAGATTTAAAAGTAGGAATGACGTGAAAACAAAAAAAAAATTATCATATGTTCTAGATAGAAATCAGGACCACATCATTCATGTCGTTCAACTAACGTCCAATTTAGCTAACGCATTTTCTTACAAAAGTTATTACGCTAAGAGTTATTTTGTATTATCATCAGTTACTGTACTCATTACTATGGACAAGCGGTGGAATATAGAAATAGAAAAGTGTAAAATTACCCAAGTCGTTTGTTTGCGTTTTCTTATCTATTTTTACTAATTAATTTTTCTTTATAGCTTCAACAGTTTGTTTATTTATGCCAGATGCGAGTTTTCTATCAGAACAAATTCATCTTTAGTACGGCATGGCTGGTTTTTTTTTTTTTGTAGACTTAAGTAAACCAAACATGGAATCAAACGTAAATTGTACGATTCAAATCGAATTAATTACCACTTGCTATTGTTGGTAAATGTACTAAAGAATGTTGTTTACGATATGCATTATTTTCGGGAATACGGTATTGGAGGAATAATGGGTCGTTTTATTTTCATTCAGTAACTTATTTCTGAATAAAATAAACAATAAAATAAACGACGTGCAAATACCTGAAGGTAAACAACCTGTCTTCGTAGATCGGCTAACTCCTGTCTAGGATCATCGGCTATTGAAGAAGCCAGACTACTTGTGTCCTTATCATCAGCGGGCAATTGACCACTACTGTCCAATTCACAAGATGCGAATAATTTCCCATTACTCTGCTCGAATGGGTTGAGAGTTTCAGAATCTTGTAAAATCCTTCGGAGACGTGTCAACTGTTTCCTTAAATTTTGGACATCTTGAATCATTGCATTCCTAAAAGATTTGTCTATAAACAGGAGATCGTATGACGAGCTGACTATATCCTTGCCCGTCAGCGATGAACGGAGATGTTTGTGGGGAAGACTATCTATTGATCTAGGACTATCTGAACCGGTATTGCTGAGCGTGCTCTGTTGCACGCGGGACCTGTTGAGCAGGCGAGTTGCACGTGCGGGTGATTGTGAACTAATACTGTCTTTGCTTGAGCGATGAATTCGCAGGACACTATTCCACTCGCGGATTAAGTCCCCACTTTTGGCGTCAAGTTCTGTGAACAATTGCATGTCGTCAACTCCGTTCCATGCCGATCCACTTTGGCTTTTTCTTGAGTGAGATAACCTATCGACTGAATCCAAGCTGCTCGTCAAATCCACGCCTACTGGTTCCGATACAGTTCACACTGCCTTCCGCTGCAGACCAGACAAAATATTGCTAACCTTTCTAATCCTTTATTAACTAAACTAACCTCTTTCCTAATTTGCCTGTTGATCTCCTTTCCGACCTTGACAGAGCTTCATGCTCCAGCCTGAGGCAATGCTCCGGTGAATGTCACTGCCTCACGAATAACGTTTTCCAAAAACACTTTAAGCACACCACGCGTTTCTTCATAGATTAAACCGGAAATACGTTGCACTCCACCACGTCGCGCCAAACGACGTATAGCTGGTTTTGTAATACCTTGGATATTATCACGAAGAACTTTACGATGACGTTTAGCGCCTCCATGTGGCTGCCAAAATCATCCCGTTGTCACATCGGACAAAACAACTGTGTGTGGAATGGCACGTCATATGCGGCAATGTACCTCTCCAGTTGTCGCCAGTGGCATAGTTTTCTCGAGGGCCACGGTGGAGGGGCATTTCCAGATGGCTATGCCTCGAAATGTGCCGGGGTTGGATTAATTCTATATTTCGAATATTTATATCCACGGATCTAAATATTTGGACAGAAAAAAAAATATTTTCTGCATAACGATATCCGCACAACAGATGAAGTCCGCTGGCACTTCGAGGACATATCCATCTGGCAGGTTACAAGGGTTCGGGATCGGAATCACTTCGATTCCTGGGCGTAGGCGTCACATTACAAATTATATCAGATAAAATTCATCTTTGATCGTTTTAATTCAATTTTTTATATTGTATTGCTTATGGCAACATTAAAAGAAAAAGACAAAATGGTGCTTCTTTTTTCTTGTTTATAATCTTCTAATTTAAGTTGATATAATATTTGAAGGAAGAAACTTGGAAGAAAATCTATTGGCGTCCAAACGTTTACGTAAGACTGCACATAAATGTTAATACTAACATAAACCTACGACAGCACTTTTAAATTAATTCTAAAACAAATAGTTTATCATGGCGAAAATTATGATCACGTAGTCATTTTGAATGGAAATCTAGAACGAAAATGAATAAATTGGTATTCAAATATAATGCAGGAAATACTTTAACTCCCTAAATTCAGCCTTACAGCCATCATCATATTGAAAGAAGCATTCAACAAAGCTAAATCCCGAAACAATAAAATGTCAAAATCAATGAGGCATGATATATAATGGAAATTTACACTCTCAAAACTGTCCGTAAGCAATAGGGCCATTGTCAAATTTTCATTGGCGTTTTACTGCAAAAAGTTTCAAATGTAATTAAATCTAAAATTCAAACTCAAACCTTACATTTTCCATATTGGATTCAGATATTGCTTCAATTTTTTCAGTTGCTGAGTCCACCTTGAACAATAACTAAAAACCACGATGTTCATAGTTGTCAAAGTAATGTATATAAAACGCCTACATTTCGAATCTGGCCTAAAAACCACATAATTTGATGAGTCATCAATGGCTGCATGAACGGTATTTACTGTATACAAATCCTGAAATCAAATATTGGTACAAAATATGCGTAAAAGTTTCATGTAGCCATTACATACATCCCCTGAATCTGACATCACATCACAGCTGTATGAGTTATTTCTCGTTGATTTGTTCGATTTGAAGCCTGAAAAAAATGTTATAATTGATGCTGCATACCATATATTCAAAATTACCCTCTCCAGGACTCTCATACACATCGCCGTAGCTGCAGCGCTTGAATCAACATTAAACTATAATTGTAGAATTAATAATGACGGCATTATGCAAAAAATTAAAAAGAACCTCCTCGAAAATAATTTCATCTATCATGGGCCTCGGGAAAAGCATGTTCTCAAATAGAGAGGAAGAAAATAATATTAAATTTGTATTAAAATCGAATGTAAGAAAATTATACATCTTCCAAATCCGATTTAGAGCCCACCAAATTATTCGGATGGCTAATGTTCGCATTTTCATTGTTTCTGGTCTAAGAGTCCTGAAATTGAGCGTGCTAAACTAACTAAATGACACACTATCCAGGACAATTGACATGCGCCGAAAGCAAAGAAATCATTTGATGATTGCACTAATGCTTAGCAACAAAAGCGGAAAATACATGTAAACTTACTTATTCTGAATTGAATTCGGAGTTAGAACAAAAATTTGTCCTACTTTTAGTTGAATTCTAAAATGAAAAAGTATGAAATTGGCATTTTAATTATGAAATATTATAGAGGTGCTAACATCTTCAATTCCAAATTCTTTGATTCAAATAAATGATTTCGTCATCCTTGAAATGATCTTCGCAAATTTGCGAACGATTTATTTTCAGATTTATTCCGAGAATTCGGCATCATTCCATTTTTGCATTAATATTATTCGGAATTCTAAAATGATGAAAAGCTACAATGAATTATAACACCCTCACAAAAATGCCACGAGGTTGTGCCGCTTTTGCTTTAAGCCACTAGATTTGCAGCAAAATATGAAGCACTCAAAACAAAAATTGCAAATATTTTTGAGCAGTTATATATTTCACGATTTTAAATCAATTAAACTGTTGATTTTTACATAAAGTAGGACTTTCCGCTCATGCCACTGTTGAAATTTGGGTAAAGCGATACCGAGCAGTGCATTGTTGCTTCGTAATGTTTAAGTCACTTGATTTAAGAAAATTTCACTACATATCGTATGAAACTAACCGGAACAGTATTGTATGATAATAAAAACCATACATTAACCACTCTAGTACACTAACCAGTTGATTCACTTACTTGTCACTTTATTCTAATCAAGCACTTTAAGTTGTTAGGACCGTCGCGTGGAACTGAATTGATGAAGTTGTTTTAATCAAGCACTTGAACTTGTTAAAATTTATCGCGTTGTATTCGATGAATAATTTTTTGAATCAAGTACTTGAGCTTATTAATAGTTCGTCGCGGTGTGAATAATATAAAAACAAAATTAACTATGAAGCACTTAAACCTCTAGTTTTACGTCGAAGTAAAAATCACGAGTTGCAATAACAACTGAACATTTATTTTCGTACAAAGTAATTTATACATCATTTTCGCTGAGAATCGATTTCGCAAGACAACTTTTCTAATGAAAAATTCCATACGCATAAAATCGCGTTTCATCTGGAAATTGTCATGAGAATTAGAAGTAACATGCTTGCATGATAAATACAATACAATTACATTTTTGAACAATTAGAGATTTTATGATGAATTTAGATTTTATGATGATGTATAAATTTGGATTCTATGATAATTTAGTATGATCGATATGATAATTTATGATCGATATAATATTTATGATCGATATGAATTTGAATTCTCAGGATGATGAAACTTTACAAGTATGTATTACGTTCACCACTTAAATATTGACAGCCATTTTCAAGAAAACCGCGAGAAAATAAAACTCTCTTGGCATTGACGACGATGAATACGTGACAACGTAAACCAAATTTTGACGTTTGCAATTATTTCCCCTCTCCTGGCAAAAACCACCTCTAAAAGCAAAATAGCGGAATTCACAAGCAACGAGTATCTGTATACTCGTCCACGTGGGAAGCAAATTTAACACATAAATACCTTTCTTTCTCGAAACAATATGATTCCCTCTGCTTCTCCTTCCCGTTGCTCGAGAGGTTTTCTTTCCTCTCTTCAGAAGAATCACTGACACCCACGCAACCCTAAAAAATTTCGTTTCACGTGCAGACGATTGTGCCTTCATTATCATTCGTTGAACAGTTTGAGTACAACCATGTGAGAAGTGAGTTTTAGACATAAATACCTTACGTTCTCGAAACTATATGATTCCCTCTGCTTCTCCTTCCCCTTTGTTTTTCGTGAGGTTTTTCTTTCCTCTCTTCAAAAGAATAACTTTCCCCACTGACACCCGCGCAAACCTACAAAATTTCGTTTCACGTGCACACGATCGCGGCTTCGTTATCATTCGTTGAACAGTTTGAGTACAACACAACAAACATTTTCTCACAACACAGCGAACGTAGAGGTTGGGAAACTGGTACGTTAGAGCTGATGAAAATTTGTAACTTTTGAATAAAAAACGTGAGCTAAAGGGTCGGTTTTGACCACGCGATCATCAAAATCAAAGCTTTATAAACGTGAACGTGTTTCGGAGTGAAGTTAAGTGCAAAAATACGGAATGAAGTTGAGTGCAAAAACACAACAAACGTTCTCCCGTAACCCAGCAAATTTAGAGGTTAGAAAACTCATGCGTCAAAGCTGATGGAAAATTCGTAAGTTTGAATAAGAAAAGAGAACTAAAGTGCCGATTTCATATACGCAACCTTCAAAACCAAAAACTTTATAAACTTGAACGTGTTTCGAAGTGAAGTTAAGTGCAAAAACAATAACATATCACTTCAAACCTCAACTTCACCCAACTTAAGTGAAGGTTGCTAATTGCTTCGGCTCTCGCGACCGGTTGTGGATCCAGTACTCTCCATATCTATGGTTCATATCATAGAGGAAGAAGATGATAGAGTGGCCCTGATACAAGTATGCTGTCCAAATTCCCCCTGAAATCACAAATTTTGATATAAATTTACCAATCCTAAAAACATGTTCTAAGAGCTAGCGTAAAAAGGGACAACATTTTTTTATTTAAACTAAGGAAATATCGTATGGAATATATGAGTATATAAAAGTAATGTCACTAAATGTTTGCGTTAGTTAAATGAAAGCCTAAAATTAATGCATCCGGCCATGGCAGCGACAATATGTGCTGAAAGATACCTCCCTTTTTCGTTGACCGGGCTTGGGACCAGCTTCAGCGGAATTAAAGGAATGGTTTTCAAAAAAAATGTGTGTAGTTTTTACAATTATAATGTGATTTTTGGTTTTTAGTTTATGGTTCTACATGCCTTCAATATCTAAAATTTTATTATATTGCTACCTTACAGAAACATTATGTGAAAGACTTTTAGCCATAAAATAGAATTGCATGTTAAGATACTTTTCTGTTATTAATTTTATTAATTAGCTATAGTGCATTGTTTCTCGCATATGGTTTGAGTTATTCGAGAATAGATTTCGGCTAATGAACTGTGATTGTATATTATTCAGTATAAAACTTAATGAACCCTTATCAAGCATTTCATTTTCGTTTATCTGTTGTGCCCGCCTAATTATATTCCTCGTCATTTTGCATATCGCAACTGTACTTTTTGATGGTGACTTCAATCCATCTCTATTTTCAAATGACATTAGAGGGTTGGGATTTACTTGGTCTTGAATCGATTTGGTACACACACAGCATTTTACCATATTACATAGCTTAAATACTACAAATCTAGCAATATACTCAACCACATGCTCTGCGTAAGTTGATAATTCCGTTGGATCCGAAGCGTAGCCACGATCAAGAAGAAAGTCATCACTAGCAGCATCTTCATCAAAAAATGATTCTTCTATTATAGAACGGCTCGGTGCTAACATTTATGGATTGCAAGTGAGAAATTTTTCCAACATTCAGTAAGAGAATATGTTCTAAAGGCATACAAATCCCCATTCCTCCATCTTTGATATTCGTGCGAAAGAGAAGTTTTTAATACCGAGAAACAAATTGTCTCATAGTCAGGTTATTCTTATTGCCTAAGCCACCCCTTATTGACCCAAATATAGTTCGTGATGCTCTTGGCTCAGTTTATACATCGGAACGAACGTTAGTTTTCTACTAGCAATAAATCTTTCATGAAAAAGCGTCAAATTTTGTATACCAAAAATTAGACCTATGAATCCAACATATCTTTTAGATTCTATTATTGGCACCCCAGAAGCAGCCTAAAGTATATTATATACTGAATATGGTGTACACAAGAGTTGCTCCGTACTTCAAAAGTTTCGTTGATATAGAGCTTGTTTCGGTGCAGGAAGCGATGATAGTTTCCTAGAATTCAGTATGTCGAAGATCTTAGCTGTAGATCGCCTTCCAGCAAACTGTGTAAGTTTCAAACATTCCCTGCAAAAGTCTATGGTACCAGCTACGGAAACGCTGAAAATTTGTACGGCCAATCATACCTTTATTTTTGCTTACTTAAGTACAAGTGCGCCTTTCGAAGCTTATTGCCTAAATAATGCATGCCTTCGCTTTTTTGTAATTTTTGTACAGAAAATATATGAATCCATTTGACGGTGTTTCCATCATTTTTCTACAATTTCCTGTAAATCTGCTAATGTATTTCGACACAGTTTAAACATGTGGCAGCTATTAGGATGTAAAATATCGTTACCTTCTTACTCAGACCCATAAGGAAAGTGATGACGTACCTGACGTCCCTTCGCGTACCGGAAACAGTTGCTCAGTAGCCCTAGATTTCCGAAAACAGCTATCCAGTAGGCTTGAAAGCAGTGTCTTAGTAGGCCAAAAGAAGGCTTTCGACTTTGTCAAGTATGACATTTCTCTTGTGACAGCCAAAATGATGGAAAGGATAAATGTTTGCGCGTTACTGGTTAGTAATTAATTCCATAAAAACTAATTGAGTGATAATAATATTTTTGGGGTGACGGCACTTTCCTGGCATCGGCACTACGCGTAGGGGGCCCAGAATCTGTATGGAAATCGGTTCGTTTTAATCCTTAGTTATTTATTTGCACCGAAAATTGACACAAAAATACGCAGAAGATAGTTAATTTCAAGCTTGAAATCTGCTTCATACGAAATTTGAACAAGATTGAATGGCGGCTAAGGATTGTATCAGAAGGAATGTGAGAAGTAGCTCATTGTCAGATTAAAAAATTACAAAAAATTGTTAAAATTTTTGCGCCGCGGGCCTTACCGGAGCTCCTGCGTGGCCACTTTAACACATTTTCCTTAAGTTTTTAGTCTGACAATCAGCTGCTTCTCACATTCCTTCTGGTACAATCTTGTTTGAATTTCGTATGAAGCGCGTTTTTGCGTCGTTTTTCGGACTAAACAAATTACTAAGGATTGATACGAACCGATTTGCACACAGAGTCTGCGCCCGCGACATGTAGGGCTTATGCCAGGAAAGTGCCGTCACACCCTATTTTTCATTGCAGGACAAGAAAATGGATCGAGCGAAATACATCGACGGAAAAATTGAGGAATGCAAAACTAGTTAAGTATAGAAATGACCAGAAAATTGTGTCTCAGCCCGCTCTGCCACAAGACTGCTAAACATTGTTTCAAGTATTTTATCCAATTGTTACCGCTGGGCCAAGTAGGTTTTTATGCAAAAGAAGACAGATAACCTAAATATTAACGGCAAAAAATTGCAGAGCGTTTGAAATGAAATCTTGGTCCTGTCATCGATCATCGTTTGACCTGGTTGCCATAGATAAATAGCTTCAGAAGACAATTATTTCCAGTAATAGGGTTCTTAAGAAGATTTTCCAATGCACATCAAAAAACTTGTTCTAAATGCATTTGTTCTAACAATATTACATAATGGAATACTTATTTGGAGTCAATTGACAAAACAATATCTGAATGTCATACCCAGGTTGCTGACCAAAGCATATAAACATTTTCCAAATCTTTCAAGCTCACTCAAATTAGCTTGGTTTAGCAAACAGTGATATTATTAACTTGTAGTCAAATCATTATAATGGAGAAAGATTAATTTATCTTCATATACTCGTATTTAAAGACAAGTGGATCGAACCAAACCCTATTAAAGTATCACAAATCAACCCATATAATGCGAGGGATGTAAATCAATTCATAATACTTTTTGCCAGAAGAAATCATCTGAAAAAAGATGCTACAAATGATGCCTGTGTATATATAATAATTTTCCGCTTTTAGTATTTAAGAAACGATTTAGGAATCATTTAGTGAGCATTGAAGCGTGGACCTGAAAATTCATCAGCTCAGTATCAGGACATTTTTGACCTTACTAGCGAGACACTTGAAGAGAATTTTTTTTAGCGTGTCGTATTATATGAATTTATTTTTATCTCTGAGAGCTGATCCTGAATTGGATTAAATATCCATGAAAGGATTAATTCACATTACCTCGTGTATTCTCTTATACCGTTATATTGAATATTGTCTGGGTGGCACACCTGGCGAACAGGAAAATATGAATGCAGATGGTACGAGCGTTGTGCGACAAAGAAAGAGTGATGGAAATACTGGTAGGAAATTAAGGTACTTGCAAAAAAGTGCTCCAGAATATAGAATTTCAGCCCTAACCGGTGAGCAGTAAAACTTCGATAAAATAGTGCTTCAACCGAATATGGCCCTAATAAAGTTTTTTGTTCCTATTTAAGTTTGTTAAGTTAATATTACAATATATATATATATATATATATATATATATATATATATATATATATATATATATATATATATATATATATATATATATATATATATATATAGATATATATATATATATATATATATATATATATATATATATATATATATATATATATAAATATATATGTATATATATGTATATATATATAAATATTTATTTGCTGCTGGAATTGGAACTAGATTGACGGTAACTGAAAATATTGAGAGGTAAGTCTTATGGGAACAGATATTTTACTGTTTAGTTGATTTCTTTCAGTTGGGAAAAGTATGCTGCGTGGAAGGTTGCACCAGGAGATAGCAGAAGATATATATAATTCTACGTCTAGCACTCGTTGCGTGTAGACGTGTTTTTAATCGCTCCTGTCATTAATTTTAAAAATTAATTAATTTTTCACAAAAGTCAGTTTCAAATAATTGAATTAATTTTGTACGAGTCAGTCAAAAGCAAGTTTTGATTTTATTGGGGAAGAATTAATCGTCGAAGGCATCGACCAACCACACCAATAAATCAAGAAAAGGCAAGAAACCAAAGACAACTCGGGACTGCTGTATGGAGGAGCCCGACGGCTTCCCTCCGTTGGGGGGCCCCGGGGAGAGAGACGGTGTGAAATTGGCGGCAAGTGTCAACAAGCGGAGACACACGAGCACCCAGGATACCGCAGATGGCGGCCGTAAAACACAAGTGCTCGAGGATAGACAGGAGGTGTGTCGCCTTCGAAGTGAAATCGAAGAGTTAAAAGCAAGAATTCAAACGTACGAAGAAATGTTTAAGACGGCAAAAAAAGTTCAAGAGAGTGAACCGATACGAAAAATCGAGAAGCAAGCAAAACAGAAGAAAGCTGCAAATCCAATAACCACTGAAGAAATATTAAGTGCTGGTGGCACCAACGAAAGCCAGAACTACTTTGCAGCGCTGGATAGACTCCAACAGGATATGGAGGTAGACGAAGGTAATAAAGATGATAATTATATAATTTATTTAAAAAATAAAAATAATGAAAATAGAAATAAGGAGAAGAATCCAGCCCGTAGTTCTGCTGGTCCTCCTCAAAAAGTAGCCAAGAATACCGAGAAAGTTCCGCCAATTAATGTCTTCGGTCAAAGCGGAAAGGACATGGTTCGGCTGTTGGCAGCCGAAAACAAATTGACGAATTTCGAAATCAAACGAATAATTCCGAGAAGCTGTCAATTAGAACGAAATCACTGGTTGATTTCAAATCAGCGAAAAATGCTTTGAATTCTGGGGAGGTTCCGCACTTCACTTATATCCCCAAAAGCGAGAAGAACCAGACGTTCTTGCTGAAGGGCTTGGACTGCGGAGAAGATACCGTCGATCTTCTTCAGGTTCCTAAGGAAACAGCACCACAAATCGAGTTTATCTCAGTTAAAACATTCGCGACAAGAAGGTCGACGGTAGAAAAAAAAGTTTACCACTTTATTTAGTAGAAATAACAAATAAGAGCAGTCCAAGCGCTCTTCAGCAACTCAGATATTTAAATTTCCGAGTGGTGAGGTGGGAACGCCTCCAGAAACGAGAAATCAACCAGTGCTATCGCTGCCAACGATTTGGGCATTCGGCTGCCAACTGCGCCATGCATTACCGATGCGTTAAATGCAAGGCCGTGCATGCTCCCGGTGAGTGCAAATTGGCTCAGACGGAGCCAAAAGAGAAATTATATTGTGTGAACTGCGGTGTTTTTGGTCACCCGGCATCATATCGAGGATGCTCCCAATATCAGGATGCAAGATTAAAATCTTTCCCAAAGCAAACACAACTACACCGCAGTGTCTTAGCTCCGAACTTCGTCAAGCCCGGAGTATCATTTGCACAAGCCGCTAGAGGACCAGCAGAAAATGCGGGAAATAGTGTAAAAAATGTAAGTGGCAATAATGAGCTGCTTCTCAAAATTTTACAGCAAATAAATTCCTTATCGGAAAGAATCGATAAGCAAGATACCAAAATCAATCTTGTTTTTCATCGTCTAGGGGTTTCAAATGCCTCAAAATAATTTGTCATCCAGTCACATTCCCATGGATAGGATTCATCTCATCTCGATCAACGTCAACTCCATTGTTACTATACATCGGCGTGATTATCTCCTTGAATTCATTGCCAGACAAAAGCCTGACATCCTGCTTCTAACCGAAACCCACCTCAGTTCATGGCACTCCATGACATTCAAGGATTTTGAATTCGTAAGAAACGATAGGGTAATAGGTGATGGGGAAGGTGGCACCGGGATATTGGTTCGAAGACCCTATTGTTTCCAAAATATTGAAAAAGTCGAATTCAAAAGCTTTGAATCTCTTGAAGTGTCCGTTATCAAAATCTCACTGCCAGGTGGGGATAACCTTTTCGTTATCTCTGCCTATGCAACTGGTGAAACTGTTCTCAAGCTCAAGGAGGAACTCAATTCCTTGTTTGAAATACTCGAATTGAACAGGCTGCATAACTATTATATTCTTGCTGGTGACCTGAACGCCAAGCATACATCATGGCTGAACGCCACCAATAATCCAAGAGGTGCATTCCTGAAATCGTGGATAACAGAGAACCTAATTGAATACAGGTGTAATCTATATGGGTCGGAGTTCCCAACATACCCTAGGACAAATTCATATTTGGACCTTTGCATTGCTGACGCAAGACTTGAATTCAGCTTTAATAGTCCTCAACGGAAACTGCAGGTGCTTCCTTATGATAGCGACCATAACGCACTCGTAATGGAAATCACTCATCACAGGGATGATTTCTTCCTCATTCCAGTTCAACATGAAAATCATCGGTTGAGTTTCAAAAAAACCGACTGGGGAAAGTTTCAAAATAAGTTTAATTGGGAGTACCAGAAGTAATGTCCCCCTTCTGATGGTGGCAACTCTTGCTTAATGGTTCCTAATGACAGGAATCTAACTAACGATGAAATAGATGTCTATTTGTCGAAGTTAGAGAAACTGACGTTGAAAACGATCGAGAAAGTAGTTCCAAAGATTAAACATCGAAACAATATGGAAGGGTATGAAACACCAACTATCACAAGGTTAAAAAGATTGAAAAGCCTCCTTCTCACACGCGTCAACAATATTTATCGACGATTTTTGGACTACAACCATCCCTCGTTGTCTTTGTTGAAATTACATCTGAAGAATGTCCGGAACTTAATCCGGTCATACTTCAGGAGTGAGGTTAGCAATCAATGGGTGGAAAAATTGAGGGGTATTAGCCCACAGGACCCAGACGGCGTGTTCGCGAAAGTGAATAGCATATTCTGCAAGAAGTCTCGAGTGAAGGTATCGAATCTTGAAGTCACTAGTGATGAGATAAATCTTCTCGATAGGGCTGGTATCGAAATTGATAGTACGACTCCAGATAGAAATGGAAACAGGATTATTTGTGAAGGATTGGATAAAGTTGCCCTGATTGGAACACATTTTGAATTGGTTCATCTACCAAACCCTGAGAGAGGGAACGAAATATTTTCAGAGGTCGTTGAAGCAAAAGTTTCCGACTTCAAATCAAACCTGAACGGCCAATCAATTCTTCATTTCAATGAAACATTAACATCTGACCTCATACCGAGCTCGAATCTTATTGATTATTTTGTCAGCTATGAAGACTTGTGTTTCATATTTAGCAAGATAAAGAACAAGAAATCATGTGGTACTGATGGTATTCCAAATGTAGTTCTCCGACATTTGCCTGGGGTTGCTATTAGGAACTATTGCGTATTGTTCAACAACATGTTGAGCAATTCATATTTCCCAAATGAGTGGAATAAGGCTAAGGTATTTCCGATCTTCAAGAAAGGAAAAGAATCTTCATGCCCCAAAAGCTATCGCCCAATCAGCTTGCTGCCTAACATCAGCAAGGTGTTTGAAGTAATACTCAACAGAGCATTAAACGCCCACATTGAGGAAAATGAGTTGATGCCGAATCGCCAATTTGGTTTTCGTGCCAGGCATTCGACCACACATGCAATAACGAAACCTCAGACATCTGTTGGAAACTAAATGATAGACAATGTGTTGGAGCATGTCTCATTGATATGGAGAAAGCCTTTGATATGGTTTGGTTAGATGGAACTCCTTCAGGACAAGTTCCCCAAACACCTTGTCACCATGATGTGTAATATGTTATACGGGAAATCGTTTGTTGTAACTGATGGAAATCTGACAACAATGCGCGAGTTCAAGGTCTTGAATGGTCTACAGCAGGGAACAGTTACTGCGCCTCTGCTCTTCTCAATCTTCATTCGCAAGCTATTGAACGGCTTTGATTTTAACGTCTCGCCAACGCGATCATTGGTAGCGTTTGCTGATGATCTGATCATCTATACGGCAGACCGAAAAGCTACAATAGTTCAGAGCAATCTCCAAAAAATGTTCAATGATGTGCAGCTGTACACTGACAATTGGCGAATGAAAATCAATGCGCAGAAGTGTGAAACAATCTTGTTTCGGACAACGCTGCAGGGGGTCAGTCAAGACCTGAAACGTAATTGGAAAGATTTCCACATCATGGCTGGTGAGGGTAGTCTAGAACGGGTTCCTTATAAATCCTGTGTTCGATACCTCGGTGTTTATCTCGATCAGTATCTGTACTATACTGAACATGTGAAAATCATGCTCAGTAAGGCATTCAAAGTAGTCATGGCCCTTCGAAAGCTCTTTCATTCAAGAAACATTGATCAAAAGGTCAAAATTATCTGTTACAAGACACTGGTTAGACCAGTTTTGACATATGGATGTCAGATCTGGTACAACCAGAGCGCTAGTACTATGGAAAAATTAAGAGTTTTCGAAAGGAAATGTCTTCGTGCATGTACTGGTTTGTACAGAAAGCCTGAGACGGATTGGAAACATTATATATCGAATAGAAGAATTTATCAAACTGCTGAAGTGACGAGGGTCGGTATCTTCATATTGAAACTTCTTCGGAATCATATCGCTAGATCTGTGACTGTGAGTGAAAACCCTTGGATTTCACAGCCGTTCCACCCTACAGACGGGTATATTGCGACTTGCCTCGCTACTGGCTTCATTCCTCCAGAAGCATTCGTGTATTTGGACATGAATCGATATGTTTTTGATTCTGACGGCGTCCCAGTCATATATCACATATATCGACGGGCCACCGATAAGAAGATAAAATATCCTCCTAATTTGAGTTCACGAGACCAACGGTTTCAATGGAGATACTCATTTGCTAGATTCGTTGAAGCTGATCGAGTTGAGACGGCGCAATCCAGGTATTGGTGGCTGAATGTCAATATCTAAATTATTCGTGTTTATTTTTCAGTTCTGGAGTTTTTCGTTATTTCGTTATTTTTTGAGTTTCAGCTCATTATTGCTACATTTAGTGTTGTTGTTTATTTTTGTTGAAAATAAGGTATAGGTTATGTATATGTAATGTTTACTATATTCCGTTAGAGATAAGATTAAACACTTAGGTTAGGAACATTGTTACAGAATTTTTTTAGTATAAGATAAAGTTTTTGATTGTATTTTATTAGAAATAAATTACAACATATTAGGTGTAGGATCAAATTTTCACTGTTGTGTTTGAATTATAAATAATTTTAGGATAGTGTTGGTTTGTTTTTTTCTCCTTTTTCCAATTAAATTTTAAAAATATGTAATAATCGTAGTTAATTGAATTTGCTATAGTTTTTTTGATGAAATGAGTTAATGATAACGTATAAATTTAGGGAGCCATTTAGGCCATTAAGTTTGTGTATTGCTATGGTTTGGAATTTGCTTTATATTCTTTTAAAATTTATAACGATTAGTATTAAATAAAGCGCTTTTGACTTGACTGACTTGACTTGAAGAGATATATATATATATATATATATATATATATATATATATATATATATATATATATATATATATATATATATATATATATATATATATATATATATATTATACTGGCGCAGTAATTATTATTTATTATTAATTTACTATTGTCAAAAAACGAATAGATCAGACCCCAGAGTAATTAACATTATCCCACGCAATGCGAGGAATGCAAATCGCTTTATAATAATTTTTGCAAAGCAGATCGGCTATAAAACGATGCTAAAAATAATGTTCTGCGTATGTATAACAATCTTCCAGAAACGATGAAGGAAGCAAACTCACTTTTGGTTTAAAAAAAAAAGGAGGAGTAATCTAATGAATAGTCCTGAAGATTTCTACACGGTCAAGATACATGAAAGGACAGCTATTTATATAACTCAGAGTTTTTTTAATACGTTGTATTACATGAACGTTTTTCACTTCTGACAGCTGATCACAAATTGGACTACATAAGTATAAAAGGATTAATTCACATTACTTTGTGCACCTACCTTATGCTGATGTTCAGAACATTGTCTGGGAGGCATACCTAGTGTAGTAACGAAATATGAAATGCAGATTGCACGAGCTTTGTACGACAAAGAGAGTATGATGGAGTGAACGGTAGGAATAGAGACGCTAAGAAAATATATGGGAATAAAGAAACTGGAGCAATATCTTTGGGGAAAATTTCAGGAATACTTTTCTTGTTGAATATTAGTCTCTTAAGCATTTCTTACTCATATGTATGAAGATACGATATACTAGAAACAATGCGATTTGTTTGATCGAAGATCTTCAAATCATTCAAAAATTTCAAAATTCTTTGACTAAATGGCATTTTTCAACTGTCAGTGCAGCTTAAAAAGCTTAAAAAAGCTTAAAAAAATTGTCTCTAAGAAGGGTAAAATAAAAAGAAATTCCGCAAACGTAAATTCGGTACATTTCGATACATTGATTGGACAACTGGAAAAGACAATTATAGTTAGGAAAATTGTATTTTCAGTACTTTAGCGCTGATGTTCCTCCGTTATTGTTCAATATATGGGTGGGTTACAATTATTAAGGATGTATACGAGTATACTAGGTAACATCTGGTTTTCGTTATGTGAACAATTTATAGTTATCCAATCGAGGGTATGACCAAAGTTAACTGTATGATATAGGTTTTTGTATATAAAATTTGTATGTTAGTATGCTGCATATGAAATTTCTCTTTTCTCAATGTTAGTGGTTGATATATGGAAAGATTATTTTCATTCTTTCCAACAATGGATAGACTTTAAATTATCGTTTTTTAAAATCAATTCAGTGATATTTTGACGAAAAATATGTAAGGTTCATATATGAAACGATAATTACCGTTTGACATTTGATATTTGCTCATTAATATGGTTAACACTAAGGATTCATTTCAAAACGTTTTCTGAGAAAATGTTCCCAAGCACTTTATATAAATTGTATGTTTTTAGAAAAATTTAAGCTGTTAAAGAAACTGAAATATATAAGGTTTTCAGACATTTTCGGACTTAATTATATAATTCATTCATCCACACTAAATTGACGCAGCACCAAATGCTTCTCATTTTTATGGTTTTGGAAAATTGGTATGGTTGCTACCATACGAACAGAATAAGTTGATAACAATAAACACCACTAGCAATTATTTACCAATAAAAGAATAATAAGAATTTTAAAAATATTGAAGAACACAGACCAGATCTTCAGTAAAAGTTTTCCTCAAGAATGAAGGCAGCAGTTCACAGCTTGCCCTATTTTTACGAATCAATGTCGATTCAAGTCTCAAGATTAAAATTTTCCGTTTATTTGGCAACAATTAAGCAGCGTTGTTATCAGCACTTGGACAACCACGTCGAATATTTCTAGAAAAAATCATTATTTTGTCATCATCAATCCATGTCTACACTCTCTTGAATGTTGCCACTAAAAATAATCTAATAAAAAACTTTGAAAAAATTAAGAAAACCAACTTCCAAGCACCCTAACAATGCTGAAATAACAATTTTGGAATCAGTGCCAAATGAGTTTCTCCGTTATGAAAAAACGGTTAGCAATCATTTATCAATCAATCGGAATTAAAACAAAAAAAAACTGATTTGGCACCGAATTCATAAGCTAAATTTTATTCTTAGGGGGTTTTAAAGTCGGTTTTCCATTAAGTAATGGGTATTGTGCACGGACAGCCCATAAAGCTAATTATATTACATGTATGTTCGAAACGTGAGTTTATCTAAGATCAACATACGCTATTCTTTGTTTGTTGACTTTCAGTTATTATTGACACTGAAGAAGCGAGCAACTTACTCCCGAAATATATATTCCTCAAACAAAAAAAAGAAAATAATGATGCAGCTTATTAAATGGAAACTCAACAGCTAAATGATTGTTCCGCAAATTATTAAGTTGTTTCGTTGCTGAAATTTAGCATATACGAGTACATATATGTATGGCGAGTAAGGCTAAGCGATTTTTTTAAATACTTCCGATACTAGAAATTTCTTGAAAAAATAATGTTCATGATACTAATTGAAGTTATAATTTTACTATATTGAAATTCTCATTGAAAAGTAAAGATGATCGTTTTGAAATATTTATCAGAAATGAACTCCTGGATTGATTGATAAAGCAAATATTTCCATAGCATTTTACCACTTCCTTAGTGATAAAATCAATCGATGCGCCTATGCCTGATGAAAATATCCGCGAATCTTTAAATCCCCGTCTCGACTTTTCAATGAGAATATGGGCGAATTTGTTTTCAATGAGAATTTCAATACAGTTGAATTATAATTCCAAGTAATATCATGGGCATTAACCACTCAAGTGATATATACTCGTATGGTTTGTGATTATACGAGTTTGGCGATGTTTACCATAATAAACTAATAAATATGATGCTTTAAACGTGCTAAAAAAGTTAATCTTTTCTATCAGAATTTTGTTAAGCTAAATGTGGTCTTATGCTCCTGTAATTGCTTTAAACCACAAGTTTTATTCAAAAGGTTGACAAAAGTACATGATAGCTCAAAATGTTTCTCATTTAAACATTAGGTGCAACTACTACTGAAATAAGAAGTTGGAGGTTATGCCCTACTACTTTACCCAGTAACATTCTTGAGGTCCCATTGTCCACCGAAAGATTGGTACTAAATGCAATTGAAAGGAGAACAATATTACAGCAGCCAGATCGAGAAATTATATTTAACAGCTTAAACGATGTCCTTGAAAATAAAGTTCGCTTTCTAAACACCACTTGGCAAATTATAGAATTGAGTCATTAAAATTTATATTTATAAAATTTGTTTACAGGAGACTCTTTATGTTAGCTGCAGTATTCAAATTAACTATGATTTGAGTACAGAAGTTTATGTAGAAGCAATAAAACTAAATAATCCTTTTTTGAAACCTATTCGATTGTTCAGCATAGTTTAACAAAGTTCTTAAATTTGTTAAAATACTTAGATGAGAGCAATTTACACGAATTGACATCTAAGAGTGAGCCCAAATTTAACGCAATAATAGGGAAACAATCGTTATTTATAGAAAATCAAAAAAATCCAGATAAAAACTGCAAAAAAAATCGAATTTTTACGAGATCAATTCGTTTTAGCTTCGGAAGCGTCTCCGCAGTATTCCTCAGAATCAATCGTTTTTGCTTCGATTTTCTCATTTATATTTCCAGGCACTTATGATTATCTTAGAAACGTGAAATTTCTCACCTTTATCAGGCGCATAATGGTTAAAAACTATTATAATCCTAATTTTCAATCTGATACCTACCTTGCGAATCTTAGAATCGCGCGAAAAATACTTCACTTTATTGCTAGATAAAAGTTACGTCAAGCCTATGCTAACATTTAAGGGAAACAAGATTGAAGGCATTGCTATGAATAGCACGCTGCAAGTTTTTATGATATCCTCTTTTTTATAGCCGTATAAACAAGTTACCGTTTTGTTTCCTGTTAGTAAAATGAGCGGTGATCAGCTCTTTGAATTTACAAAACAAGTCCTGGAACTATTATATAAAATCGGGTTTTAAGTTGTAGCTTTAGTGGCAGACAACAACAAAATTAATGTTAGCTTATTTAAATCATTTTCGTCGAATGATCAACTCCAATCATTCATTATTTCTCCATATGACAAGCAGAAAAATATATTTTTTGTATTTGATACGGTCCATTTATTTAAAAAATTTAAGAAACAATTGGATAAATTCCGCTGCTAAAATGCTTTGCTTTCGAAGTTTTTACGATAATAGTGTTCAGTTAACTGCTAACTTTAATGACTTGGTTTACATTTATAATAAAGAGAAAGGCTTGACAGTTAAATTAGCGCCAGGCTTATCTTTAAAATCTTTATTTCCATCGAGTCTAGAGCGGCAATCAGTTCCACTTGTTTTAAAAATATTTGATGAGAAGACTATTGCAGCTGAAATTTCTTTAAATCCGTTTAGGGCCTGAACCCTTTGGCTCCGTAGAATTTATTAGCGTCATACGGAAATGGTGGATGGTTGTAAGTACAAAGCACCCTGGGAGAGGATATCGAATCCACGTATGAATAACGAAGGAATATTATTTTTGAAACAATTTTTGACTTAGTTTGATTTATGCGACAGTTATCACGCAAATGAAAGTATTACAAAATTCACTGGCAAATTATCAAAACAGACCGCAACTACTTTGCGCTTATCAAAAGCGTCCCTTATTAATTTAACAGATTATCTTTTGAACAACTACACTTTCCTTAAGTTTTGTTAGAGAAAATATAGACGGATCCTCTCGAAGCTCGGTTTTTATAGCACCGAAGATATAGTGGAACTAATTACAATGTATCAGTGCAGCAAATTTTAGAATCCGAAAAAAAGAATTAAAATCACCTCCTTCCTAAAATGTAAGTCTAGTGATATGGGCGCTGTATTAATAAATGATATAAAAGTGAACTTTAATTTCAATTTTAATAATTGTGACGATTAGCTTAGAATGTAGGAATAGCTTAATTTACGTTTCCGGGTATGTAGCTCCAAAATAAATTATAGGGTAGCATGTTTATCTTGCTACTCCGTATTTTGCACTAATATTGATTAAATTGTTCATTTGGATGACAATCTTTTCTATTTAGAGAGATTTAATTAAGGAGGTTTGAAATGCTATACTGACATTTGTATGGATACGTCTTTCAACACGTATCAAGCTTTCCAAGCTTTAATTTCTGCCGATTTTGAACGCAAGCTTTTGCTAATGAAAAATCAAGAATATTTCTTTATATTTTTACTTTTGAACAAATCAAATGAATATTTAGATGAATCTTGTGGAACTTGCGGGACAATTTAGTTATCTAATTTGAAAAAATTTTGTACTACCCACATATTTTTAAATAACAACACTAAAGAAAAAAGTGATATATGGCACAGAGCTTCTAAACGCAAATTAGCTACATACATAATTTATTGCAAGAATTAGTATTAAATTCAGCTTTTTTTTTTTCGTTGAATATTTTTAATTTTATTCGAATGATTTATTTACACGAGATGCGATTTTTTGTTAAATTAAATTTTATTTTTGTTATTTATATTATGTTGTTTTCAATTTCTCGAAATATATTTGTATTTATTTTAAATGATAAGCTATATTTGCTTTAACTATGGGTATATTTGAATGAAATAATAAGAAAAAATGTTGTTTTCAAATATATATATATATATATATATATATATATATATATATATATATATATATATATATATATACATATATATATATACATATATTTATATGTATATATACAGCATATATACATATATATATATATATATATATATATATATATATATATATATATATATATATATATATATATATCTATATATATATATATATATATATATATATATATATATATATATATATATATATATATATATATATATATATATATGTGTATATATATATATATATATATATATATATATATATATATATATATATATATATATATATATATATATGTATATATATATATATATATATATATATATATATATATATATATATATATATATATATATATATATATATATTGTCGCGTGTTGTGGTTCGCGGCCAATAATTTTAATGTTCCGGGAAAGTGAAAACGCAATGTCTTTTAATTTAAGTTGAAAGAGTTTATTTTATTACAAAAATGCACAATAATCCATTTAACACTTTCACTAATTTTAATTTTCACTATTAAAAATCTAACACTTGTCCATAAATTTCTTATCGCAATTGTCTTCTAAATCACTTCACTATTACGAAAATCACTTTTCTAAATGAATGATGATCCCCCCATTCATTCAGCTCGCCTTTATATAGGGTCTGTAGTCATTCAACCCAGTTCTCGTACATTGGCGAATTTGCGGGAACATTCGAGCGACTACAAATGAATGGAGTAGTGACTCACTCTCAGATGTTGCTCATGCTTGTTGGGTTCTCGTGGTTTCGAGTAAATTCGTGTTCTTCATTGTTGTGAAAACAATTGCGACAGTAGCTCACAGAATTATTTGTACATGTAACACTGCCCCCACCTCAGTTCTTTTCGCCCCGAAAAGATGTGTCGCCAGTTGTAGTCAATTCTCCCTGGATGTAATATGGGGCAAGACGGTCCAGATGCACGATTTTCATTTTGGCTCTCGGTTTACGGTGTTCCTGTATGCGATATACGACGTCGTTGATTCGCTTTGTGACCCAGTATGGTCCTTATGTTGCAACTTTGGAGACCTACCCTTTCGCCGTTGCGGGTTATATAGCCACACCAAGTCATCTTGCTGGAAGCCAGTAGAATTTGCCTTGAGATCATACCTGGTCTTCATGCGGTCAGTAGCCGATTCGAGGTGATTTCGCACTGTCCGATGTATCTGGTTCAACCGTTGCCTTAGATCAATTGCGTATTCCGAGATCGTTTGGGGTTCCTCAGGGGGTGTTGCGAACTTTATATCGGCTGGCAGACGAATAGTCTTTCCAAAAATGACTTTGGCTGGGGCTTGGCCCGTCGATGCATGTTCGGCAGCTCGGTACGCCATCAAAAATAGTGGGATATGTCGGTCCCAGTCCCTTTGGTTCTCGTCGAACATCTTGGCCAGATGTTTGTTTAGCGCGCCGTTGAACCGTTCGACCATTCCATCGGATTGGGGATGCAGCGGTGTTGTCCTCGTTTTCCGTATTCCCAGCAGCTCGCACATCTCGCTAAAAACTAGTGACTCGAAGTTTCGGCCTTGATCTGAATGTAGTTCACAAGGTACGCCGTACCTACTGACCCAATTTAACACTAGCTGTTCAGCTACGGTAGTTGCTTCCTGGTTGGGAATGGGGTAGACCTCGGGCCACTTGCTGAAATAATCGGCTACAATCAGCGTATATCGATTTCCCCAATCGGATTCAGGCAAGGGTCCTGCGATGTCAACAGCAATCCTTTCAAATGGTACCCCCACGTTATAGGTTTGCATTTGTCCTCTCAGTCGTTGCTTTGGGCCTTTGACGGAAGCGCAAATCGTGCATCTGTGACACCAGTCCTCTACGTCTTCTCGACCGTGGAGCCAGTAGAACCTTTCCCGCAATTTCGCTAAGGTCTCCCTCCCGAGGATCCTTCATGCATTTCCTTAACCACATCGTGGATTCGGCTTTTGGGTAGTATAGTTTGCATCGTATAGGAGCTACCATCCGCCGTTTCCCATTTCCGCTTGAGTACGCCACTCTCCACCTGAAGGGAGTTCCATTGTGCCCAATAGCTTTTCAGGGTTGCGCCATGCATTGAAACGTCTTTCCACTCCGGTCGCCCAGTCGTCTCCTTCCATAAGAGCAATGGTCCGATGTCTTCATCGGCTAACTGGGCGTTTCGAATCTCCTCCGCTGACCAACCTTCATCGAATTCGGCCGTTATCACTCGCAGATCAACGGTCGGCTCCTTTTCCTCAATCCGCCGGCAATGCTTGCAGTTAGCTGGACATGGATGACGAGTTGGGGCGTCAGCATTTCCATGAACTCTGCCCTTGTGAAGTAGTTGGGGCCTCACTAAGTCTGGTCGAATAGTCGATCGGGTTGCACCAGTGTCGTTTGTTATAGTGCAATGTTCTTCATCAACTTGACCAGGAAGGCATCTGTCTGCTTCTCCACGATGTTGCTTTGGCACGGTGATGGGGGTGCTGGGGATGTCGATCCTCCTAGCTAACGTTTGCCCCACGAAGTTGGCCCTTGCAGTTTGATGGGCCTCCATTCTAGGCTCCTGACACGGTCTTGATCTCCACCATCCTGGGCAATAGCTCCGGTTTCTTCGCTTCTTGCAGTCTCTTTGCAGGTGCCACTTCTCACTGCAATCCCAGCATCTAGGCGCTCCATTTGCCGGCAGCTCTCGCTCATTTTCCACGCGCTCACACCTGCACTCGTCTGCCACTACCTCACGGACCCGGGCAGTGGTACGAGTCACATTTTGTGTTGCCTCGAAGTTAAGACTGTAAATCAATGCGTCCTTAACCGTTTGCTTTTGAGCTAACCGCACGGCTTGTTGCAATTTCTTGTCCTTTAAGGCACTGATGAATGCTTCTGTTACTACGTCATCTCGATGTTCTGAGTCGTACGCTGGGTAAGCCAAAAGTGCCAGTCGCTCAATGTCTTGTGCTAGCTGCTGCAAGATTTCGCCAGACCTCTGCATCCGATGCCGTAGCTGTGCCCGGTAAATCTGCTTCAGATGATCGTCTCCATAGCGCATGTCCAGCGCATTCATTATAGCAGCCGGGTTTGAATGCAAATCAACGGGGATAGTCTGCAAAAGCTCGGCAGCTGGGCCTCTTAGAGCAAGAATTAATGCAGTTGCTCGTTCCTGCTCATTCCAGTGATTTATCCTAGCTGCGGCTTCAAACTGGATTTTGTAAATACTCCAGACCGTTTGCCCGTCGAATATTGGTGCTTGCACATTTCTGGATGAGCTTTGCGCTGCGGTTATAATTGGGGCTGGTGAGGCGGGTACTACTGCCTTCGCTGCCTCCAAGTCCTTTTTCACTTTTTCCATCTCCTCGACCTGGCTGACCTCAAGGTTGATTCTCTCCTCGACCTGGTATACCTTTTCCTCGAAGCATTTAATTTGGCTGTTGAGACTACTGAGCTCCGCTTTTATTTCGGTTGACTGTTTTTGCAAATCTGCCTTGATTTTGATTGCTTGTTGGTCCATTTTTGCTGATTGTTCATTTAGCTTCGTTGATTGTTCATCTAGCTTCGTAGTTAAATTGGATGACTGTTGTCGCCGCTCTTGCTGCATCAGCATCAACATTTGCATCAGCGCATTTTCTGGTTCCTTTGGTTTCGCTGTTTCGGCTTCACCACCTTCTGCGCCTTTTTCTGCATCTGTAGGCTCACTTCATTCCAGATACACACCTTCCGATTCAATCGCGTCACGCAAGCGTGCAATCAGTGTGGCCTTTGTACCTTGCGTAGCCAGGTTTCGCTGTTCCAGCTCTTCCTTAAGCTGCGACATGGTCAATTAATTTTTAAGCTTAAGCTTCGTGGCATTTTTAATGTTTCTTTAAATTTTACTATTGTGCACTATAAAAATGTTCAAATTTTCACTTTCAAAATTTTAATCTCACTTCTCGACACCATTGTCACGTGTTATGGTTCGCGGCCAATAATTTTAATGTTCCGGGAAAGTGAAAACGTAATGTCTTTTAATTTAAGTAAGAAGAGTTTATTTAATTACAAAAATGCACAATAATCCTTTTAACACTTTCACTAATTTTAATTTTCACTATTAAAAATCTAACACTTGTCCATAAATTTCTTATCGCAATTGTCTTCTAAATCACTTCACTATTACGAAAATCACTTTTCTATTACTCGAACGATATCGCTTCCCACACACTTTCGCAGTTCATATCGCGGTCGAAATGAATGATGATCCCCCCATTCATTCAGCTCACCTTTATATAGGGTCTGTAGTCATTCAACCCAGTTCTCGTACATTGGCGAATTCGCGGGAACATTCGAGCGACTACAAATGAATGGAGCAGTGACTCACTTTCAGATGTTGCTCATGCTTGTTTGGTTCTCGTGGTTTCGAGTAAATTCGTGTTCTTCATTGTTGTGAAAACAATTGCGCCAGTAGCTCGCAGAATTATTTGTACATGTAACAATATATACATATATATATATATATATATATATATATATATATATATATATATATATATATATATAGCTGTATTGTTAAATTAGATTTTATTATGGTTATATAAATTATGTTACTTTAAATTTTTCGAAATATGTGTCTATTTATTTTGAATCATAAGCTATATTAGCTTTAACTCCTGGTATATTTGGATTAAAATAATAAGAAACGATTTTCTTTTCATATATATATATATATATATATATATATATATATATATATATATATATATATATATATATATGAATATATATATACATATATATATGTATATATATATATATACATATATATATGTATATATATATATATATATATATATATATATATTTGCATATATATGTGTATATATATATATATATATATATATATATATATATATATATATATATATATATATATATATATATACACATATATATATATATATATTGTATTTATTTATTATATAAATTAAATTAGTTACAATGTTATTGAGGATTTTTGTAGTTTTCAATTTTCTTCTGAAAATATGTGTGCATTTATATTAAAATAAATACTAAATTTGCGTTTACATAGTACTGGCAAAAAACATACATTTATATAAAATGTTATTAGAAAAAATTTTTTTTTATTTACTATATATACAAAGCAATTAGTTATAATTAAATAAGTCACAAATATGTACATAATTTATTAAAGAAGCATTATTCAACTCAGTTTTATTTGTGTTATTTAATATTTATATAAAATAAATGATTTATTACATAAAATTAGCTTAATTGATAATCATAAAATCAAAAAACAAAATTTAGAAGAAGGAATTTTGCTAACAGGACTTTAGGCTAATGCTATTCTAGATGGTAAATTTTGCATTTGATTTGTATTTTGCTTTTAATATAATACTTCAAATACACACAATTATATAATACTTCAAATACACACTGTGAAACACATAATAAACTACAAATATATTTAAGATAATATAGATTAATATTTCCAAATTTCATATAATTTGATTGATAAATTGTCATTCAGGAGTTAAGAATAATAATAAGGCAATTTAAAGACTATATTTTAATGACTTTTTATTAGCATTATAAAGCAAACAGAATGACGAACAAGTTGAAATAAAATGAAAAATATATTGCAATAAAATGGCAAATCAACAAATTAAACGAAGTTAGCTGCGATATAATTGTAGTTTAATAATATGAAATAATAAAAATGGATTATTCGAATGAGGATGGATCCATATTTCTTTTCCCTTACAGCTAGTACATTTAAACAGTTTAGATATTGTTTTTTTTGTTGCTAAACAAAGAAGTTGAGATGATAATTGATTCTTTCGATTATAAGATAAGATAGGAAAATTTGAATTTTAAATAACAAGAAATAATTGTAAGCTAAAATGGTTCTTATTGATGACTAAATAAGTAAATACGTAATGTTGCGAAAGACGAATATTTATAGGCTTATGAAACAAGAACGATAATTTAAATTAATATTTCTCAGGATTTCTCTTAAAAAAAATAATAAAAGAAAAAATTAAGTCATGAATTGCTAAACCCTTCTCTTTCCTTTCAGTAGTTAAATTTTGTAGCGGCAACAGGAGAGTAAGGTAAGTGTGTGGACGGTGTTCGACTTTATCTGGGACTAATAAATTCAACACTTTTGGTTTGGTTACGCGATGCCCTAACACGTCTTTGGAAACACAGTTTATTTGTTTCTGATTAAGAATTTGATAACGGGGGCTCAGAGATACGAGTTTGTCGGATTTGTTTTCTCCCCTCTTTTTTTTGGCGGTTTATTTTCCGAATTTTGACGCTCTGAATTTGCTAAAGATGTACATTCGGATTTCATCTCTTTCAATAGGAGTGACTGTTCTTGATTGCCCATTTTCGCCAATTCAATTAGTTTTTTGAGTCTATATTGTCACGTGTTATGGTTCGTGGCCGATAAGCTTAATGTTCCGCGAAAGTGAAAACACAATGTCCTTTAAAGTAAGTTAAAAGAGATTATTTTCTAAGAATGCACAATATTTAATTTCCATATTTTACAAATTTACTTTTCACTTCTATTATCACTTTCAATTCGCCTTCAATCCGCGCTCTATACTTATCGCAGTTTTACTATTACTATATCTCCCCATTCACCCAGCTCAGCTTTATATAGGGTCTCTAGTCATTCAATCCGTTTCTCGTATACTGACGAATGTTTTGACGAGACTACCTGGAATATTCAAGCGATTCTGAATATCCGCAGTGACGCCACTTTCAGATATTGATCATGATTCTGTCTGGTCCATTTTTTTGCTTTCGAGTATATGCTTTTGACGTCATTCGTTTACTTTTCTTGGTTGTTTCTTTTTGACCCATATTGATCATGATGTAATTAATAGTTGCAACAACAATTTCGACAGTAGCTCGCAGAATTGTGTGGGCATGTGACACTGCCACCACCTCAGTTCTTTTTACCCCGAAAATATGTGTTGCCAGCGAAGTTAAGTCTTCGTGGATGTTATATGGAGCAAGACGCTCCAGGTGCATGATTTTCATTTGGTTCTCGGCTTACGGTACTTCTGTGTGCGATATATGACGTAGTTGATTCACTTTGTAACTCGGTATGGTGCCTCCCAATTATGCTGCAACTTTGGATAACTGCTCTTCCGCCGTTGTGGGTTATATAGCCACACCAAGTCATCTTGCTGGAAGCCAGTCGAATTTGCCTTTAGATCATACCTGGTCATCATGCGGTCAGTAGCTGATTCGATGTGTTTTCGCACTGTCCGGTGGATCTAGTTCAACCGTTGCCTTAGCTCACTTGCGTACTCCGAGATCGTTTGGGGTTTTTCAGGGGGTGTTCCGAACTTTATATCAGCCGGCAGATGAAAAGTCTTTCCAAAAATGACTTTTGCTGGGGCTTTACCCGTCGATACATGCTCGGCAGCTCTGTACGCCATCAAGAATAATGGGATGTGCCGCTACCAATCCCTTCGGTTCTCATCAAACATCTTGGCCAGGTTTTTATTGAGTGTGTCGTTGAAACGTTCAACCATTCCATCGGATTGGGGATGCAGCGGTGTTGTCCTCGTTTTTCCTGTTCCCAGCATCTCGTACATTTCGCCAAAAACTATTGACTCAAAGTTTCGGCCTTGATTTGAATGTAGTTCACAAGGTACGCCATACTTACTGACCCAATTTAAGACAAGCTGTTCGGCTACAGTATTTGCTTCCTGGTTGGGAAGCCGGTTTGCATTTGTCCTCTCAGTCGTCACTTTGGATCTTTTACGGAAGTGCAAATCGTGCATCGACGGCACCAGTCCTCTATGTCTTCTTGAGCGTAGAGCCAGTAGAACCTTTCCCGCAATTTTGCTAAGGTCTCGTTAACACCAAGGTGGTCTCCCAAGGATCCTTCGAGCATTTTTCCTTAACCACATCGTGGATTCGGCTTTTGCGAAGTATAGTTTGGCGCTTGTTTGGTGTTGGCCAGCTTTTCACACCTTCACACCTTCAGTCTGGTTCAGACTGAGATTCCTGCGGCGTTCGGGCGCAGCAAAAAAATGATGCGAACGTCAGAGCGTGTTCGAGCGGTGGAAGATAATATAAAGAGCACCGAAAATTTGATTGCCATTGCTGCGATTGTTTCCGAAGCTACCGATGCAAGGATCGCAAATCCCGACATAGCAAAGAAATATCCTGAAGCCAACGAGGAGGAGTGGAACGAGTGACCAGACACCATGTGATTACACCGCCAACGTCGAAAATGTGGCGGAAGTACTGCATTCGGAAACGAAACACGATAACCTCTCCCAAGGATGGTTGCAAGGTACAATTGCCGCCCAACGATACGAAGAAGAAAGGCTACTCCAAAAAGTGGGAGATGTTCTGAAAAGAATACAATCTGCATGCGACTCCCCAAAAATCAGCAAAGCAGTAAAGGTGGGGCTCCTTGAACTAGAGGAGCCCCTAGATTGCATAGGGCACTATCAGAGGAGAAGACTAAAGAGGCACTTGGGGCGAGATCTAAAGGCGACATGCAGATAGCTCCACCATTAAAAGTCAATAAAAGAATGGCGTCTAGCCCAATCGAAGGATATCGGTGTAAAAGAAGGAAGGAAGAGGCACTTGATGGGCGTGAAGCACCAGATCACGGGTTCCAGACAGTGCTTACAAAACGAGGAGGCTGTGAGGGAACCATACCAGACGTGACATTCGCCTCGGAGTCCTTAGTACGGAGGATACACAACTGGAAAGTATTATAGGACTACTCAGCCAGTGATGATTAGTGCATTCTGCTTGAGAAAGCCGCAAAAAACTCCTTCAAAAAAAGCCAGAAAGTAAAGTTCGCACGGACGCCCAATCAGAAAAAGGACCTGATGCAAAACAGGAGAGGCAGAAGCCTCGACAAAGACCCCGGCAGCAGGCACTTCTCGTAAAGCCCCAAGAAGGCCGATCCTACGCGGAGGTACTGCGGGACATCAGGGGAAACGTAAGGCCCAAAGACACCAATACTACCATCAAAGTAGTACGGCCAACGCGGTCGGGCCACATACTGGTCAAATTCGAAGTAGCGGCCGGCAATAAAGAAGCATTCTGCGACGCAGTAAAGAAAGTTCTCGGCAAAAGCGTAACTATAGCCCCACTCGAGCCGATGGCAACGATCGAAATACGAGACATTGACTGCGTCACGAACCTGGCCGAGGTAGAAGAGGCCATCAAAAAGGAGTTCCCTAGCGTGGGAAGGATCAAAGTGAGACTGACACCAGAAAACAACAGGAGACAACGCATGGCCATAGTTGACTTGACTGAAAAGGATGCCGCACTATTCCTGAACAAGGGCAAAGTATAAATAGGGTGGGTTGTCTGTAAGATACGGCGAAAAGCAACGCCTCTTCAATGTTTCAAATGCCTTGGTTATGGTCACACCACACAAGTATGCAAAGGACCCGATAGGAGCTCCCTATGTTACAAATGTGGTGAAATGGGACATAAACGAAAAGAGTGTACGAAGGAGGCACACTGTATTCTTCGCAAGGATGTTGATCCAAAACCTGATTTTGGACACGTCTTGGGATCAGGAAAATGCCGGGTGTTTCAGGAAGCCCTAGCCAAGGCAAAATCAGAAATCCGATGACCCGCATCCTGCAGCTAAACCTACACTGCAGTTCAATCGCCAAAAAACTGCTTGATCAGTTTGCGAGGGACATGAAAGCCGACATCTTGCTGCTGAGTGAGCAGCACCATAATAAACGCCCTGCATTATGGTATTCTGATGAAACTGGGGCTGCCGCCATCTGGGTTCAGAACAGTGACTTTAAAGCGGAGAGTTGTGGCCCCCGTTTCGTGTGGGTTCGGTGCTCAGGGACCACCTTTTTTAGTGTGTACCTAACGCCGAATGAATCGATATCATCTTTCCAAGCCAAACTTAATGCTCTGGAGGGCGCTGTCTCGAATGCAGACGGCAACGTGCTCGCTGGGGGCGACTTCAGCGCTAAAGCAATCGAATGGGGCATGCCTCAGCCAGATCCACGGGGAAAACGAATCCAGGAAATGGCGGCGACGATAGCCCTCGTCGTACTAAACTCCGGAAATACGTCGACTTTCGACCGTATTGGCTGTGAGGGAACCAAACCGGACGTCACATTCGCCTCGGAGTTCTTAGTACGGAAGACACACAACTGGAAAGTATTAGAGGACTACCCAGCCAGTGATCACCAGTTTATTCTGCTTGAGATAAGTGATGCTGTCTCCCGACGTCCGTGCTCTCGGCTTTCTACAACTGGATGGAACATTGGAAGGATGGACGTCGAGAGGTTCGCCGAAGTGCTCACAGCAGGTGAGCCGCTGCAGGGAGCTTCGGAGGGGACGGAAGAACGGGCAGCTCAAGACGTGGTGAACTTCACTATGAGCATCATCACGACTGCTTGCTGCGCTTCTATGCCCCGCCGAAGACCCCGGCACGGCAAGCCCCCAGTGTACTGGTGGTCAACTGAAATCGCTGAAAAGCGAAGGGAGTGTCACAAACTTCGACGTTAGGCTCAATGGGCGCGGAACGGTGACGAGGCATGCAACCAGGTGGCAGCATATAAGTCGGCCAGGAAATGCCTTCGCAAACTGATCAACAGTAGCAAAGCTCGCTGCTGGCAAGACCTGGTGAACAATGTAAACAAGGGTCCGTGGGGCCTTGGCTACAAGCTGGTCATGCGGAAGCTTGGTGCCCTACGGAAGCCTTGTATACATGACGCGGAAAAGATGGACGCAATAATGTGGGGACTCTTCCCCGCCCATCCCGTCCTTGTTGATGCTGTCCATGGTGAAACAGCTGTCATGTGCCCACTCTTCACACAGCTGGAACTGGAGGAGGCTGTACTCTCATTGAAAGCGAGGAAGGCTCCAGGTCCAGATGGTGTTCCGGCTGAGGTGTTGCAGCTCATCTATCACCATTATCCTGACTTTCTGCTCAGCACATTCAACGCTTGCCTACGGGACGGCGTTTCCCCGGTACGATGGAAGGTGGCAAGGCTCGTGTTGATCAGCAAGGAGAAGGGAAATCCCGAATCGCCGTCTGCATACCGCCCGTTATGCAGGCTAGACACGGCTTGGAAGGTGCTAGAGAAACTCATCAAGGGAAGACTCACTGACGCGATTTGCTCTGCTGGGGACCTATCTCCTCGGCAGTACGGCTTTAGAGCAGGACGTTCTACCATTGATGCGATTACAGAGGTGGTGAACGCGGTCCAAAAGGCAGAGGCATATACTCGCACCAAGCGACGGATCGTCCTGGTGGTGACACTCGACGTCAGGAATGCCTTCAACTCCGCTAGATGGGTGGATATTCTGGATACGCTGGAAAACCCTTTTCAAGTTCCAGAATATCTAATGCGGCTTTTGAGGAACTACCTAAAGGATCGAAGCCTGCTCTACGACACGACACGACACAGGGCCAACGAAGGATGAAAATTACATCGGGTGTTGCCCAGGGATCTATCCTTGGTCCGGACCTGTGGAACGTGTCTTACGACGGGCTACTGAGACTTGAGATGCCAGATGAGTCGCGCTTGGTCGGCTATGTAGATGATGTTGCGGCTCTGGTCGCTGGATGCACCGTTGAACAAGCGCAACTTAGGCTAGGTATGCTAATCCGCCAAGTGAGGGACTGGATGACTGCTCGCGGGCTGAGTTTAGCACTGGAGAAAACCGAAGTGGTCATCTTGACAACAAAGAGAATCCCTAGAGTAAGGATGATCAGTATTGGAGACATACAAATCGAATCGAAGACAGCAGTGAAGTACCTGGGGCTACTGATCGACTCGAAGATGAGTTTCTCTGAGCAAATCAGGGCAACGGCTGAGAGGGCTGCTTCGGGAATATCGGCCCTGAGTCGACTTATGGCCAACGTAGGGGGACCCAGCCCATCCAGAAGACGCCTCTTGATGAGTGCTGTAGGGTCAGTGCTACTGTACGGAGCAGAGGTATGGGGCGACGCTCTTAGCAAGAAGGTATACCGAAATCGTTTGGCACAGGTACAGAGAAGAGGAGCACTGAGAATTGCATCTTCGTATCCAACAGTCTCCGACTCGGCGGTGAGAGTGATTGCAGGCGTGATACCTGTCGCCCTCCTTGCTAGAGAGTGCCGCGCTATTTACCTGCGCCGAAACGAGGATGCGAGGGAGATGGTTATCCGCGAGCAGAGACAGCGCTCGCTCAACGATTTGCAGCAGTCTTGCATGAAGGGAAGGTGGACTGCGTGCCTCATCCCGGATGTGAGACCGTGGCTAAATCGAAGGCATGGTGAAACAGACTTAGATAGAAGTCAGCTTTTGAGCGGGCATGGGTGTTTTCAGTCTTACCTGCACAAGATCGGTAAGTCACGGTCCCCCGATTGTCGGTTTTTCCCAGGAGAGGAGGAAAATGCCTGTCACACATTTTTCGCGTGTACAAAATGGGTCAGGCTGCGAAGAGAACTCTACTAGGAGACGGGAGAGCTCACCCCGGATAATATATTCGCGGTGATGCTCGAATCGGTTGACAAATGGAACCAGGTGGCACATTATGCTCGGGCAGTCCTAAAATATAAAAGGGACTCACAGCAGCCGGGGGCGCTGGGGCTGGGGGATCGCTCTTCTGGCACTTCCTCTTCTCGTCTCCCCTCCCGCTAGGAAAGGGACTCCCCAGCTTGAAGGCGCCCCATGGCGTAACAAAACGAGACCTGGCCCGAGGTAATGTGTCAAACGGTTCCAGGCTGGGTTCCCAGGTTGACAGGGAAGGGATTTTAGTGGGTAGTCCAGTCACCTTGTTACGAGCATGGGAGTCCCACACTCTGTGCATAAATGGCATTCACTCCCCTACCACAAAAAAGAAAAAAAAAGCTCTGCCTCACGAATGTGGCTCTTACATGTTATCCGACCCTGTAGCTTAAACGGCTTCCATTCTGGGCTCCTGATTCGGTCTAGATCTTCTACTAGCTGCACACCATAGAAAATAGCTCGGTTTTCTTGGCTTCTTGCAGATTAACCGCAATTCCAGCATCCAGGTACGCCATTTACTTACGTGTGTCACTCAATTTCTATGCGCTCACACCTGCACTCGTAAGCCATTATCTTGCAAGCCCAGCCAGTGGTACGAGTCACATTTTTCGCTGCCTTAAAGTTCAGACTATAGGCCAATGCGTCCTTAACTGTTTGCTTTTGAGCTGAACACACAGCTTGTTGCAGTTCCTGGTCCTTTCATGCGCTGATGAGTGCTTCTGTTGCTGCGTCATCTCGATGTTCTGGGTAAGTCAAAAGCGCCAGTCGCTCACTGTCTTGGGCTAGCTGCTGTAAGTTTTCGCCAGACTTCTGTATCTGATGCCTACTTCAGATGATGGTTTCCATAACGCATGCCAAGCACATTCATTATAGCAGCCGAGTTTGAGTGCAACTCAATGGGGATAGTCTGCAAAAGCTCGGCAGCCTCTTAGAGCAAGAATTCATGCAGTTGCCCGTTCCTGCTCATTCTAGTGATTTACCCTAGCAGCGGCTTCAAGCTGGGGTTTTGTAAATACTCCGTCAAATATTGGTGCTTTTACATATGTGCTTTCCGCTGTGGTTATAAGCAGGGCTTATGAGGTGGCTACGACTGCCTTCGCTGCTTATTATTCCTTTTTCTTTTTATCCATCTCATGGTTGATTCTCTCCTAGACCTGGCTAAAGTTCTCCTTGACCTAGTAAACCTTTTCCTCGGCGCATTTAATTTGTTTGTCCAGACTACTGAGCTCCGCTTTTATTGCGGTTGACTGTTTTTGCAAGTCTGTCTTATTGGTCCAGCTTCGCTGATTGTTCATTTAGCTTTGCAGTTAAAATGGATGACTATTCATTTAAGCTTTGCAGTTAAACTGGATGACTGGTGTCGCTGCTGCATCAGCGCATTGTCTGGTTCCTTTGATTTTGGTGTTTCCACTTTTTCACCTTCTGCACCTTTTTCGCATTTGAGGGCTCACCCGAATCCAGATACACGCCCTCCGATTCAATCGCGTCACGTAAGCGTGCAAGTATGACCTTTGGACCTTGCGTAGCCAGATTTCGCTATTCCAATTCTTCATTAAGCTTCGATACGGCCAATTCATTAATTTTTAAATGTAAGTTTCTTCACATTTTCATTGTTTCGCCTTTTTTCCCCACCAGTTTCAACGTTAAATTTCACTATTGTGCACTTTAAGAATGTTTAAAAGTTTTCACTTTCAAAATTTTCTATATCACTTCTCGACACCCCTGTCGCGTGTTATGGTTCGCGGCCGATAATGTTACGCGAAAGTGAAAATGCACTGACTGTCATTTAAATTAAGTTAAAAGAGTTTATTTACTAAGATTGCACAATAATTAATTTCTCTATTTTACAAATTCACTTTTCATTTCTATCATCACTTTATATTTCAACGGTCTTCAAATATATCAATGATATTAATTAGATAGTTCACTTAAAATCAAGTTTTTGATTTAGTTGATTTTGACAAAATAATATTTAAAACCCGTGTTATTTTTTTTAGTTATTTTTCGGTGATTGGGGTTCTGGAGTTGTATTCATCATCTCGTTTCCTATCGGGGCATGATGAAGTACAATACATAAGGGGCTTGAATGAATAAATGTGTTGTTGCTTCATAATTGAGGAGGATATTGAACAAACTGATTCAACCGTCCATTGTAAGTCAGTTTTCGGAAGGCTCAACTGATTTAAGCACCGAGCCATCAATTCAATACACATGAGCATTGTAACACCAGAATGTTTAAAGCTGGAATTGGATATTCGTAGAGAGAAAGTTATTAAAAACTATTTAGAGAAAATTAAATCGCTTATTAAGAAAGTTCTCCTTTTACACCGAAATTAATGTATGTGTGTGTTATACATTCTCTTTATGAGTATGTCTTATAACTCTAGGCAATAAAGTTTTTGTAAATGTACCCATCCATTCTTTTGTTTTTCGTAGATATGTTATAGAAAATAATGTTTCAACAAACATTCAAGACGTACTTAAGGCAAATGATATAAATAAATTTATCCTGAAATCGGATTGCGACTTTTAAGCATATAACAGCTGGAATGATTTCAAAAGAAATGTGTTGTGGAACCCATGCCTCATCGACATCTGAATTGCAGGACTTTTGCCTAATTGGCTTCAATACAATAGATCGATCAAAATATGTATTTACCGGAGTCGCTGGCAAGAGCGCTACTGATGTATGGTCTTATATTCAATTTAAGAAGCGTGTAAAATTGTATTTTAATTCTAGATCCGTAAAGGAGGTGAAGAATTTATTTTGTCACCACCCAAAGTGAAAATTTAATCAAAAATGGAGAGCATAAGGAGGACGTGGTAGAAGTTCAATTATTGAAATCGCGAAATGAAATTCGCCATATTTAGTTAAAGGCTGAAACAATTCTGAAGTAGTATTTAATTCAATATCAGATTAACAAAAATTGTATATTTAACTGAAAAATATTTACAGAGAATTTGTTGAAATAGAAAGGCGATCTGTTCTTCAAGACAAACCAATTGAAAAGGCTTCCTTTACAGTTCATTTCCTGAAATGCTCAACTAAGATGTTTCATTACAAAAAGCTACTCGATTATGCCCTGGCTGACCAATTCTAATTGCCTCATTAACCGATGGAAAGGTTAAAGCAAGATGTTGTGTGCCGAAGGTAATTTCTATTTCCTATATTTTAGTCGATTAGCCTAAATGCAATCAATTTCTAGAATCAAGCCAGCACATTCTCTGCTGATGAATAGACAGAGAAATTTGGAAAAGTATTCAAAGTACAAATAGCACTACCAAAAGCACGAATTCCAAAGGGAGTGTGCAATATGAAAGCAAAGATAATACATTCGTCCATTTTTCATAAAAAAAATTGAAACAGCCATTAATGAGGCGAAGAAATTCGCTTCGATCCATCTGTGATCAAAAAAAATTAATTTATTATACTGAACTGAAATAATTTTCACTTCACTAGGAGCGCTATTGTGTTCTCCGCGGGCCACCAGGATTGCATTAGGAGTCCGCCTCAAAACCGTACAAAACTTCGGATTTTCGTTGGCACCTCCATAATTCTTCATATACCGCCATGTAAGTTAGCCTGCAAAGTCAGCCTACTAATGGTCATGTGTGTGGTAGTAAGCGCTGCTGCCATATGGCTTCCTATCTAACGTCAGTTTTGGTCAGAAGTCTAAAAATTTTTGTTTCATTTAAGCAGCGCTAAATGGCGCTGATGAGCCAACTCGAGTCGAGTCCTGACGTACCGAACGTACTCCGTAATTATTCACAAAACGGCATCAGCCATCTTGAAGTGGTACTTGTTTGGTAAGCTTTATAATCAGTTAAGTAAAGTTATATACAGTGATGACGCTTGTATTGCATTGTGTGATATCCACACTTTGTGGGCACTTAGTTTATAATTTGAACACAAAACACAATTCTAAACATAATAATGATTTATTATCCACACAAAATATATAAAACAGTTGAAATCATTTAGTCGCGGTCTAACGATGCCGGCTAGAGCAGGAAGAAGAAAATCTCGTACTTTTGCCGCTTTCAGCACTATTAGCGGTGAACACCGCAACTTTATTCAGTAGTAGATGTGTTAATCGATACACGACTCCCTTCAGAATATGTTGGTCGTCTAACGACTGACAGCTTTTTCATCAACAAACTGTACTTTCTTGGAGTTCAAACTTTCGCATTTCCTCAAGTGCTGATTGTCGATGGGATGTTGTTGGATCTGAAGTTGATTCAAAATACGCCAGCTAGACTTGATCGCTAATGATGTTAATTTATTTTCCGCCTATTTCCAATTTGTATACATTTTCAGATCGATCTATGATTTTGCATGGTTCTACATACGGAGGCTCCAATGGCTTTCTTACTCAGTCAATACGGACGAAAACGTGTGAGCAAGTCGCAAGACCCTTATGAATAAAGACTTTGCGCTTGTCACGACGTGATGCTGAAGGGGCTCGTACAGTCTTCATATGTTCGCGAAACTTTCGGACAAATAATTTGGGATCTGGCGGCATGTCTTCATCGAAGAAAAATTCACCGAAAATTTGTAGAGTAGTCCTGTACACAAAATCCGCAGCTGTTGCGCCAATATCTTCTTTGGTGCTCGTAAGCAGTCCTAGCAGAACAAATAGTAGGATTTTAATCCATTCTTGATTGGTGTGGCACATCACTATGGCCTTCAAAGACCGGTGCAACGTTCACTCATACCGTTTGCCGCAGGGTGATATGCCGTCGTTCGAGCTTTTCTGCAGCCAACTAAGTGTGTTAGCGATGGGAATAGGACGGATTCAAACTGGGATCCCTGGTCAGACGTTAGAACGCTCACAGCTCTATAGCGCGTAATCCAGTTGAAGTAAAATGTGGTAGCAATCGCTCAACGATTGGCAGCTGTCTTGGGTCGATTGCACGAAGGGAAGGTGGACTGCGTGCCTCATCCCAGATGTGAGACCGTGGCCAAATCGAAGGAATGGCCAGACAGACTTCTATTTGATCCAGCTTTTGAGCGGGCATGGGTTTTTTCAGTCTTACCTGCACAAGATTGGTAAGTCACGGTCCCCCGATTGTCGGTTTTGCCAAGAAGTGGAGGACAATGCCTGTCACACATTTTTTGCGTGTACAAAATGGGTCAGGCTGCAAAGAGAACTCTACAGGGAGAGCTCATCTCGGATAATATAGATGCGGTGATGCTCGAATCGGTTGACAAATGGAACCAGGTGGCACATTATGCTCGGGAGGGGTTTAGTGGGTAGTCCAGTCACCTTGTTGCAAGCATGGGAGTCCCACACTCTGTGCATGAATGGCATTCACCTCCCTACCATAAAAAAAAAACTTCCGTGACCACCTGCCTAGCTACGAACCTTGTTGGACCTACTCCTGCAACTGTGATTTGAAAGCTAGTTTAAGGGAACTCAATGGGTTGTCACAAGAAAGTAAGCAAACGTTTATGCACTCGTAAATATGATTTTATTGCAAATAGCACTTCAAAAAATCAGAGAATAATATTAAATATGAATAAAACTGTATGGCTACTTGGGGAAGAAAACACATGTTTGGTCGTCAAATTGACAATGAGCCTCGTGAGAGGAGGAATTGGAAATTATTGAAAACGACATGACAATCAGCCCCAGGAACGTAGTCATATCATTTCCTATGGAGTTTATTTGAGCATAGCCTCTCCATTTGTTCCATTCCTCAAAGTTCGAAAGCCTGAAACCTTGGAACAGGTAGCTAACAAGAACGGCCCGATGCTAATGGAACACTGATATTCTTGTCATCATTTCTCGCTGTGGATAAGAAGAAATATTCATATTATCATATGATTTTTTTACATTCGCTGTCGAACTCGGCCGTGAAAACCCGTAAATATACTCGTTTGCTGTGTAATTTTTATGTTGAAACCACTGAAAATTCATGATCTGTGCGTTGTTGAATAAGAGATAATTTAACGGTTGGATTACAAGTGAGAAAACTTTATATTTCGACGGAAAAATGGATATTAGGAATAATGCTAAAACATCAAACATATCCCCAATTAGCAATCACCTAACAATATAACATCACCTAACAGCGAAAAAATCGATCATCGACCGCATCGATCAGCAAATTGCCCTCCAGATCAATATTGGGGTGAATGGTTGCATTCTGCAAATCAGCAAATATATGTAACCTAAACGGAATTTGCTAAGCGTTTGGGTGAATGAATTAACTTTCATACCAAAATGAAATGCAAGCTAATGAAATTTTATGCATAAAAATTATTGCGAGACTAAAATAAAGTATCTGTGATCAATAGAAGTTGAAAAGGGGAGTTTCTTTTTCATTTTAACGTTACAGCCGCTTCAAGAAGCAATTTTTTTCACTTCCAGAACATTGGTCCGACAAGCCGGATATCGTAGGACTTAGAAAGGAACCCTTCTCGAAGACCCTCGAGGTTCTTCAAATCAGGATACCGTACGAAGAAGCAAGTTGATACTCATCCCCGAAGCCATCACAGGACTTAGAAATGAACCCCTCTCGAAGACCCTCAAGGCTCTTCAAATCAGGATACCGTACGAAAGAGCAAGTTGATACTCATCCCTGAGGCCATCACAGGACTTAGAAAGGAACCTCTCTCGAAGACTCTCAAGGTTCTTCAAATCAGGATACCGTCTGAAGGAGCAAGTTGACACGCATTCCTGAAGCCATCACATGACTTCTGCCTTTCAAGGAATCCCAGGGTACCATCAAGTAGTGGTGCGTGGTATCATTTAGAGCATTCGCTGTGAGACATTCATCCCAGCTCAATTCGTCAAAGACTTGTGTTGCAGGATATTTTGCTGTGTGTGTTGGTGCAGGAACTCACCAAAAGGTCTTTAGGACACGAGTATACGTGAAGACCATCAAGGACATAGCCAGCCCAGCAGCATCGCAAAAATTGAGCTTCGATAGCATCGCCCGTGTTGTGACAAATTTTAAAAAAGACGATTCTAACTGACACCCTCTAGCCTATTTCGAAGCGAGACTAGTCCGCCTGGAAGAGAAATGGAGAGCTTGTGAAGAGAGGCATGCGAAGGCCCATGCAGAGCTAAGACAAAAAGGCGAACATGGGCTCATAGCCAAATAAAACGAAGAGTATGCTTACATCGAAGATCTTGTCCTGGAGCATCAAACGATTTTCAAGGAAGGGATCTACAAGTTTCAGGCTACTGTTTCAGAACAGTTGTGACTATCTAACACTGCCTGTGAAGTGTTGCGACTAGAGCGAGTCAAAATCCCTGTTTTTGATGGGAACTATGGTAGCTGGATCTCTTTTCGGGACCTGTTCAAAAGCATGGCTCACGAGAGTCAAGGTATCCCGAGCGTGGAGAAAATGCAGTATTTCCGTAGCAGCTTAAAAGCAGAAGCTGAGAAGTGTATAGGCCATTTAGCTATTGTGGGTAACAATTACGAAGCTGCTTGGTCACTTTTGTGTGACAGGTACGACACCACAAAAATTATAGCCCAAGAGCTTATGCAGCGCTGGTGGAATGCAAGTATCTGCCCCGGTAAGCAAGCAGCAGAGTTAAGGGAGATGGTAAATACAACCAATCAACTGACAGCAAGTCTCAAAACATTGAACATCGACGGTTTTGACCCTACCATCGTATTCATGCTCAGCTACAAACTCGATAAAGATTCAAGGGCTGAATGGCAAAAGCTGATCAGTGACAGCAGAGAGGTACCAGGTTTGAAGAAATTCATAACCTTTCTCACGCAGAGGTTTACAATGCTGGAAACGTTAACCGTCGCAAAACCATTCTCAGAGGTGAAACCACAGAAGAAGGTGACCACGCATACTACACAGGTTTCATCGCTCGGATGTGCTATGTGCAACGAACAACACCGCCTGTTCGAATGTGAACAGTTCAAAAAAGCGACAGTGGTTGCAAGATGGGAATTAGTGAAGAACATACGTTCATGTTTCAATTGTTTGTCCGACAAGCATGCAGTGACACAGTGCCAATCAAAGAAGACTTGCAAGCTTTGCTCGAAGTGACACAACACATTGCTGAATGTAACATATGCTACAATGCTAAAATCAGCCTCATCAGAAGCGCCCATACCGAAATCAACCACCATGCAAATGCAAGCACACAATGCGATGCTGTGCAACACATAGGTCTTACTTGCAACTGCGCTAATATCAGTTACAAACAGCGAAGATCAAATAATGAAACTTCGATCATTATTGGATATTGGTTCACAACGATCATTCATAACAGAGTCCACTGTGCAACTTTTGGGATTGCAGCGCAGCCATTCCAAACTATCTATTGGAGGAATTGGATGCTCAGAGGCAGTAATGACACGGGAGCTGTCATCGTCTCAGCAGCTATCGAAAGTTATAAATCAAACACGTCTCTGCAATTTTCAGCTCTGATAATCCCGAAAATCACAGCTATCTTGCCTACATACAGCATAAATGTCACCCTCCCCAATCGCATCAGGAGTTTGAAGCTAGCAGATCCTGAGGTTAACCACTCTGCGCAAATCAATATCCTACTAGGAGCAGACATCTATGGCAGCATCTTAGAACGCGGTTTGATTTCTGGCAACCCATGCGTGCAAAATACAAAACTAGGTTGGGTTCTGTAATTAAAAAGCCCTACGCCACTGACAATAATCCACCAGTCGTTATTGACGCTACCTTTAACCACTCGCTGTCACTGAACTGCGTTTGAACAATTGGCAGAAACAAGGAGTGCAGTGAGTGTTTCCATCTGTCAAAGTGTCCGCGAAAGTCTAAAACCGAACAATCGTATTGGGGCATCTTTCGTGCACTGTTTTGTATTTGTCGGTTCGCAGTGACAGAGTGGATCGTGTGGGGAGTTCCAATTTGAATCTCATATGGTAAATTTTGAAATCGGTCTGGAAACTAGTCGGCGGGCAGTGCAAGTGTTTGAATGCGATTTTCTGCGCAGCGGAAAAGTAGTGAGATTTGGAGGATCGATCGACTTACGCAATTCAGGATACGGACAAGAGAGTGGATACCAACGCCACCAAGGGAGACAAGATATTGTCCGAAGGGAATGCCCAGTAAGTGTGTCCTTGGAATTTGCACCTAGCTAGAATGTTAGGTTATGTGCATCGTACGATGAAAATTAAATAGCGCACTTTCTTCAAGGTTTGATAAGAGTGGATCAATTTACGGCAGATGGATATGGAAAACGGATCGCCCAAGTTGGAGTTCCTGTGACATAGATTTAGGGAATATCTTGCCGAGGAAGGTGTCGAGTTCATTGTGGTTATGGCACGGAGCTCAATTTTCGTCGCAATGTGCATATTAGTTCAGCAGCTGAGAACATAGAGAAAAGTGGATGTATGTACAACTACGAGGAAATTAAGTTCACAGCAGAGTTTGCCTCGAGATACATACGCACCATACGAGTTCCTGCATTGAGTAATTGTCAACTACGCTGACTTGTATAAATTGTCATTGGAATCTCCAAGCGACTAGAATTTCAAGCAAGGATCAAGAGAAGGTGACTGTACTGTTGATATAAGAGATTTATGACATTAAACCTCATTATATATTGTATACACGCATGCATTATATGGCAGGTTAATCTATATACACCCACATTTTAAAATTTTATACAAAAATATTTTATTACGTTTTGTCGTGTTCTTAAATAAAGGCACAATATTTTTTGTGATGTTGGATAGTCGCGCTTAGTTAGTCTCTACGGTTTTTTTTCCTTTGGCTTGCTGAATGCGCTCCGGATAAAGATATTTGATTTTAATTTGATAAAGTAAGGAAATAATGATTTTACCTTTTTTATTGCGATTAGTTACCACAAAAATAAATATGACGATAACAGTGATAAAACAGAAAATTTATCAGAAATGGAGACAGCGATGCTCCTAGCGTAATATGGGAAGTTAAACATTTTAAACGGGATGAAAATTGTACGTAGGAAACGAATACTGTGCCGTCTAATGAACTTTAATTTTGTTGGGGAAACTATAGGCAATTTGTACATAAAATAATTAAGTAACGTTATTACATTTATAATTAACTAATATTGAATCGTACTAGATTCGCGGTGGTGAATAATGATATTCAATTGATTGTTAGCGACTCAGAAACGTATAGTACTACATAATTGAATGGTCCTTTTAGGCAAAGTATAGATGTTAGGTAAATTTATTAGTAGATTTACTCATCATTTTCTTTCACTTCATTTTAAATTTCGTTGAAGTGCCTCATTGTTGAAGCGTATATACTGATTTCAATTTAGAAGTAATGATATTATGTTCTAAGGACAAAACAAAAAAGGAACATGTTTTAAACAAAATCAAAAAAAAGTCACTATCACTCATATTGTATAGTTTCCATATAGTCGTTAAAATCATGCTGAAAAACATTTTATTTTGAATCCTATTTCTTTACTATATTTGTTTGTAATATTTTGAAAAAAAGAAGAAAATAGCTTCCAACTTATTGCTAGTTGTATAATGCATTTCTATTGTTGTGACTTTACACAAATTGTTCAAACTTTTGGCATGCTATTAAGGATTATTTTATTTTCTGGTCATCCGTTTGATATAAAAGATTACAAGAATTGCTCAAAATGAACGGCTTGAAAGTACAGTAATTTCAATGTAATCAGCAGGTTGCTATAGAGTATTAGAAAACTGGAATCTTTAAAATATGCTTATTGTAATAAGCATTTACTTTTTTGTTGAAAATCTTGAGCAGTCAGCAAGGAAATTTCAAAAACCACCAATTGTACAAAACAACGCTAAACCAAATCGAGGGAAAAAGCGAATTAATTTTGTAATTGTTCGGGATTAATCTTCGCTAAAGCTATTAAAATCTTTAAGGAAAACGTTTTCTTGTTACTTTGCGTACGCATTTTATTTTTTCTGGATGTCGAAATAACCGTCGAAGTCGATTTCGAAAAGAAAAAAATAAGGAAAAAAATCGATGTTAAATTTATGACGTCATAAATTCCTTTAAAACACTTGTATTATGATTAAAACCCAATATTAGACATTACTACCCTCCATTATAATAGCTAAGCATTCATAAAAGGCAAATTACGTAGAAAAACAGCAAACACGGTAATGCAGAATTTGTACTTTGACGAAAATTGACTCTGTACCTTATGGAAAACCGAACAAATTATGCAGTGTGGCATTAGTCGAGTATGTGATCGACATATTCTGCTATTACTATGATTGCTAACTATAAACAGTATTTTCTTTTATTGAAACGATTGAATTTAATACAAATAGATATGCAAGATATATCGTCGAACACATACACACCTGCATACCAGCATTAATATGTAACGAATTAATAGAAGTATTTCATGCAATATAGAATACGCGCTTGCATATATTAAACTCCTATTTTACTTACGGGCTGAATAAAAGAAATTGAGAATAATAACTGAAATATTGCAATAAATTAAATATAATGTAAAGAATAAGTTAGGGTGCAATTTGAACATTTAAAGCACCTTATTAATTTTTGTTTGAAGGATTTGCTTAAAATCTGGTAGATCTAAGTTCAACGTGTGTCTGTTAAGAGTGGTTGTCTCAGATTGTGTAGTTTAGTTGACTTTAACCAAATGAATAATTGATAAGTTTCCATATTCCTCATTTATTTTTAAGGTAGGCTCGTAAAAGATGCGATCATTTGTGTCTTTTGTCGCGATTAATCATGCAGGGTAGTGTGTCGATGAATTAAAATATATTTTGTCAAGAAAGAAGGCATCAATATAATACAATATAAACTTAATTAATAAATTGTATTTATTCAAGACTATGCAAAACCAAATGATACGGGATTATTGTACATAGCATATGCGAAGTATGTGTAAGATTAGCAGTGATTAATTAAAATAATTGTTCCTTATTTGCATTTCCGCATAACCTAGAAAAAAAAAACCCATATAACGAACAATATTTTCAAGTATTGCGTATAAATATCTTAATTAATTTTATATACAAGTGCCTTGCTGAACATTCAATTGAATATATATGTAGGATTATGTATCGGAGAGAAAGGACAACAATAACAAACACATTCATACATCACGCATAATTTTGTATTAAAAGTTAATCGGCGATAATAGTTTGCTTATGTAGTATAATCCGTTACGTATCTTGAAAATTTCAACCGTACTATACACAAGTTTAATATGCAATTTTAGTCTTACCACTCAATACAACTCTCTAATAAGTCCAATTGTTGAAATTTAATTGGGAAAAGCATAGAAAATATAACATGAATTGTTAGAAGAACGACAACTTTCCTTTCGAGCAGATCCTTCTTTTTGAGCAGGAATGAGAGCGAACGGTAAGTATGCCGTTACAAGGGTAGGGTTCTAGGAATCCAAGGATGGCCGGTTTCGCGTCGCGTTCGGTACGTGGTACCATCGTTTGTTTTGAGGATGTTTTCATTAGAGTAGATTAGATTTTTCGATACCGCGTCGCGAAACAGTAAAAGAAAATTCGGGAACAAGAAATTAAATACAGTGTTTTTGTTGTTATCTGCCTTGACTGGATGAAAATTGAATACGGAATAACGTAAGGATAGGTTTCTTTTCCATATGTTGTATTTTAGACGCATTTGAAACGGGCACTTGATGGTGGCTGAAACAAAGTAATTAAGCGTAATACATTTGAAAGACCTGCGACCGAAATCCTCTCCAAACTAGCTGGCCGACAAGCGGCCACTGCGAAATGGGTTACGAGTGCACGGACGGGTTAACTGATTGGTACCATTCGTTGGCACGACTCAGGTTCAGATTTCCTTCGGGAAATCTCGACGTTCGAACGATTTGAAAAGAAAATCATTACGAATGGATCCCAACGTGGGGCCCAAAACATCCTCAAGGGGTAAAAGATTAGCGTCTTCTGACGAATCGGTCCTTAACGGAGGATGTAAGGTACCTTGGTACTCGAGTCCCACGGACAGGAGTAGTGGAGTTGTGTTACACACACATGCAGTCACTACACGTGAGTTGTAGCTTCCGCTCTCCATTGTTTTATTTTTTTTTTTTTCTCGACAGAATCCTTCCAATGTGTTCTCCCAGGGTAAAACCTGTAAGGACCTCCTATATGCTTGATGGAACTGTCAGCCAGATGATTTTCTCCTATCGGCCCAGACTCTCAAAAAAAATAGAAGGTTACCTTGCCTATATATCGTGGAAGGATTCTATCCATCTTTTTATGCGTGATAGATGAGTGGTTTCGGTTCAAATATTGGTGGCGTATGCTGGAGTTGCGAAGCCCAGAATGCTTCCACGCGTCGGGATTTTTGAGCGTGCAAAACTGTTACGGTAACGCTACCACTCGTCTCATCGAGTCAATTAACGTAGAATAGAGACGGTCTTGTATTGTATTTGGGGATAGTTTCTATTAAATCGGCTGGAAGCGCCCTTTTCTCGGCAGACTAACATTAGCTCTCATTTTCCTATGGAGGAGTAGTTGCTGCTGGAAAGGAAAGAGAGTACCAAATAAATCATTTTTCTTTTTCTTCATTGATACGTTAGCTCGCCATTATTGGCCACTTAAATAAAGTAATTAAGTTTTTCTTACATTTAAGAATTAAATATATATACGAGTATATATTATATATTATATATATATACATATATATATATATATATATATATATATATATATATATATATATATATATATATATATATATATATTACATATATAAATGGAAGTTTGTTCCTTGATTGAAACGAAAAAACTTCTTTTTCTAGAATGAAAAATAATTTTCCCATTAAAAATCCATATATTTATTTTGATTAATGGTTAATTATAATATCGATTAATTGGATATTTGAAGTTAACATTATTGTTTTAAATTGTTGAACAACCGTCTTATACAATAACTTGAAAAGATCTAACAAAAATTAATTAAATGTGTCAAAAGTTATTTACTCTTTTATCGGAATTGTATAATGTGTAAATATTTAAGTTGCTTCGAAAATTCGAAAATTCGAAAATTCAAAAACAATGAATGAATGAATGAATGAATTAAAATTGAATTAAAAGAATAATAATAATTAAAAAAGACATAATAAAGGAATCGCCGCACACTCCCCTACCAGCAGGCTGTTAGGCTACGTTGAAAGTGGTGGTAATGAAACTAACGTGTCTTTTGGTGTTTTTTTTATCAGTATCCTGTGTTATAAAAGATGTGTTAAAGGTGTTTGTAGCCGTGAGGAAGTATGCTGGTTTAAGTCGATCCACTGAAATTGATAAATCTTTAATTTTCATCTTAACAGTAAAAATTTTAGCGATTTAACCAACAACAGGATATGGACCATCGTAGGGTTGTGTTAAAGAGGACTGAATAGGAGGTTTTCGGATAAAAACATGCGAACAAGAATTTAAGTCTTTGAAGACAAAATGTTTGTGTTTGTTGTGTGAAGTAACCTGTATAGGTTTTATGTTTTGAATAAAACGCTGTAGTTGGTTTACAAGAGTCTCGTTGGAAAGGTTGTTCTGTGATGGTTCTGTAAAGAATTCGCCTGGAATGTGGATGTTCTCACCGAACACCATCATTGCAAAACCAAAGGTAATGCTTCGAACCAAGATTGCTGTTCTTGACAAAGAAGTGCTTCCTTCAGGGTACGATGCCATCGTTCGAGTAAACCGTTAGTTTGCGGATGATATGGTGAAGATCGCTTACGTTTAAAACCAAGTTTGATGCCGCGATTCAAATTGTGGACCTTGGTCCGTTATTATTCATTTGGGAATACCGAAACGTGCTAACCAGTTTGAACAAAATGCTGGAACTATTGAGTAAGATGAAGCGTTAATCATGGGAATGGTTTCCGTCCATTTAGTCATACGGTCAATAATTGTTAGGCAGTATTTGAACTGATTGACCATAGGGGAAAGGTCCGATTATATCCATATGAATAACTTCGAATCTTTCCGTGGGTGTATCAAATGTACATAATGGGGAAGAGACGTGACGTAAAATTTTGGCTCTTTGACAATTGAGACAAGCTTTGATTCTATTTTTAATGCCTGCTTTCATTTCGCTCCAAAGAAATTTGGATGTTAGTAGTTTAATGGTGGCTTTAATACTGGGATGGTGTAAATTGTGAAATTGACACAAGACCTGTTGCCTGAATTGTTCGGGTATAAAGGGTCTCACTGAATTTTGACTATGATCACAGAGAATTTTAAGGGTAGAATTTGCGATAGGGACTTCTTTGAAACAAAACGATGGGTTTCGAAGGAGTGAATTTAGTTCAGCATCGTTTTGTTGAACATGAGCGATTTCCTTAATGTCCAAGATTGACGACAACTCGATCAATTCTACTTGTTCCAGCCGGAACAAATTAATAATGATCACACAGTACATTCACCCATTCTTTCCCGCAAGTCTCCAATCAGCACTTTTTTATTCATACCATAAAGTACATTAGCATTTCAAATCAGCACTTTTTACCTTTAATTATTCATACCATAAAATGCATTAGCATTTCCAATCAGCATTTTTTACCTTTAATTATTCATAAAGTACATCAGCAATTTTGTTTATAGCGTAAAGTACATTGGCATTTTAAGATCAGCATTTTTATTTGTAGCTTTTTATTGAACATTGGTTAATGAAATTGTATCATGTCAGCTTAATTTTGTTATAAATTAGGTGTGAATTGTATCAATAAATCAGATTGAATTCCGATCGTTATAGAGGTGTTTAATTTCATTCTTATACATAATTTAACATAACGTTGAATTTTGTACACGGTCCGTCGAGCCGGATTTAGGAACTTCCAATTAGTTCGAACCAGGATACAACACACTGTTGTATCGAATCTCATATTCGACACACTGTTGAATATCAACATCCAGTTGCCGTTTCAAGGACTTCCAATTAGTTCGAACCAGGAAACAACACCCTGTTGTATCGAATCTCATATTCAACACACTGTTGAATATCGATATCCTGTTGCCGTTTTAAGGACCTCCAATAAGGTTTAACCAGGATACAACACACTGTTGTATCGAGCCTCATATTCAACACACCGTTGAATATCCCCTGCTAAAAAAAAACGAAAGCCGTTATCCATCGCTCATCGTAAGGAGTCAATCAGGAGCTAAATTCAACATACTGTTGAATTAACAGCCGATTCAGCCACCAGTGATACCACACATCAAAAACTGGACTTGCTGCATAGTTGGGTCCTGTTATCAAGCAATTTCCAGGTCGAGATTCAAAGCTAAATTCAACACACTGTTGAATTAACGCTCAACCCATTCAACGAAACACAACATTTCATCCGAAACAGGAACCAACACCCTGTTCTATCCTGATTTCAAGAGCTGAATACAAACGCCGACGTCAAGGGTCAACCTCAACACGCTGTTGAATTTTGGCTCAACCCAGTCTACAGAATTAACCAGATTCAACACACGCCAGCTAAACTAGAGCAATTTATCGGTTCCAAGACGATACGCTGTTGGTACATCAATACTACACCGAACCATACTCGATTAATCTCGAATAATTAATCTTGATTATGGCTACACAGGCAGAAGAACTTCTCAGATGCCAGAAAAATTCTGCAGACGAAATTTCACGAATCTTAAGGAATTTTAAAAAAGATTCTGCTGAAAGAAAAACGGAGGAGTATGTGAAGAAAAGGCTAGAGGATCTGGAGAACCATTGGAGGGAGTTCTCAGAAAAGCACAAGCAGTTATTACAGCTTATACCAGCTGAACATCCTTATCTCGCTGAAAAGCTTTACGAGCAAACTCATGCTATTTACATAAACGCCAGCGACTGCATTTTTAAACATCGTTATCCTGGAAAAAATGAAGTTGGATTAGGCGCCACATCAAAATTAATCACCACAGAGGACCTGTCGCAATAACGGCTCCAACAAGCTTCCCAGCAGCAACAAGTGCTAATACGATAACAGTTGCGTCACCAGCCGGCCTACCGATAGCAACTAGCACCTTAAGCTACTCGAGTTCCAACGCAAATCCTGGCCACATGAATCACTCAGTAAACTGGCCGATAACGACTCAGTCTATTGCCAACCATCCATATCAGGAATTTAACAGGCCCGGTAACTTTCCTAAATTACCACCCATCAAGATTCCGGCATTCGATGGTGACTATAAGCAATGGAAGCCCTTCATCGATATCTTCTTAAATGTCATCGACAATAACTACCATTTGAGTAACGTCGAAAAAATGCAGTATCTACTGAATGCACTAGAAGGAGATGCGAGACGAGTGGTAAGCCATCTACAACTTGCCAGCTGCAATTATGAAACTGCACTTAGCCTTCTCCGCGCCAGGTTCAACAATAACCGTAAAATAATAACTACCTATATCGACGCAATTATTGATGCAAAAAGGTCAGAACATAGGTCGCAGCAAGACGAAATAATGTTATACGACCTTATAAGAGAATGCATGGAGGCACTTAAAACTTTAAAATGCAATACCGATGAGTGGGGACCAATAATCGTATGCATTACAATGCGGAAGCTAGATGCTGAAAGCCTGCTGCTATTTGAAGAAAGCCTATCCAATCCTCGAGAAATGCCTTCCATTGGCGAATTCTTGAACTTCTTAGAAAAAAGATACCAAGTCCTCGATTGCCTCAAGACTACAAAACATCAAAAACAAGATATCCACACCAAAGGGCAGAAGAAAAGCTTTAGCACCCAGATAAAGAACGGCTGCAGCATTTGCTCCAAGTCTCACAAAATATATCAATGTGACGATTTCAAAAAAATGAGCGTAGAAGACAGGAATGCTCTTATTAGGCAAAAGAAGTTATGCCCTAATTGCCTTATGCACAGCAAGACAGAAAAATGTAGATCTACAAAATTGTGCGCTGTTTGCGGCAAAAAACACCACAGTTTGCTTCACCGAAGCTACGAAAATAGCAAATTTCCATCGGAACCTGACGCTAAAGGCGTTTCGACCCATCTCACCACCAATACTGCCTCCACAAAAGCCGACGCCGTCTTTGAAGACAAAATGTTTGTGTTTGTTGTGTGAAGTAACCTGTATAGATTTTATGTTTTGAATAAAACGCTGTAGTTGGTTTACAAGAGTCTCGTTGGAGAGGTTGTTCTGTGATGGTTCTGTAAAGAATTCGCCTGGAATGTGGATGTTCTCACCGAACACCATCATTGCAAAACCAAAGGTAATGCTTCGAACCAAGATTGCTGTTCTTGACAAAGAAGTGCTTCCTTCAGGGTACGATGCCATCGTTCGAGTAAACCGTTAGTTTGCGGATGATATGGTGAAGATCGCTTACGTTTAAAACCAAGTTTGATGCCGCGATTCAAATTGTGGACCTTGGTCCGTTATTATTCATTTGGGAATACCGAAACGTGCTAACCAGTTTGAACAAAATGCTGGAACTATTGAGTGAGATGAAGCGTTAATCATGGGAATGGTTTCCGTCCATTTAGTCATACGGTCAATAATTGTTAGGCAGTATTTGAACTGATTGACCATAGGGGAAAGGTCCGATTATATCCATATGAATAACTTCGAATCTTTCCGTGGGTGTATCAAATGTACATAATGGGGAAGAGACGTGACGTAAAATTTTGGCTCTTTGACAATTGAGACAAGCTTTGATTCTATTTTTAATGCCTGCTTTCATTTCGCTCCAAAGAAATTTGGATGTTAGTAGTTTAATGGTGGCTTTAATACTGGGATGGTGTAAATTGTGAAATTGACACAAGACCTGTTGCCTGAATTGTTCGGGTATAAAGGGTCTCACTGAATTTTGACTATGATCACAGAGAATTTTAAGGGTAGAATTTGCGATAGGGACTTCTTTGAAACAAAACGATGGGTTTCGAAGGAGTGAATTTAGTTCAGCATCGTTTTGTTGAACATGAGCGATTTCCTTAATGTCCAAGATTGACGACAACTCGATCAATTCTACTTGTTCCAGCCGGAACAAATTAATAATGATCACACAGTACATTCACCCATTCTTTCCCGCAAGTCTCCAATCAGCACTTTTTTATTCATACCATAAAGTACATTAGCATTTCAAATCAGCACTTTTTACCTTTAATTATTCATACCATAAAATGCATTAGCATTTCCAATCAGCATTTTTTACCTTTAATTATTCATAAAGTACATCAGCAATTTTGTTTATAGCGTAAAGTACATTGGCATTTTAAGATCAGCATTTTTATTTGTAGCTTTTTATTGAACAATGGTTGATGAAATTGTATCATGTCAGCTTAATTTTGTTATAAATTAGGTGTGAATTGTATCAATAAATCAGATTGAATTCCGATCGTTATAGAGGTGTTTAATTTCATTCTTATACATAATTTAACATAACGTTGAATTTTGTACACGGTCCGTCGAGCCGGATTTAGGAACTTCCAATTAGTTCGAACCAGGATACAACACACTGTTGTATCGAATCTCATATTCGGCACACTGTTGAATATCAACATCCAGTTGCCGTTTCAAGGACTTCCAATTAGTTCGAACCAGGATACAACACCCTGTTGTATCGAATCTCATATTCAACACACTGTTGAATATCGATATCCTGTTGCCGTTTTAAGGACCTCCAATAAGGTTTAACCAGGACACAACACACTGTTGTATCGAGCCTCATATTCAACACACCGTTGAATATCCCCTGCTAAAAAAAAAACGAAAGCCGTTATCCATCGCTCATCGTAAGGAGTCAATCAGGAGCTAAATTCAACATACTGTTGAATTAACAGCCGATTCAGCCACCAGTGATACCACACATCAAAAACTGGACTTGCTGCATAGTTGGGTCCTGTTATCAAGCAATTTCCAGGTCGAGATTCAAAGCTAAATTCAACACACTGTTGAATTAACGCTCAACCCATTCAACGAAACACAACATTTCATCCGAAACAGGAACCAACACACTGTTCTATCCTGATTTCAAGAGCTGAATACAAACGCCGACGTCAAGGGTCAACCTCAACACGCTGTTGAATTTTGGCTCAACCCAGTCTACAGAATTAACCAGATTCAACACACGCCAGCTAAACTAGAGCAATTTATCGGTTCCAAGACGATACGCTGTTGGTACATCAATACTACACCGAACCATACTCGATTAATCTCGAATAATTAATCTTGATTATGGCTACACAGGCAGAAGAACTTCTCAGATGCCAGAAAAATTCTGCAGACGAAATTTCACGAATCTTAAGGAATTTTAAAAAAGATTCTGCTGAAAGAAAAACGGAGGAGTATGTGAAGAAAAGGCTAGAGGATCTGGAGAACCATTGGAGGGAGTTCTCAGAAAAGCACAAGCAGTTATTACAGCTTATACCAGCTGAACATCCTTATCTCGCTGAAAAGCTTTACGAGCAAACTCATGCTATTTACATAAACGCCAGCGACTGCATTTTTAAACATCGTTATCCTGGAAAAAATGAAGTTGGATTAGGCGCCACATCAAAATTAATCACCACAGAGGACCTGTCGCAATAACGGCTCCAACAAGCTTCCCAGCAGCAACAAGTGCTAATACGATAACAGTTGCGTCACCAGCCGGCCTACCGATAGCAACTAGCACCTTAAGCTACTCGAGTTCCAACGCAAATCCTGGCCACATGAATCACTCAGTAAACTGGCCGATAACGACTCAGTCTATTGCCAACCATCCATATCAGGAATTTAACAGGCCCGGTAACTTTCCTAAATTACCACCCATCAAGATTCCAGCATTCGATGGTGACTATAAGCAATGGAAGCCCTTCATCGATATCTTCTTAAATGTCATCGACAATAACTACCATTTGAGTAACGTCGAAAAAATGCAGTATCTACTGAATGCACTAGAAGGAGATGCGAGACGAGTGGTAAGCCATCTACAACTTGCCAGCTGCAATTATGAAACTGCACTTAGCCTTCTCCGCGCCAGGTTCAACAATAACCGTAAAATAATAACTACCTATATCGACGCAATTATTGATGCAAAAAGGTCAGAACATAGGTCGCAGCAAGACGAAATAATGTTATACGACCTTATAAGAGAATGCATGGAGGCACTTAAGACTTTAAAATGCAATACCGATGAGTGGGGACCAATAATCGTATGCATTACAATGCGGAAGCTAGATGCTGAAAGCCTGCTGCTATTTGAAGAAAGCCTATGTAGTGAATAAAGTGTTTTCATAATGTCCGTGAAGGACTGCAGCGATGTTCTGCTGCCTCGGCAGAGGAAGGTGTTGATTCCTGCCGAGAATGCCCTCGTCCGGAGACGCGTGAATGCGCTGGCAGGCTAGCATTGCGGTGTCGTGGGGCGGGTTCGTTTCCCCGGCACGAGGACTCACTACAAAACATTTCGCATTCACGAATTGCTTGCAGAGTTCGAGAGGACGACCGAAGTCGCAAATCAGTAGATAACCTCCACGATGGAATTACGACTTGTTGCGAGAACAAGTGCAACCTGACAAGAAAGACTAATTTGGGGTTGACCTCGTCTTTACCCAAATACATTCAGGGCCCACAAATGAAAGAGGGGCAACCGGGTGGTGGTGGAGCCCCTTCATGCCCACCCAACCGGAATAAATCCAATGTTAAATCGTTGAGGTGGCCAGGTATTCCTCTTCTGAGTGGAAAACTCATAACTTGAATTATATGAGCTTTCCCATCAGAAGGGGAGTACCCCGGTGACCAATTTATGTCATAGAATTATACAATTGAATTGCATAACTCTATGCCATAAAAAGGCACTTGGCTTGGGCCACTCAACCCATAAAGTCACCTGAAATAAAAAGGATTAAATTGTACCCGGTGACTGGCTCATATTTTGAGGGGGAAGCCTGCCACCGTACCGGGTCCTATACTCGGTCAGAACAACCGGAAGGGAAAAGACCAATTTCCTAGTTTAATTCTTCATTTTTTATTTATTTTTCTTTCGGTTTGGTTATCACAAAATAATATAAGCTTCTCCACGACAAACCAAATTTAAGAAAGATAGAACGATTACGAGTAATAAATAAATTATTGCTGATAAGATACTCGTATATCGGATATACTTTGAATAATTATATAAGAAAAAATATTAATAAATAAATTAAATCAAAAGGACTCACCGCATGATCCGTCGAGCGCTCGATGGGTGCTGGATACGTCCTGAAAATCTTCGTTTTTGGTTAGGTTAAACACTATAATGTACTTCGATAATGGTTTAAGGTCGAATAATTCACCTATCACTATAAAAGTTCTTTGGCCGAATGCCATTCAAAAATTTAGTAAGCAAATCACTTGAAACGGGCGCTAGTGTGAATCCGTTTTCAAGAATTGTTCGTAATTCTTCTCATCCATAAGTTTATCAATTTCTGAAGTTTCGCTGCGCTTCACTTTGAATAACCAGCCTTTTCATAGCACGATGTATTTCTTGACCCTGGGGTATCCTCAACTGATATGTTCTTGTCTACCACAGTTCCTGACACAGGAGAATATAATTCACTCGCTAGCGGTGGGTGCAGAACACAAAATCATTTCGATGATTGTGGGGCCAGTTGAATACGCTGCAACACGAGGAACTGTCGATCCGATGCGCTTTGAATGCCAGGAATGGCGAACGTGTTTCCGTTAACCAGCTCGTCCCAGACAATGATCAGTAGAGCGGGGGGGGTTGCCAAAGCCTTGAAAACGAACCAAACGCGGCATCCGCTAATTAGTACTGCTCCAGTGCTGGTTCTTCGGACGGATTGAAATCGTCATCGAAATGGGGCTTGGGTATTGTATGCGTACGAGTAGTTATCAATCGCTGTAATCACGGCAGACCATGGCGTAATTGCGGCTTGTCCTCAATTCAAATGGCGTTGGGTACCCGTATTTATCCTTGCACTATCAACACCGTGATTGCATTGAGAAAGTTTTGGTCAGCTCTAGGTGCACGGCGACTGGTAATAATTAATAGAAAAGTTCACATCACCAGAGTATTCCCCGCAAATTTCAATTGTTGGCTGTTTCGACTCACCAATAAGTTCGTAAACACACTCTCTTATTTTAAAATCTATCACGCGCGCAGATAACAGATATTTGTTCTTCGCACATCACGGATATTTTTATTTTATAGTTACAAATAGTTTTAGATTAAGTTTATGTTGAATCGTCATTTGAAGTGTTTGCACGTTATGAAAATGATTTAATACACATGCCTTGTTTTAAATACTAGTGTGCACTATTTTAATTTTTAATGATAATTTTAGTTTAATTGTAGGTAGGGTTGCGTTTGGGCCAATAAAAGTTTAATATATTAATTAATTGGTTAAGAACTTAATGAACTTGTTATGTCCCGCCGAATAAACAGATACGACATTGTATAACTTGTATAGAATGCTTATCGCCTCCTCAGGATTCACCACTGAATCACTAAAAGCTGGCATTTGACTTTCGTTCAGGGAATCTGATTCCAAGGAATATTCACTTACTCCCGCAAGGTTCCGGAATCCTTCACGTCTTCCCGCTAGATTCGTTCTTGCTAGTTGCCTGATAAGAGGTTTTAGCCTCGTGATGGCTTGATACTTTGCTATCGGAAATAATTGGAAGTGAAGATGTTTCTGTATTTTGTGATTCTCTAGGAGTATCCCAACTGCTGGTTGATTGGTAATCGTGGTCTAGCACCGTGCTATCTACAGATTTCTTTCCCGAAGTACGATTACCACGCGTTTTGCAATAGTAACTAAGCAGGTTAGGCTTATTTTGCGTAGTAGACAACTGTGCAGCTAAATGATTTGATTGTTGCTGTTCGGTTGCTTTACCGAAGATTTGGTTTGGAGGCTCCTCGTTTTGAGATATTGTTGGATTTCCAACGACTGTTGCAGCACTATGTTCCTTTCCAACACGAACGTTATTTACTTGCTTTGATCGATGTCTGCCGTAAGTTGTGGGCTGGGGTACTGAAGTCGTCTGAGGTTCGCGATCGTGTTCTAGAAGCTACACAATCCGTTTGGACGAGTTGTTTTTCTTCTTACTTGAATCCTTCTGGTGAGATTTATCGTGTTCTCGATTAGTGTTATTATCGGATGGGTTCTGGCGAGGTCTCTTGTGACTTGAATGTGTCGGTAAATCTTCACAACTTGGCAACGAGTTTCGGTCCGATATCCGTTTTCGTTCAAATCTTTTGGGGTGCAGGATTTGTTGATTGAGATTTATATGACCTAATAGATCCACTCGTGTTGGTCCTATTTTCTAACAGGCGTTGTTGTCGCCGTCACTGTGTTGCCAACGTTACACAAGGAGTCGGTGTTGGCTTCGTTATGTGTCGATTTTGTTCGTAGACTTCGCGAGTTTTTCCCGATTTGTGTTTTTGCTACTATTTTGGTGGCTATTGTAATGTGAATGGCTACTGGAAGCTTGTGAACCTGGCGCCGTGGTCGTGTTGCTACGATGCCCCTCCGTCGCTGCCGAGAGCAATTGATTGTTAACGGGTTCGGCCATAGACGACACTTAACCGTTCACTCTATGTCACTAATCATGCCCCTGAAGCGAATTTTTCCTGTCCTTGTCCTATTTAATGTTTTGATTATACCGAAAATTGTGGGGGAGAAGGGAGTTGATCGATGTGAACAACACTAGTTCCAATGTCTAGGGTACCCCTTTTTTATATGCCGTTTGGGTAAGGTGACTGTGGCAGTGTGCGTAATTTCTACTCGAATTATTTATCAACCAAAATATTGACCGCACTACAAACGCAACCGGAATTTTCATCAAATTTCGCCGTTACTAATTGGGTTTTTATTTGTTCGCAACGATGCGACAATAAAGGAAATCAATACTCACAAAAAGTTGCCATACAAATAACAGTAGAGTTCACATTTCGCATTGCACACATACTCCCTATCCCGACGTATCTTGATTCCGGAAGTGCTTTTGATACATGAAGGAACTCCAATGAGGGGTAGCTTATAATATGAACACATTCTTGGCCCTTGATAAGGAAAAATAAATCACTGGTATTATTCCATGCTATTTCACTAACCTGTTATAATGTTCCACAATAAAACTGTCTATTGCGGCATTTAGAGTTTCGTTCTCCATTTGGTTGGTTTGCCGCTGCTTCGTAAAATTGAATCGAGAATTCGAAAATATCTACACCTCAGAACAGATATTTTCCCAAACAAAATAGCCCAATTTCCCAAAAATTCCGATGGAAGCAATATTTAGGCGCGAAAGACTTGACAAACGTTGGCGTCAAGTCTAGAGAATTAACGAACACGAATTTTCTCGAAATCTTCACAAGACCTTCGACATCATTGAGTCACCACTATTTTCTATTCAAACTCAACTGCGATAATAAATAACTAAACAAACCAATCGATCACGATATTCTAACACTCAAGTATGCTATTGAAATTCCCGCCAAAATATCGCGAGAACAGTTATCTGCACTGTACTTCGCGCTCGTATCGAGATTTTTCCAGTTACACCGACTACGGGTGCGAGCAAGCTCCCCAATAGGCAAAAAGAATGAAACAGCGGCAAACCATCGAACCAACACACTTTGCAAACCGTTCTCTCGCTCGTTCACCCACACTTGTCTAGGACTAGCCAACATTCTTATGACACTTAAAATTATTTTGAACTCGCTATCAGCGCTAGCAATCAGATTTCTAATTAATTCCCTGAGACAATTTTCATTTCTTCACTGAATAATGTCCATTTGTGTTTAACACAACACGCAAGTCTGATTGCCCCGGCACTCTGCCTAAAACACTTAACTACTCGCAACGGCACCATACCAGCGGACCTGTGTCCGTCACTATTTTGCTTTCGCCTAGTGTGTACCGTACGTACGTGACGGTTGAGGTATGCTAATGTCGGACCGTACGAAGAACAGGAACATTATTTTTCACGGCTTGAAATAAAATTTACGTAGATCGATACGCGAAAGTGTCGAAATTGCAAAAACATTATATTATTCACTCGGACTCCGCGGAGTATGTCGATAGCTCCCGACAGCAGAACTTTCGTCACTCCCGTTGGTATACTGAGAATGAACACACTAATTAAAACTATTAGCGAAAGCCTTTTAATGATAAATGTGAATAAACTTTCGAAACAAACTAGAACGGAAAGTCTTCTAACCCGCAGTAAAAGCCAAACGCGACAATAGAATTAAAATCCCGCGGACACCACGCTCAAAAGCAATGGCTGTTTGTTTCGTACTGCTCTGCCTGCTCGTGTTTTGCCGCCGCGCGCACACTCCGGCGCTCGTCAGTGCAATCATTTATTTGTTACACTCGCGCATGCTGTGTTCAATGCACTTAAAAATAGCGAGTCATTTTCAAAAACATCAGCTATTAAATTTTGATATTTTTGATGCACCTTCCCATATTCTCGACAAATTGAATGTGAATATTTTCACCTTTCAGCGTAAATATTGTTTCAATGCCCTCCTTTTTGATATGATCGAGGAACATTTGTTTGAGCATATCCTGCCATCGATCTGGTATGGGTTTCAGGAGGACGTACATATTCCGTAGATCTTTTCGTTTCTCTTGTGATACCATATCTTTGCATTCAGAATAAAGGAAATCAAGATGGTCATTTATAAATCGCTCTTCACACTCCTGACCTCTTCAGTTACTACAGGGCAGCTAATTTTCTCGCGATCCCAAGGCAATGCGGATTGCGAAAAAGGAGCTGAAGGATGTTTCTGTGTATCATGGGTTGGCTTCGGCGTCGGGACTAGAGATGACGGACACTAAGAGAAAAACACAATTGACAGACGGACGGACTGACTTATATCTATGTTTGCTCGGAAGTATACAACCTTGCGCGTTTTATGAAAATATATGCGGACGGACAAACAGACGTGCCTAATTATCTATCGGCGCAGGTCTTTCGCGTGGTATACCCCCACTTCTTTTCCCGATGGATCCGTTATCAAGTAACGGTTAGGTCCCATTACCTTCTTTATGCGGCTTTTCAAGAATCGCCTGTCCAGCTTGGCGTTGTAATGCCCCGCGGCGTCGCTTTGGCGGAAATTTCGCCGAAAAACTTCATCTCCTTCTTAGAAATTAGCAGATCGTGACCGGAGATTGTACTGCGCTTCATTTGCACTACCTGCGGCCTTAATCTTCCGTCCGATTTGTTGGCGGAGGTCTCCTAAACGTTCGTGGGGCTCCAGCGCAACGACGGGGTCTCCCAAACACTTTAATTGCCGTAACAGTCGGTATGATTTACCGTGGCAAATCATGTGCTGTCCAAAGGCGGCAAAGTAAGGGGCGACACCGGTGACGGAGTGATACGAGGATCGCAGGGCGCATGTGATGGCAGACAATCGACGATCCCAATCCTTTTGAGATGGGTGGACGTAGGAACGGATCGCGGCCAATAGGGTGCGGTTCAACCGTTCTGATGCGTTGGACTGAGGAGAGTATATGGGCGTCAGTTGGTGTTCAACGCCATACTGCTCAAGTAGGCTTTTAAACTGCCGAGACCGGAACTGTACTCCATTATCTGAGTACACACTCTCTGGAACACCGAACACATGGAATACCCGGTTCTCTAAGAATTTCACGATCGATGGAGTTGTGAATTTACGGATAGGTTCCACCATTGGGAACTTTGAGAGCTGATCTAGAACGACTATAGCTCCGATGTGTCCCATGGAAGACCGAGGATATGGACCGAGTAGATCGATGTATAGACGCTGGAACACGCGTTCTGGAACGTTGAGTTGACCCATAGGAGGTCGAAGAGGCTGGTTGGGCGCTTTGGTGCCTTTACAGGTCTCACAGGCGCTCACGTAGTCTTTGACCTGGGATGCCATTTTAGGCCAAAAGAAGTATTTCTTGAGTCGCCGTAAAGTCCGACCGTAACCTCCGTGGGCACTTAAAGGATGGTCATGTGCGCGGAGGATCAGATGTTGTGTCATTTCCTCCGGTACCCAGAGTTTCCAAGACTCTTCTTCCTGCCATGGATCACCAGTGGCGTATTCGTTTCGTCTATACACATAGCCGTCTATTACCTTCAAATCAGGCAGCTGTGTCTGTTGGGTCGCTATGGTTTGCCTCAACTCTTTGTAGCTATCTGATTCGAAATGTGGGCTGTCCAAATCTATTTCAATGGGGTCCTCGTCAATTATTGTTATTTCGGCTCCCTCTGGGGAAAACATCCGTGAGAGAGTGTCGGGTACGATGTTCTGGGTTCCTTTCCGATGTTTGATGGAGAATTTGAACCCTTGCAGTTTAAGAGCCCATCTGGCTAGGCGTCCACTTAAATCTGCCTGGTTCATCAACCATTGTAGTGACGCGTGGTCCGTGATGATCTCGAATTGGTGGCCCTCGATATAGGCTCGAAATTTCTTCACAGCCATTACCGCTGCCAAACATTCTTGCTCGGAAACAGTATAGTTTCTTTGGGCCGAATTCAGCTTATTGGACATGAAGGCGATGGGAGCTTCCTCTCCTTCATCGGTCAATTGCACCAGCACGGCTCCTACTCCATGTTGACTTGCGTCACAATGAATGGAGAAGGGCTTCGTGAAGTCGGGGCTGTGCAAGACAGGAGCTGATGTGAGGGCTTGTTTAAGCTCTTCAAATGCCTTTCGGCTGAGTTCGGTCCAAACGAACTTCCCTTTCCGCAACATGTCTGACAGGGGCGCTGAGACTGTTGCATAATTCCGAACAAACCTTCGGTACCAACCGCACACACCAAGGAAACGTCGTAGCTGCTTCACAGTTTTTGGTAAGGGGAACTCATCAATCGCACGAGTTTTGTCTGGATCCGTTTTGATAGTGCCATGTCCTATGAGATGGCCTAAGTATCGGACTTCTTTCATGACAAACTTACTTTTCTGTACGTTGATGGTGAGTCCCGCCTTACTGATGTGCAGGGCTACTTCTTGTAGGAGTAGGAGGTGTTGATCGAACGTTTCCGTGATGAGTAACAGATCATCAAGGTACACGAACACTTGGTGTTTTAGGTGAGGTGGGATGACCTTGTCCATCAACCGAGTCATCGTTTGCGGCGCGTTACACAGGCCAAAGGGCATTGTGACGAACTGATATAATGGTCGTCCAGGCACTGTGAAGGCGGTCTTGTCCCTCGAGCCCTCATCGAGTGGAATTTGCCAGAAGGCGTCTTTTAGGTCGAGACTGGTGATATAACTGGCTTTCGGCAGTCTCCCTAGTATTCCATCGATGAGTGGAAGAGGGTACGCGTCCTTGATGGTAACCGCGTTTACCTTACGGGCATCAAGACAGAGGCGGACTTTACCTGGCTTTACAACCAAGGTTACCGGTGAGGACCAGGCACTTTGGGACTCCTCTATGACCCCTAACTCGAGCATCCTATCTAGTTCCGCATACACCAATTTCTCCATGGCCGGCGAGATGGCGTAGTGTCTCTGTTTAATCGGTTTACTATCGCCAACGTCGATGGCGTGTGAGACTAGGGTGGTGCGGCCAAGGCCTTGGGTAGCGTACGATGGGAAAGCAGCAATGGATGCTTCCAGGCGTTGTCGTTGGCTAGGCGTCAGGTCATGCCTATCGGGAGTAGAAGTGATTTCGTTGACATTTCTGGTTTTTAAAGACAAATCGGTGAATAAATCAGAGGCCAGTCCAAAGCGAAGGACGAAATCGACACCAAGGTATACGTTCTGAGTCAAAGACGGGATAATGTAGAAGGTAATATCCTTCGTCTGACCCCTGAACGTCACGGGTGTGGTTAGTTTACCTCGTATAGGGTGTTTGGTGCCATCAGCTGTACTGATTTCAGTGCGCCAGGATTTAATCAAGTTCGGATATTCTTGGAGCACCTTCGAGCCAAAGCTCGAGGCAAGACAACTGATACTGGCACCCGTGTCGATCAAAGCAAACACGGTCTCGCCCAACACTTTGATTGGATGATAAGGTCTGATCTCATTCTCAGCAACCTCCGAGATGTTACAAGAGTTTACGGTTTGACGGCAGATGCGCACTCTCTTGCGGAAATTCCGCCAACGACGGGTTGACCATTTTGTCGTGCACGAACGGGAAGTGACGACTTCGGAAGCAAATATTCGCTCTCGAGCCACCCGATATTCCTGCAGTCTAACATGATAAGGTTTTAGAGTGCGTACTTGAGGCTGCCGCGGTTCTTCTGGCAGTGACTGCGATGGTCGTTTTAATATTGTCGTTGGTGAGGTCTCCGGAAGAGAGTGAACATCCGCAGTCGTAATGGTCATGGCTGGTGGGTTAACGTCAGGTTGATTGGGGTGAGCCACTGGCTGAGGAGCTACTGCGGGGTTTTCGAGTACCGCTGAGGTGGTCGGGTACTCGCTCGTCCGTTTTTTGGAGTGGCACCATCTGGGTAGTCCGGAACATAGGTGTTCGACTCCGTGTGATCTTCCAGATTTGTGTTGTTGCAATTTGGTGCCACTTCTGCGATTTCATGTCGCGGACCTGTCCTTGCATGTAGGTAAGGCCGTTCTTGGAGGTCTTCTTCAAGCCTCTCTAATCGACTCACGAACCTCAGTAGTGCTTCCATGTTCTGCGGGTCCGAGTTTACAACATGGCAACGAAGTTCCGGCTTTAGATTCCGTTTCAACACCCGCAGCAGTTGAGTGGGAGACATAGGCTCTGACAACTGGTCATTCAACCTAAGGATATCGGCTCGATATTGATGAAAGGGCTCGTCCGGACGTTGCCATCTGGCATGGATCTTGTCCAGGACACTCTCATCCGTGTTGACCGTTGAGTATTCCATGCGGAGTAACTCCTTCAGCCGTGTCCAGCGTGTTGATGGTGGGGCCGAATGAATCCGCCAGTACGTCTCGAGTGCTGCTCCCCTGAACAGCATTGGTAGATATCCTGCCAGCATCGTGTAGTCGCCGGCCAACATCTCTCCGACTAAGGACTCCACGCGACCAATGAAGACTTCCACGTTCAGGTCGTTTGGCTCCCCGCTAAAATGAAGGTTCCAACCCTGTACAATGCTGGGGATATGCTTCGGTTTCAGCATATAGGGTTGTTCCTGCGGAGCCACTGAACCTAGAGTCGGTGGTGGTACTTGGTTGAGTCGTGGCGGAAGATCCCAGGCGTTCCAAGGCTGGTATCGAGATGGTGGATCCGGATCCTCAGACGGATGGTAGTCTGCTCTTTGAATCCTGTTCCGCTGGTCGATAACTGGATCTCGAGATCGTCGTGCTGATTTAAGTCGTTGTAGTGTTGACTCGGTCTCTTTGCAGCGACGTATGAAGGAGTATATCCGTTCCACTTCCGTGTAACACTCACCACAGATGTGGTCTGGTGAGCCATCTTCCAATATGATGTTGATGTTGAGGGACTCCTTCAGGAAGTCGACAATAAAAATTCTCCTCGCTTCATCGACCAAACTATCACCCAGCGGATACATTTCCTCGCCAAGTCGTAGACAAAGTCGGCATGCATTTTGGATGTCCATAATTATTCTACCTAGAATTTGTACCTAAATTGATGAAAGGCTAAAATGACGCTATGAAATAAATAATTAAATATTAATAAGGAAAAACATAAAAGTGGCCGAAAGTGGCGAACTATCAAAGAACCTCACAAAAAAAAATGCTAAAATGTTTAATTAGTTTTCAAAATTACGTTATCAAAAAAAAATAATCGGTCTTTTCCTTCCGTCCTTCCTCCCAAGTACGGACACCATGGCACAATCCTTCTAAAACGTTTCAGGGACACTCTCTTGTGGCACCATGAAAGTCAGGGTTCAGAAGTGATCCCTCATTAGCAAACTTCTCCAGTTACAGCTTGTCAGCCCAGGGCGGTATTCTAATCCACAAGCAGCGCGTGTCTTGTCATGGATAGTCATGGATTAGCTGATCAGCCAATCACATGAAATCAAAATCCATGTAATTTAAGACACTTAGGCACCGCTGGTTTGGGGAGCGGATCAGAAACCTCCGCAAAAAGATGTTGGGATAATAACCTCCGAACACAAAAAGAGACTCTAATATCATTTGGCCTTACTAGTTATACAATGGGGTAAGCCACCAAAGTATAAATCAAAAGAAGGACCAAACGATATTGATGTCCATAGACAACACACGTTCGAAAGTTATTAGGCTGCTGGGGCACGATCAGTGCAAAAACCCTCGGGAGTTATCTACCCGCCAATAATACTAACACCTTGTGGGGACACCTAGAGACGATGGACTGTCTCGTGCTCACGACTGATGATACAGCCGGGCTTTTCGGGCCCCACGTTGGGCGCCATTTGTAGTGAATAAAGTGTTTTCATAATGTCCGTGAAGGACTGCAGCGATGTTCTGCTGCCTCGGCAGAGGAAGGTGTTGATTCCTGCCGAGAATGCCCTCGTCCGGAGACGCGTGAATGCGCTGGCAGGCTAGCATTGCGGTGTCGTGGGGCGGGTTCGTTTCCCCGGCACGAGGACTCACTACAAAACATTTCGCATTCACGAATTGCTTGCAGAGTTCGAGAGGACGACCGAAGTCGCAAATCAGTAGATAACCTCCACGATGGAATTACGACTTGTTGCGAGAACAAGTGCAACCTGACAAGAAAGACTAATTTGGGGTTGACCTCGTCTTTACCCAAATACATTCAGGGCCCACAAATGAAAGAGGGGCAACCGGGTGGTGGTGGAGCCCCTTCATGCCCACCCAACCGGAATAAATCCAATGTTAAATCGTTGAGGTGGCCAGGTATTCCTCTTCTGAGTGGAAAACTCATAACTTGAATTATATGAGCTTTCCCATCAGAAGGGGAGTACCCCGGTGACCAATTTATGTCATAGAATTATACAATTGAATTGCATAACTCTATGCCATAAAAAGGCACTTGGCTTGGGCCACTCAACCCATAAAGTCACCTGAAATAAAAAGGATTAAATTGTACCCGGTGACTGGCTCATATTTTGAGGGGGAAGCCTGCCACCGTACCGGGTCCTATACTCGGTCAGAACAACCGGAAGGGAAAAGACCAATTTCCTAGTTTAATTCTTCATTTTTTATTTATTTTTCTTTCGGTTTGGTTATCACAAAATAATATAAGCTTCTCCACGACAAACCAAATTTAAGAAAGATAGAACGATTACGAGTAATAAATAAATTATTGCTGATAAGATACTCGTATATCGGATATACTTTGAATAATTATATAAGAAAAAATATTAATAAATAAATTAAATCAAAAGGACTCACCGCATGATCCGTCGAGCGCTCGATGGGTGCTGGATACGTCCTGAAAATCTTCGTTTTTGGTTAGGTTAAACACTATAATGTACTTCGATAATGGTTTAAGGTCGAATAATTCACCTATCACTATAAAAGTTCTTTGGCCGAATGCCATTCAAAAATTTAGTAAGCAAATCACTTGAAACGGGCGCTAGTGTGAATCCGTTTTCAAGAATTGTTCGTAATTCTTCTCATCCATAAGTTTATCAATTTCTGAAGTTTCGCTGCGCTTCACTTTGAATAACCAGCCTTTTCATAGCACGATGTATTTCTTGACCCTGGGGTATCCTCAACTGATATGTTCTTGTCTACCACAGTTCCTGACACAGGAGAATATAATTCACTCGCTAGCGGTGGGTGCAGAACACAAAATCATTTCGATGATTGTGGGGCCAGTTGAATACGCTGCAACACGAGGAACTGTCGATCCGATGCGCTTTGAATGCCAGAAATGGCGAACGTGTTTCCGTTAACCAGCTCGTCCCAGACAATGATCAGTAGAGCGGGGGGGGTTGCCAAAGCCTTGAAAACGAACCAAACGCGGCATCCGCTAATTAGTACTGCTCCAGTGCTGGTTCTTCGGACGGATTGAAATCGTCATCGAAATGGGGCTTGGGTATTGTATGCGTACGAGTAGTTATCAATCGCTGTAATCACGGCAGACCATGGCGTAATTGCGGCTTGTCCTCAATTCAAATGGCGTTGGGTACCCGTATTTATCCTTGCACTATCAACACCGTGATTGCATTGAGAAAGTTTTGGTCAGCTCTAGGTGCACGGCGACTGGTAATAATTAATAGAAAAGTTCACATCACCAGAGTATTCCCCGCAAATTTCAATTGTTGGCTGTTTCGACTCACCAATAAGTTCGTAAACACACTCTCTTATTTTAAAATCTATCACGCGCGCAGATAACAGATATTTGTTCTTCGCACATCACGGATATTTTTATTTTATAGTTACAAATAGTTTTAGATTAAGTTTATGTTGAATCGTCATTTGAAGTGTTTGCACGTTATGAAAATGATTTAATACACATGCCTTGTTTTAAATACTAGTGTGCACTATTTTAATTTTTAATGATAATTTTAGTTTAATTGTAGGTAGGGTTGCGTTTGGGCCAATAAAAGTTTAATATATTAATTAATTGGTTAAGAACTTAATGAACTTGTTATGTCCCGCCGAATAAACAGATACGACATTGTATAACTTGTATAGAATGCTTATCGCCTCCTCAGGATTCACCACTGAATCACTAAAAGCTGGCATTTGACTTTCGTTCAGGGAATCTGATTCCAAGGAATATTCACTTACTCCCGCAAGGTTCCGGAATCCTTCACGTCTTCCCGCTAGATTCGTTCTTGCTAGTTGCCTGATAAGAGGTTTTAGCCTCGTGATGGCTTGATACTTTGCTATCGGAAATAATTGGAAGTGAAGATGTTTCTGTATTTTGTGATTCTCTAGGAGTATCCCAACTGCTGGTTGATTGGTAATCGTGGTCTAGCACCGTGCTATCTACAGATTTCTTTCCCGAAGTACGATTACCACGCGTTTTGCAATAGTAACTAAGCAGGTTAGGCTTATTTTGCGTAGTAGACAACTGTGCAGCTAAATGATTTGATTGTTGCTGTTCGGTTGCTTTACCGAAGATTTGGTTTGGAGGCTCCTCGTTTTGAGATATTGTTGGATTTCCAACGACTGTTGCAGCACTATGTTCCTTTCCAACACGAACGTTATTTACTTGCTTTGATCGATGTCTGCCGTAAGTTGTGGGCTGGGGTACTGAAGTCGTCTGAGGTTCGCGATCGTGTTCTAGAAGCTACACAATCCGTTTGGACGAGTTGTTTTTCTTCTTACTTGAATCCTTCTGGTGAGATTTATCGTGTTCTCGATTAGTGTTATTATCGGATGGGTTCTGGCGAGGTCTCTTGTGACTTGAATGTGTCGGTAAATCTTCACAACTTGGCAACGAGTTTCGGTCCGATATCCGTTTTCGTTCAAATCTTTTGGGGTGCAGGATTTGTTGATTGAGATTTATATGACCTAATAGATCCACTCGTGTTGGTCCTATTTTCTAACAGGCGTTGTTGTCGCCGTCACTGTGTTGCCAACGTTACACAAGGAGTCGGTGTTGGCTTCGTTATGTGTCGATTTTGTTCGTAGACTTCGCGAGTTTTTCCCGATTTGTGTTTTTGCTACTATTTTGGTGGCTATTGTAATGTGAATGGCTACTGGAAGCTTGTGAACCTGGCGCCGTGGTCGTGTTGCTACGATGCCCCTCCGTCGCTGCCGAGAGCAATTGATTGTTAACGGGTTCGGCCATAGACGACACTTAACCGTTCACTCTATGTCACTAATCATGCCCCTGAAGCGAATTTTTCCTGTCCTTGTCCTATTTAATGTTTTGATTATACCGAAAATTGTGGGGGAGAAGGGAGTTGATCGATGTGAACAACACTAGTTCCAATGTCTAGGGTACCCCTTTTTTATATGCCGTTTGGGTAAGGTGACTGTGGCAGTGTGCGTAATTTCTACTCGAATTATTTATCAACCAAAATATTGACCGCACTACAAACGCAACCGGAATTTTCATCAAATTTCGCCGTTACTAATTGGGTTTTTATTTGTTCGCAACGATGCGACAATAAAGGAAATCAATACTCACAAAAAGTTGCCATACAAATAACAGTAGAGTTCACATTTCGCATTGCACACATACTCCCTATCCCGACGTATCTTGATTCCGGAAGTGCTTTTGATACATGAAGGAACTCCAATGAGGGGTAGCTTATAATATGAACACATTCTTGGCCCTTGATAAGGAAAAATAAATCACTGGTATTATTCCATGCTATTTCACTAACCTGTTATAATGTTCCACAATAAAACTGTCTATTGCGGCATTTAGAGTTTCGTTCTCCATTTGGTTGGTTTGCCGCTGCTTCGTAAAATTGAATCGAGAATTCGAAAATATCTACACCTCAGAACAGATATTTTCCCAAACAAAATAGCCCAATTTCCCAAAAATTCCGATGGAAGCAATATTTAGGCGCGAAAGACTTGACAAACGTTGGCGTCAAGTCTAGAGAATTAACGAACACGAATTTTCTCGAAATCTTCACAAGACCTTCGACATCATTGAGTCACCACTATTTTCTATTCAAACTCAACTGCGATAATAAATAACTAAACAAACCAATCGATCACGATATTCTAACACTCAAGTATGCTATTGAAATTCCCGCCAAAATATCGCGAGAACAGTTATCTGCACTGTACTTCGCGCTCGTATCGAGATTTTTCCAGTTACACCGACTACGGGTGCGAGCAAGCTCCCCAATAGGCAAAAAGAATGAAACAGCGGCAAACCATCGAACCAACACACTTTGCAAACCGTTCTCTCGCTCGTTCACCCACACTTGTCTAGGACTAGCCAACATTCTTATGACACTTAAAATTATTTTGAACTCGCTATCAGCGCTAGCAATCAGATTTCTAATTAATTCCCTGAGACAATTTTCATTTCTTCACTGAATAATGTCCATTTGTGTTTAACACAACACGCAAGTCTGATTGCCCCGGCACTCTGCCTAAAACACTTAACTACTCGCAACGGCACCATACCAGCGGACCTGTGTCCGTCACTATTTTGCTTTCGCCTAGTGTGTACCGTACGTACGTGACGGTTGAGGTATGCTAATGTCGGACCGTACGAAGAACAGGAACATTATTTTTCACGGCTTGAAATAAAATTTACGTAGATCGATACGCGAAAGTGTCGAAATTGCAAAAACATTATATTATTCACTCGGACTCCGCGGAGTATGTCGATAGCTCCCGACAGCAGAACTTTCGTCACTCCCGTTGGTATACTGAGAATGAACACACTAATTAAAACTATTAGCGAAAGCCTTTTAATGATAAATGTGAATAAACTTTCGAAACAAACTAGAACGGAAAGTCTTCTAACCCGCAGTAAAAGCCAAACGCGACAATAGAATTAAAATCCCGCGGACACCACGCTCAAAAGCAATGGCTGTTTGTTTCGTACTGCTCTGCCTGCTCGTGTTTTGCCGCCGCGCGCACACTCCGGCGCTCGTCAGTGCAATCATTTATTTGTTACACTCGCGCATGCTGTGTTCAATGCACTTAAAAATAGCGAGTCATTTTCAAAAACATCAGCTATTAAATTTTGATATTTTTGATGCACCTTCCCATATTCTCGACAAATTGAATGTGAATATTTTCACCTTTCAGCGTAAATATTGTTTCAATGCCCTCCTTTTTGATATGATCGAGGAACATTTGTTTGAGCATATCCTGCCATCGATCTGGTATGGGTTTCAGGAGGACGTACATATTCCGTAGATCTTTTCGTTTCTCTTGTGATACCATATCTTTGCATTCAGAATAAAGGAAATCAAGATGGTCATTTATAAATCGCTCTTCACACTCCTGACCTCTTCAGTTACTACACCTATCCAATCCTCGAGAAATGCCTTCCATTGGCGAATTCTTGAACTTCTTAGAAAAAAGATACCAAGTCCTCGATTGCCTCAAGACTACAAAACATCAAAAACAAGATATCCACACCAAAGGGCAGAAGAAAAGCTTTAGCACCCAGATAAAGAACGGCTGCAGCATTTGCTCCAAGTCTCACAAAATATATCAATGTGACGATTTCAAAAAAATGAGCGTAGAAGACAGGAATGCTCTTATTAGGCAAAAGAAGTTATGCCCCAATTGCCTTATGCACAGCAAGACAGAAAAATGTAGATCTACAAAATTGTGCGCTGTTTGCGGCAAAAAACACCACAGTTTGCTTCACCGAAGCTACGAAAATAGCAAATTTCCATCGGAACCTGACGCTAAAGGCGTTTCGACCCATCTCACCACCAATACTGCCTCCACAAAAGCCGACGCCGTCACACTGCAAATGGGTAGTCCTAACTTACCACAGGTGCTGCTCCCAACCGCGATGGTCAGGATAAGAAGCACGCATGGGCATCTTGAATCAATGAGGGCCTTAATCGACCCCTGTTCACAGGTTTCGCTCATCACCGAAGAAGCAGTGCAGATTTTGAAACTGTCAAAACGAAGAATCTAGGCAATAGTCACAGGAGTAGACGAAACGGAACCCGCGAAAGCATCATATCAAGTAACTATTAAAATCCAGCTTCGGGATTCAGCATCATCTCAGCTCTTTGTGGACGCTCTTGTCCTCTCAAAATTGAATTTTTGCCTGCCTGAAAGCCGCATTAAAAATATAGACCGGAGTAAATATGATGGCCTTGCCTTAGCGGACCTAGATTTTGACAAACCAGGTGCTATTGATCTCTCCTGGGGGCAGATGTCTATGCCCAGATAGTAATGGATGGAGTGATTAAGGAGCAGCCAGCGGCGCAAAAAACTAAGCTAGGGTGGATTCTTTTTGGTAGTGTCCCAAAAGGCTCCCATGAGTCAATCAGACTATCGAGTTATGTATCACTCGCGGAAATTCAGCAAAGCCTAGAAAGCTTTTGGGAACCAGACAATCGGTTGAATCCGCACGAAGAGCTTGGGTGTTGTGATAATTTTTTCCGGTCCACACAAAGAAGGGACAAGGAAGGAAGATACATCGTCAGCTTACCTTTTAAGGACAACAAAGAGCAGCTTGGTGAATCCAGAAAGACTGCTGTTGCGCGATTATTACAAATGGAGACGAGGTTACAGAAAAATCCATCGGACCAACAGGAGTACAACAAGTTTCTTTCTGAGTATTTGGCCTTGGGACACATGAGCCCCGTGAAATCACTCAAGGGATATGACTGTAAAGTCTTTTATTTACCACATCATGCAGTCTACAAGCAGGATAGCACTACTACGAAACTTCGTGTTGTCTTCGATGCTTCTTGTAAAACAACCTCGGGCCTGAGTCTTAACGACGTTCTGCATACTGGACCAAAGTTAAAGCAGGATCTCATCCAGATACTGCTAAGATGGAGGAAGCATCGCTACGTATTTACTGCCGATATCGAAAAGATGTTTAGACAAGTCAACATAGCTGAACCAGACAGGAACTATCAAAGAATTCTTTGGCGCCACCATCCTCATGACCCTATCCAAGAATATGTTCTGAACACGATTACATATGGTACTGGGCCCGCTTCGTATCTGGCAGTAAAGGTTCTAATGCAGCTAGCAGAAGACGAAGGTGATCAGTACCCGATTGCCAAGAGAGTTCTCACGTCGGACTTCTATATGGATGATATGTTGACCAGAGCTGACACAAAGGAAGAAGCAACGGAACTACAAGCCCAGATGATCAAGCTACTTCAAAAAGGAAAGTTCAACCTTCGAAAGTGGACTTCCAATAGTGAGGATCTTCTCAAGGACGTGCCTAGAGATATGGTTGAGCAAAAGATCTTCGAAATTACTGGCTCAGGCTCCATTAAAATACTCGGAATCAACTGGAACCCTAAACGGGATGAATTTCAATTCAGGCTAAATGTTGAACCGTCTGGTACAAAACTGACTAAAAGAGCGCTGTTGTCAAAAATTTCCAGCATCTTCGATCCATTAGGTTGGCTATCACCCATCACAATATCAGCGAAATTACTTATGCAGGCTCTTTGGAAGAATAGTATCGAATGGGATCAGCAGGGCCCTCTGGATATAATAAAAGCCTGGAATGAGATCGAAAAGGAATTACCGGAGCTACATGCAATCAGAATTCCTAGATGGATTAGCAACCACAAAAACTAGGAATTCCAGCTGCACGGTTTCTGTGACGCATCTGAAAAGGGATACGCACCGATTATATACGTGCGAACCACTGACTCACTAGGAAAAGTTTATTGTACGATCCTGAAAGCGAAGGCCAAGGTGGCACCCGTTAAACAAAAGAATCGGAGGGAATCACAAGATAAAATCGTTTCTACAAGTCGACCAGAAGATTCTGAAGCTGCGCCTCTAAAGCAACAGATTACCATTCCCCATTTGGAACTATGTGGAGCCTTGCTGCTATCCAGGCTACTGAAAATGACAATAGCTACCCTAGAAATAGACACACCCAATGTGTTTGCATGGTGTGACTCAGAAATAGTTCTGGCATGGATAACAAAGAGCCATCATACTTTGGATGCGTTCATTGCAAACACAATCTCAGAGATTCAGGATTTATTTCCCACAAGCATCTGGAGATATGTGTCATCGCAGGAAAATCCAGCTGACGTAGCATCCAGAGGAATTAGACCAAAGAAGCTTGTGTCACATAAAGCATGGTGGAGAGGACCTCTGTGGCTGTCACAAAAATCCAATGCATAGCCATTGCAAAAACTCAAAGTAAGCTTACAAGAAGAAGCAAGGATCACCAGTAAAGTCTTCATCTCAACGGTTTCCTATTCAGAGATCAGCAGCAGTAAAACCTTTACACGACAAGTTAGGGTAACGGCTTATTGCTTACGGTTCATTAAAAACTGCAGGGTTTCGAAGAAGGAAAGAAATACAAATTATTTATCTTCGGACAAATTACGCACGGCCAAAATGTGTATTATAAGAATCGTGCAGCAAGAAGCGTTTCATGAGGAAATACAATCACTTAAGAACGGTGAACCGTTCAGCAGAACAAGTAAGCTACTAAAGCTTCTAGATAAAATAGGGATTCTACGCGTTGAAGGAAGGATCCAGAAGTCTGACATATCACTAGATGCAAAGCATCAAATTTTGCTGCTTCAAAAACATCATCTGACAAATCTTATCATCGACCATGCTCACCGTCAGACGCTCCATGTAGGCACGACTTTAACACTGAACTATATCCGGATGCAATACTGGATAATTAACGCCAAAAATACTGTCCAGTCTAGAAACCACAGGTGCCTCAGGTGTGCGCGATACAATCAAAAGCCCACACAACAGCTGATGGGAAACCTACCACAGGCTCGCGTGCTGCCTTCTCCACCTTTCTCGCATACTGGAGTTGATAACGCTGGACCATTTATGACAAAGATGTCAAAAGGACGTGGTGCCAGATCGCTCAAGGGATACATTGCCCTATTCATTTGCATGGTAACGAAGGCCATTCATCTTGAATTGGTCAGTGATATGACCACAGACGCATTTTTGGCAGCCTATAAAAGGTTCATATCACGCCGCGGCCATTGTAAAGAAATATTTTCAGAAAATGGTACTAACTTTGTTGGCGCCCGAAACAAAATGGAGAAGGACATGCGGCTTGCAATTGAGCAGTCAATAAGGCATGCTGCGGAAGTGATCGCCAATGATGGTACAAAGTGGAAATTTATTCCACCAGCCACTCCACACTTCGGAGGGTTATAGGAAGCAGGCGTCAAATCAGTAAAAGGGCATCTCAAAAGAGTATTGGGAGAGACGTTATTGACATACGAGGAGTTCACCACCGTACATTACCAAGTAGAAGCTTGTGTAAATTCAAGGCCATTAGGCCAAAATTCCAGCGATCCCAGAGATTTGGAACCTTTAACTCCCGGACATTTCCTTAAAGGCCGACCGCTGATTACGCCACCTGAGCCCGACATAAGTGATACGAACGTACATCAAAGATGGAAGCTGGTTACCAAATTGCAAAGAGACATATGGAAAAGATGGTCGCAAGAATATTTGTCATCACTCCAAGAAAGGAGCAAATGGCGGGTAGATAACAAAAATCCAGAAGTCGGAGGGTTGGTCCTCGTAAGAGACGATAATTTACCGCCGCTAAAATGGTCATTAGGCCGAATAAAGGAGTTGCATCCGGGAGAAGATGGTGTTGTCCGTCTCGTTTCTGTACAATACAAGGACATAGTAAAAAAACGTCCTCTTAACAAATTATGCCAATTACCACTGAGTATGCATAACTCTGAAGAAAATGTTCAGAAGAAAACGGTGGCAGTCTTAACAACCTCACCAACTCAAGGGGCTAAACGAGTTTACCAGCAACAAAAGGTTTAGGCAACGATAAGTTATACTGCAAATCCACCTTTAAAAAGAAGAAAGGTTAGAGTCAACCCTTGTACATTGTCATCGAAATCACTATATTCGATCCTGTCAATTTTTTACTGGCTTACCATCATTTTCGCCCAAGACTTCGAAACACTAGACACAAAATCTGGGCTTTATATTGAAAATTTAGGACATGCTCAGATCAAACGAGGAACTCTAAGGCTACAAATAACGTTACCTATAACTGAGATTTTCACTGATCAAAAAATGGCTGACTCAATCACGAATCAAATCAGAATGATGTGTGAAAAAACTAAGGAAGTGACCCATACAACCCACTGTGACTCTCTTCTTCATCAAGCCTTAGCACGAAGGTTGAATTTGTCAAAGGTTTTGCATCAAGTGATTCAACTAAGTCATCACAGGAACAGGAGAAAGAGAGGACTGCTGGGGAAGTTCTTGACCACCGTCTTTGGCGTTAATGACGAAGTATATACAGATATCGGACAGCTACATATCGCCCAAGACGCTCTTTCTCATACGACAAATCATCAAGTGCTGTTCCTGAATTCCAAAATTAATCACTCAACTGCCATCCTTTTTTTTGTGGTAGGGAGGTGAAGGCATTTATGCCCGCCGAGTCTGGCAGTGTGGGACTCCCATGGAGGATACCCTTGGACTACCCACTAAACACCTCCCCTGTCAATCTGAGAACCTAGCCTGGAACTGTTTGACATATTACTTCGCGCCAGGTCTCGTTTTGTTACGCCGTGGGGTGCCTTCAAGCTAGGGAGTCCCTTTCCTAGCCGGAGGGGAGGGGGGAAAAGGAAATGCCAGAGGAGCGATCCCCCAGCCCCAGCACCTCTGGCTGCTGTGAGTCCCTTTTATCTTTTAGGACTGCCCGAGCATAATGTGCCACCTGGTTCCATTTGTCAACCGATTCGAGCATCACCGCATCTATATTATCCGGGGTGAGCTCTCCCGTCTCCCTGTAGAGTTCCTTTTGCAGCCTGACCCATTTTGTACACGCAAAAAATGTGTGACAGGCATTGTCCTGCTCTCCTGGGCAAAACCGACAATCGGGAAACCATGACTTACCGATCTTGTGCAGGTAAGACTGAAAACACCCGTGCCTGCTCAAAAGCTGGGTCAGATAGAAGTCAATCTCACCATGCCTTTGATTTAGCCACGGTCTCACATCCGGGATGAGGCGCGCAGTCCACCTTCCCTTCGTGCAATTCCTCCAAGACTGCTGCCAATCGTTGAGCGAGCGCTGTCTCTCCTCGCGGACAACCATCTCCCTCGCATCCTCGTTTCGGCACAGGTAGATAGCGCGGCGCTCTCTAGCAAGGAGGGCGACAGGTATCACGCCGGCAATCACTCTCACCGCCGAATCGGAGACTGTTGGATACGAAGATGCAATTCTCAGTGCTCCTCTTCTCTGTACCTGTGCCAATCGTTTTCGGTATACCTCCTTGCTGAGTCGCCCCATACCTCTGCTCCGTACAGTAGCACTGACCCTACAGCACTCATCAAGAGGCGTCTTCTTGATGAGCTGGGTCCCCTTACGTTGGCCATAAGTCGACTCAGGGCCGATATTCCCGAAGCAACCAGAGTCGCAACATCATCCACATAGCCGACCAAGCGCGACTCATCTGGCATCTCAAGTCTAAGTACCCCGTCGTAAGACACGTTTCACAGGTCCGGACCAAGGATAGATCCCTGGGCAACACCCGATGTAATTTCCGTCCTTCGTTGGCCCTGTGTCGTGTTGTAGAGCAGGCTTCGGTCCTTCAGGTAGTTCCTCAAAAGCCGCATTAGATATTCTGGAACTTGAAAAGGGTTTCCCAGCGTATCCAGAATATCCACCCATCTAGCGGAGTTGAAGGCGTTCCTGACGTCGATTGTGACCAACAGGTGAGTATGTGCCTCTGCCTTTTGGACCGCGTTCACCACCTCTGCAATCGCATCATTGGTAGAACGTCCTGCTCTAAAGCTGTACTGCCGAGGAGATAGGTCCCCAGCAGCATGAATCGCGTCACTGACTCTTCCCTTGATGAGTTTCTCTAGCACTTTCCAAGCCGTGTCTAGCATGCATAACGGGCGGTATGCAGATGGCGATTCGGGATTTCCCTTCCCCTTGCTGACCAGCAAGAGCCTCGCCACCTTCCATCGTACCGGAAAAACCCCGTCCCGTAGGCAAGCGTTGAATGTACTGAGCAGCAAGTCAGGACAATGGTGATAGACGAGCTGCAACACCTCAGCCGGAACACCATCTGGACCTGGAGCCTTCCTCGCTTTCAGGGAGAGGACAGCCTCTTCCAGTTCCAGCTGTGTGAAGAGTGGGCACTCGACTGCTGTTTTGCCATGGACAGCGTCAAAACGGACGGGATGGGCGGGGAAGAGTCCCCGCACTATCGCGTCCATCTTTTCCGCGTCATGTATACAAGGCTTCCGTAGGGCACCAAGTTTCCCCATGACCAGCTTGTAGCCAAGGCCCCACGGATCCCTATTTACATCGTCCGCGAGGTCTTGCCAGCATCGGGCCTTGCTCTTGTTAATAAGCCTGCAAAGATATTTCCTGCCGGACCTGTATGCTGCTAGCCTAGTGTCTGCCTCCTCCCGTGTTCGCGCCCGCTGGGCCTCTCGCCGAAGTTTGTGACACTTGCTTCTTTGTTCAGCGATCTCGTTCGACCACCAGTATACTGGAGGCTTACCGTGTCAGGGCCTCCGACGGGGCATGGAACACTCGCAAGCAGGTATGATGGTACTCATAGTTGAGTTCACCAAGTCCTTGGCTGTAGGCCCTCCACTCCCGGGCGGAGCTCCCAGCAACGGTGCGCCTGCCGTAAGCGCGTCAGCGAACCTCTCAACGTCCATCCTCCCAGTCCTCCATCCGTGGATTGAAGTTTGAGCATATGCACGCAGAGTGGCACTGTCGTGAATCTCAAACGCTATATACTGGTGATCACTAGCCGAGTAGTCCTCTAGTACTCGCCTGTTGTGTACTCTAGGTACCAGGGACTCCAAAGCGAGTGTCACATCGGGTATGGTTCCTACGTAACCCCAGCGGCGGAAAGCAGGGGTGTTACCAGTATTTAGGACAAAAAGCGCTGTTCTGGCCGCCATGTCCAAGATTTGCTTTCCCCTTGGGTCAGATTGTGGCATACCCCATTCAATGGCTCTAACGTTGAAGTCTCCCCCGACCAGCATGTGGCCCTCTGTGTTCGAGACAGCGTCCTCCAGGGCATCGAGTTTGGTTCGGAAAGATCGCATTGCCTCGTTAGGCGTCAGATAAATGCTGAAATATGTTATCCCTGAACACCGCACCCACACAAAACCATCCCCGCGTCCATGGCCCTGCACCTGAAGGCGGGCACTGTCTCGAACCCAGATGGCCGAGGTACTAGATTTGTCAGGGCGTCAGGGCTCGCTCAGCAGCAGGAGGTCAGCTTTCTTATCCCTCGCAAACTGCTCAAGTAGGTCCTGGGCATTTGTGCTTCGATGCAAATTGACCTGCAGGATACGGATCATTTGAGTATCGATTTGGCTTTAGTTAGGGTCTCCTTGAAAACCCAGCATCTCCCTGTCCCTGGCTCATGTTTGAGGTCGCCGGGTGCTAGCTTAGCATCCTTGCAAAGAATGCATTTTGCCTCGTTCGTGCATTCCTTCCTTTTGTGCCCCGTTTCACCAAATTTGTAGCACAGAGATCTCCTGTCGGGTCCCCTACAGCCATACGCGGTGTGTCCGTATTCGAGGCATCTGAAGCAGCGGATAGGGATCGCTCTTCTCCGTATCCTGCAGATCACCCAACCTAGCTTAATTTTGCCCTTCGCCAGGATTTGCTGGGTGTCTTTATCAGCTAGTTCGACAATAGCCATGCGTTGTCCCCTTGTGTTTTCACGTGTCAATCTTGCCTTGACTTCACTTAAGCTGGGGAACTCCCTCCTAATGGCATCCTCTACTTCAGCTTTGTCCGTGACGCAGTTGGGGTCCCTGATTTCCAGGGTGGCCATTGGTTCGAGCGAGGCAACCGTTGCCGCATCTCCAAGAACCTTTTGAACCGCGTCACGGAATGCATCTTTGTTTGTGGCCTCTGGCCCGAATTCCACCAGCAGGGCACCGGTTCGGGTTGGTCGAACTGCTTTGATGGCAGTTTTGGTGTCGTCTGGCTTGACCGCTCCTTTGATTTCACGGAGGACATCTGCGTAGGTTCGGCCCTTAGTGGGTTTAATAAGCAGTGCCTCTCGCAAGGGCTTGCGCCGCGGTTTGCTTTTTGTTTTCTGCGGTATATCGGGGGGTTCTTTGCTCTTTTCGTGGTTGAGCTCTTTGTCTGTTTTTTCTAGGAGTAGCTTTTTGGCCGCTTTTTTTGCTGCCTTGTTTCGCACCACATGAAACTCCTCGCCTGAAGTGACAACTTCGTTTATGGTCTCGTCCTTCCTCCTTTTCTCACGGTCACCTTCAATTGGGCTGCCGGCCATTCTTTTACTGCTGCTAGGACCCACTGATGCCTCGAGGGAGAGCGTGTCTTTTTGGTGCTTTTCGGTTGCAACCCACCTCCGCCTGTAGTGCGTTATGCGGCCAAAAAGCTCCTCCAGTTCAAGAATGCCGTTCTTGACACTCTTGCCTATGTTTTTCTGCACTTTGCAGGCAGCCCTCAGTTGTTTGACGATAGTCCCCGCTTTCCAAGTAAGCCGCTCCTCTTCGGCGCGGTCAAGGGCGATTGTGTTATTTGGCGCCACCTCTTGGGAGAGGCCCCCGTTTTCTAGCCCTTTTGCTTCTATCGCTTGGGTCACGTTTGAAGTGGCGTCGGCCAACGGCAAAACTTCTCCCTCCCCCAGTCTTACACTGGCCTCTGTTGGTGTCGCAGCTTGATCCGGATTGTATACGTCTTGCACTGGACGCTCCGGGGTGCGCATAGTCCTTCTTCTGCGCCCAAAGGCCGCAATGATACCAGGTTGCAAAACGCACTCTGCCTTCTTTCGTTCGTTAGTCCGTCTGTGGTCTGTCTCCGATGATTTAACCTGTGACGTTGACTTTGACAGTGTTTCTGGGGTTTGCTGCCTCCCCCCGCAATCGGTGACTTGATTTATCGGTGTTCTTGCCAACAGTGGTTTTTGCCTGAAAGGGTTCTCCGTGCTAGCGTCCTGTTTGCTTGTAGTTATATCTGTTACAGAAGCCAAGTTCACCACTTCTATAACATTGCAGTCGCTGGATGACGACGGCCGGGAGCCTGCTCGCTCACTACCCTCTGCCGCCGGTACTGGGGATCCGACCCCCTGCACCGTAATTTGGTTCCCCTTGTGGACCTGCATGATTTGGTTTTCTGTCTGGCTTTCCGTTTCCATAGCATTTTACCTACTGCCAGGATATATGGATAATTGATGACGCCATATATTTCGTCATGTCACAGTGAAGATCATTGACACTCAGGTATTTGTTCTGAGACTCTCCCTTCACTGCCGACCATTGTCCGCGGCTGCTTATTGGTTATTCGCAGCAAACCTTTCGAGAAAGTCTGCCCCTATCCGCAACCCTGGGGACGCGTTTGGTTCCCCGGTCTGAGGGCACTATCGATAAATCGATAACCAAACTGCCATCCTGGAATCCAAACAAAGACAGTTGAATCTTCGATTAGCCCGTATCACAACTTCAGTAAATGAGATGGCAAATTGGTATGCGTCTACAGATCATAACAGGATCAGTATAGAAATGAAACCCTCCTATATAATTGCTGAGGACTATTTTCGCGAGCTTGAGAATAAATACACCCGATGGCTGAATGCCATGCATGACAACGGGCACATTTTGGAATTCATCACACCACACAACATCGAAGAGATAATTGCGAATGCAACGGCCAAACTTCATTCTAATCTGTATATATCGAATGTTCCTCAACATCGGCTACAAATAGAGGCAAACCCTAACGAAATTCAGCTATACGGTTACCTACACATCCTAGAAAAATCAATTTCGAGCTTGTACATGTAACGCCGGTTCCACATCTGATACGAAACAATACGTTTTCAATAGCAGTCTTAGATGCTTCAACCTTGGCAATAGACTTCAATGGCCAGGTCTATTTTACCTTAAAGAAGGAAGAGCTAGATGCTTGTATCATCAATAAAAGGTACATTTACCTATGCACTCCAACCATTGTGCATAATCTAGACAGCAGTCCATCCTGTGTTGTGGATGAAACTTAGGGACGACATTCAGCTAAGGGGTGTGATTCCAATTATCTTCAGCTAACTGGCACTGTTTGGAAGACGCTGATAATGAAACTTACGTGGATGTACATTGCTACCCACCCAACTGTCGTAGCCTTCATCTGTAAGGGTACCCGGAAAGAGATTTCGTTGAACACCACTGGGATCATACACCTCTATGACAGCTGCTTGATAAAAACAAGGGAAGTCACACTAAAGTCAACAATCGACGAGCAATACAAGGTTATCTCGAGTTACATTAGGCAAACTCGCTCCATACCAACAATACATGCCTCAAAGATGATTCGTATCCTGCACCACGGAGTAATAATTCAACCTACTGAGCAGGTCATCGACTACGCCTCCTTACCTGAGCTATCATTGGAGAACCCTTCACGAATTGCTCTGAAGGAGCATTCCATAACATGTTATAAATTAGGTGTGAATTGTATCAATAAATGAGATTGAATTCCGATAGTTATAGAGGTGTTTAATTTCATTTTTATACATAATTTAACATAACGTTGAATTTTGTACACTACTCTTGAAAGAGTATCGGCGACAACGTTGCTGTTGCTAGATATATATTGTATATGAGTTGAAAATTGAGCAATATAATTTAATTGCCGATTTTGAATTGGAGAAGCCTTATCCGGATTTTGTTGAAATGCGTAAATGAGAGGCTTGTGGTCAGTAAAGATTGTGAACTGATGACCTTCTAGCAAGTGTCTGAAATGCTTAATAGAATAGTATATCGCAAGAAGCTCTCTATCATAAGCACTGTAAGCCAAACTCCCGAAGTCGTTCAAAAAGAGTTTTTAAATGATCCAGATGTTCATTTTCGTCTTTAGATGCTACAAGAATTTCGTCAAGGTAAACAAAACAGAAAGATAAATATCTAAGGACGCTGTGAAGAAATCTTTGAAATGTCTGAGCAGCGTTACATAATCCAAAGGTCATTCGAGGAAATTCAAATAATCCAAAAGGTGTGCAAATTGCGGTTTTATCTATATCCGATTCTTCGACAGGAATTTGATGATATGCCTAGACTAGATCTAGAGTGGAAAAGATTTGAGTTCCGAAAAGATAATTTGCAACATCGTGAATGTGAGGCAGTTAATAGATTGATAGAGATTCAAAAACTTGTTGAGAAACTTTGGCTTTAGAGGCAATTTTCGTTAATGGGTCAATTAGTGATCTTTCTTTAATGTCTACAATAAGACCAAATTTTTTTAAGGAAGTCTGCACCAATAATATGTTTTATTACATCTGCAATGATAAAACTCCAAGGAAAATTTCGTCTAAGACCGAAACTGACTGTGATTTTTTTAAACAAAAGTTCTAATGCGAGTTGCATTTGCAGCCGTAAGATAGAAATTGTTATCATGAGTTTTAATTTTATTGTTGCTACTTGGTAACACAGACAGTTAATAAAATTGATAGAGATTCAAAAAGTTGTAGAAAAATTTTGGCTTTAGAGGCAATTTTCGTTAATTGGTCAATTAGTGCTCTTTCTTTAATGTCTACAATAAGACCAAATTTTTTAAGGAAGTCTGCACCAATAATAGGTTTTATTACATCTGCAATGATAAAACTCCAAGGAACATTTCATGCAGTTAATAAAATTGATAGAGATTCAAAAAGTTGTTGAGAAATTTTGGCTATAAACGCAATTTTCGTTAATGGGTCAATTAGTGATCTTTCTTTAATGTCTACAATAAGACCAAATTTTTTAAGGAAGTCTGCACCAATAATAGATTTTATTACATCTGCAATGATAAAACTCCAAGGAAAATTTCGTCTAAGACAGAAACTGACTGTGATTTTTTTTAACCAAATGTTTTAATGCGAGTTGCATTTGCAGCCGTAAGATAGAAATTGTTATCATAAGTTTTAGTTTTATTGTTGCTACTTGGTAACACAGAAACCTCTGATCCTGTATCTATGAGGAAAGTCAACGTCGATAAGGGGTCAAAAGTATCTAAACGGCTGTTACGGCTGTTTGTATCCGGGGCCGTTGACGAGGATACGCCCATTAGTTTAAAGTGGGATTATGATTTAGTGGGGCGTGTGAAAATTTGCAAGGATGTTTGCATTTACGTGCATTTGAACCAAATGTTTTATGGTAAAAATATATATTTGTCTTGTAATTTGGAATAGGAGTTCTTGATCTAGAACGGTTCCGGAAATTATTGTCTCTGCTCGAATTTCTAAATCTATTTAAATTTGCTATTTGAGACTTTAGAGAATGTATTTCCTTCACTAAATGAGAGAATGTATTTCCTTCACTAAATCAGTATTCGGCTGATTGATTACACAAGATTATTTGATTTTGGAACCGCAGAATTAATTGACGATAGAGAACAGACTGAGGAAGGACTTGGGCTCTCGTGAATTTTATCTGCGTAGATTGCCATTTCATCCAGAGAACCTGTATAATAAGCTAAAACGGCCTGCATATGATGCGGTATACGTTGAAGCTATAAAGTTTTAATAATGTTATTGCTCAAACGTCCTTCGTTTTTAATTTTCATGTCACGTAATAACTGCGAAGGGACGTTATTCCCAAGAGTAAGCTCAGTCAGAACTTGTTTCATTTTTTCAGATTCCGAAATAGATAGTCTGTCAATTAGGGCTCTTTTGAACGTTGAATAAGGATCAGAAGGCAGGGGTGATGAAACCAGGTCACTAACAAGCCTAAAAAGATCCTGGTCAAGAGCCGAGAGCAAATGGTTGTATGGTTTGTTCCAAGGTGATTCCAGCTTGGCCAAACTGACTTTCAAGCTGAAGGAACCACGCCTCAGGGATTTGCTTCCAAAAAGGACACGTTTTCACAAAAACTGCATTGATGGATCTGTTTGGCGAATTGTTAATGTTATTATCCCGTTCACTTGCTGGTGGGGCTGAAATGAAGACGTTGTCTCCGATGTTGGGGACATGAACAGCGTCTCTAAATATTTCTTCACGTTGATCCGGCATGATTATAAACTCGGAAATATTTTTGAAAATTTTTAAAAATTTGCAAAATTAATATAGTTGTTAAAACTTTGTAAATAAAACCTAGGGGTTGAAGGGTGCCTCTAGGCGGGTATATGGAGATTTGTTCATTAAATACCTGAAGTCCGAAGGAAGATAGATTCTCCTTAAAATAGATTCTTCGATTTGCTTTTGAAATGTAAATCGGTACTTGAGCCCTGCCGATGGTCACCGGTATGGTGATGATAACACTTCTTGATAGAAGGCGCTTGTGCCTTGTCGGTGGTCACTATGTTAGTATGGTAATGGTAAAACCTCTTGGCGGAAGGCGCTTGGGCCTTGTCGGTGGTCATTATGTTAGTATGGTGATGGTAAAACCACTTGGGGGAAGGCGCTTGTGCCTTGTCGGTGGTCACTATGTAAGTATGGTGATGGTAAAACCTCTTGGCTGAAGGCACTTGTGCCTTGTCGGTGGTCACTATGTTAGTATGGTGATGGTAAAACCTCTTGGCGGAAAGCGCTTGTGCCTTGTCGATGGTATCCAGTATGGTGATGATGGTAGTATGGGAATTTGTTCGTTAGTTTACAAACTGTGCAGGGTGTCGTCTCTCAGCTGACAAATATCAAATTTTCGCTAAGATTTTTCGTATCGATTACACAGCTACATTTCAAGGGTATGCAAATCTTCACTTCCTTGTTCGTTTCAAATGTGCATTCTTCAGGTGGCTCTGGTCGATCCGGAGAGGGTGGCCCTTGTGATGGATTTGGTCGATGTGGAGGTTGCGGTACCTGTGGAGGTCTTGGCCGATCTGGATTTGGTGGCCCCTGTGGTGGTTTGGGCCGATCTGGAGATTATGGCCCTTGTGGTGGCTTTGATTTATCCGGAGATCGTGGTCCTTGTGGTTATTTTATCCGGAGATTGTGGCCCTTGTGGTGGCTTTGGTTTATCCGGAGATTGCGCCCCTTTGGCAGAAGGCGCTTGTCCCTAGTCGGTGGTCACCAGTATGGAAGTTTGTTCCTTGATTGAAACGAAAAAACTTCTTTTTCTAGAATGAAAAATAATTTTCCCGTTAAAAATCCATATAATATTTATTTTGTTTAATGGTTAATTATAATATCGATTAATCGGATATTTGAAGTGAACATTATTGTTTTAAATTGTTGTACAACCGTCTTATACAATAACTTGAACAGATCTAACAAAAATTAATTAAATGAGTTAAAAGGTTACTTACTTAGGTTACTCTTTTATCGGAATTGTATAATGTGTAAATATTGAAGTTGTTTCAAAAATTCGAAAATTCAAAAACAATTGAATTAAAAAAATAATAATTAAAAAAGGCATCATAAAGGAATCGCCATATTATATATATATATATATATATATATATATATATATATATATATATATATATATATATATATATATATATATACATATATATATACATATATATATATATACATATATATATATATATATATATATATATATATATATATATATATATATATATATATATATGTATATATATGTATATATAGACATATATATATATAAATATATATATATATATATATATATATATATATATATATATATATATATATATATATATATATATATATATATATATATATATGTATATATATATATATATATATATATATATATATATATATATATATATTCCCCTATGTCAACATCGACCAAAACCTAGACGAAGCCAACAATGGCGACGAGGCGGAATTCGGAAACATGGTGGACCCGTTCCAAGACGGTGCAACCAGCTAACTGCGGGACTTGCTTCGAGGATGTGGTAGCGGGCGTATCAAGTGTGCGGAGACTTGTTCCATCGCGCCTGTGGCCAGCAGCTCTTGATAACATCGGATATCTGTCCCTTATGTAGACGCCCGATCGACAGAAGTGCCCTAGACGCCCCTTCGGAGCACATGCCCCTATGCGTGGAGCAGTAGCAAAAAACCCCCGGAGTACTGAACAGACTCAACTGCTGTCGGACACCCAAGGAGCTGTGGGCGGAGAAACTCCAGTTATAGGAGTACCAGCAGATGCCCAACGGCGTACTCAAACACCACGGTCAACGGCACGATTTTGTCCTTATTGCAAGGGTTGTCCGAGAGGATCAGACACTTGGAGAGAGGCTTCCAAGACATCCGGATCAACCAGCCCCCCAGCTGTGCCAGAATTCCACCTGGCTGGGAGCCAAATCCCAGCGCGGCTATGTCCAACTCTAGGGCAGCTGATGATTGGAACCTCCGCCAAAAGAGCTCGGGAATGGATCCAAGAGCCCCAGAGTATCGACCGCGTTACAGCATCGTGCCCCCACTACTACCTACAATGCACGAACCGGTTCCTTATGGCAGGCCCATCAATGATGCGGATCGCCCCGCAAATGTAGCGACGCCAACCCGAGACCCAACGCCCCACATCATGGAGAGTTGGCGACTCAGCTTCACCGGCCTTAGCTCAGCGACACCGGTGGACAGGTTCCTGTTTCGAATTCAGGCTCTAGTCACCAGTACGCTAGGAGGCAGCTTCTCGGCTTTTCTTAGACACGCACACCTCTTGTTCAGCGAGGATGCTGCCGAATGGTACTGGAGCTTCAAGGAATCAGTACCACGCTCCGATTGGAATTCCTTCTGTGCAGCTTTTCGCATCCACTTTGACGACGGCCTCACTGTAAAAGAATTTCACGAACAACTGCAGAAATGCAAGCAGGGTGGCCACGAACCATTCAACCAGTATTATACCAGTATACTAGGCCTAAACACTCGGTTACTAACACCCATGCCCGAGGACGAACTAGTGGAAATCATCAGGGAGAACATGCGTTGGGAGCTTCAGAACAGTCTCCTTCATGTGCCAATTTACCGTAAATGGATTACGCCTCCACGCCCGTAGGCAAGAACGGCTAGACGAACGGCGAGGAACCTTTCGTCCGCATCCTCGCATGATGGGACCTAATCCGCGAAGCAACCATACTGCAGAGCTAGTAACAGCGGATCACGTAAATAACGACCCCTTTATATGTCCCGAGAAGCGGAGCATCCCTGGAGCACGAGTTCGAACGAACAACGTAGTTGCGAGTCCGACGGTCTGTTGGGACTGCCGACAACCGGTTCTCTCCATGTCCAGCGGAACCGACGGTTTTCTGTTACCGTTGCGGAAAAGTGGACACTTATGCACCCAATTGCTCCTATTGCAAGTTGCGGAAAAACTTACTAGCGAGTACCGTAACCAGCCAACGGCATTCCTTGAACCTGAACAAACCGATACCGTACCCATTGCTAAGTGCAACCAAGCTCCATATACGACCCCAACCTTGCTGATTCGCACCGCCAAACACAGTTCTCCTTGAAGTTCCGCAGCCGACGGCACGTGTTGTCGAGGAAAACGCGCAGGGGAATGGTAACGAGACGAAGGTTCCTTGGCATATTTAACCCTTCCACGTCAGACTGTCGGATTATCCAGCTACTCGCCAGCGCATCTTCAATGAGGAGATAGTTATAACTACTCGGTGCTTCTGGAGAAGGGTCAGGCGTCGAGGAAGCCTTTGCGGGCAATACGTTCAGCCTTGGTCGATGATGCGACCTCAACTTCCCGACTTGACTTTGCGACCTCAACTTCCAGACTTTACTTGGCTATATCGGCTTTTCCATCGCATGAGAAGGAAGATCTCGGTAGGATGGCCCTGGTGTTTCACACAATAGATGTTGAGGATGCCAAACCCATAAAACAGAGACATTTTGCCATATCTCTGACGAAGGAAAAGTCATGAATTGCCGAAATTTATCGGATGTTAGCACAAGCCATGGGCTTCATCGGTCAGTCTAGTTGTCAAGCCGAACATGGGCCGGCTATGCTTAGATGCCCAACGTTTGAATACCGTCATTGCCAAGGACGCATATCCTCTACTGTTTATTGAGGGCATCTGGAGTCGATTGCCTAAAGCCCATTTCATTACGAGCTTGGACCTCAAAGACGCTTTCTGGAAAATCCCGTTAGACCTCGGCTCAATGAAGAAGACAGCCTTCATAGTCCCAGGTCGCTCACTGTATCAATTTGTGACCATGCCATTCGGACTGTGCAACACCCCTCAAACAATGACGCACCTTATGGACAAAGTGATACCACCGCATTTAGGACACCGAGTTTTCGTATACTTGGACGACGTATTGCTTATCACTTAGACCTTTGACGAACACATCGGCTTGCTTCAGGAAGTGGCTTTGCACATCCAGAAAGCAGGATAAACCATCAACATACAGAAGAGTCAGTTCGTAATGACAGAGTTTAAGTATTTGGGTCACATCATTGGCCATGGCAACATCAAAACCGACCCGGACATGACACAAGCGATTGATGCTTTTTCACTGCCCAAGACCACCAAGCAATTACGCCAATTCCTAGGTTTATGCGGATCATACCAACGATTTGTACGTGACTACGCAACCATCACCACACCCTTGACCGACATGCTGCGTAATGGATGTAAGTTCGTCTGGCAAGGGCCCAGCTTGCGAGCCTGTGAAGAGCTAAAGAAGAGTTTGACAACAGCCCCCGTATACATAGCCCGGACTTTTGTAAACCATTCTCAATCCAATGCGATGCCAGTCAACATGGGGTGGGAGCAGTCTTAGCCCAAGTTACGCAAGACCGCAAGGAGATGTCTATAGCCTTCATGCCTCACAAGTTGAACCCGGCCCAGCGGAATTACGCGATCTCGGAGCAGGAATGCTGGGCAGTGGTGATACGCTTTCGAGCATATGTTTAGGGACACCCCTTCGAAATCATACGGATCATGCGTCCCTGAAATGACTGATGAGTCAAACTGATCTCCACGGCCGTTTGGCCAGATGGGCCTTGAAATAACAGTCATTTAACTTTACAATTCGACACCAGAAAGGAAGCCAACATGTGGTACATGGCACCTTATTCAGGATTTTTGCCACGGAAGGAGCCGAGTTTGCCCAGAAGGACGACAGTCCCTTATTGATCGACCAGGACCATCCCGCCTTCAAGTTGACAGGTCACACCCAGCTGATGCATACTCTACAGAGCCTGTTACCACAGCTGCCAGAACAGCGAGTAACGGAGGGATTTATATACAAGCGGATGGAACACGCCTCCGGAGACCCCATACAAAAAGAGGAGCAGTGGAAGTTATGGGTGCCCGAAGAAACGACCATCGACCTTATTAGACGTGCTCATAACCACCGGTTGAGTGTGCACGGTGGATACGATCGTACGCTTCGGCGGCTGAAAACCTATTTCCTTTGGCCTAAAATGGCACAGCAATTAAAAGCGTATGTAGCCACCTGTGAGTTGTGCAAGTGCACCAAAATGCCCAATGCTGTCCTCCGATGGGTAAGTTTGAACTACCTGAGCGTATGTTCCAGGGCTTGTATGTCGATCTTATCGTTCCTTATCCTCGTTCAACTTCTGGCCACACAAGAGCTGTCGTGGTCCTGGACCAATTGTCCAAATATCCAATCATTGAGCCGATTCGCAACATGCACACTGGCTCCATAGTCAGCTTCCTGGAGAAACGCGTCTTCCATGTATTTGGAGTACCGGAAAATGTTTTCTCCGACAACGGAGTCCAGTTCACCTCGGGTAGACTTCGGGACCTGATGGATAAGTTTTATACTACTCAACAGTGAACCGCAGTCTACTCTCCTCAAGCAAATGCGTCAGAGTGACTGAATTGTACCCTCATAGCCGCCATTCAGATCAGAAGGATTGGGACCGCAGGATTTCCACCATTACCTGTGCCCTGCGCTCGTCAAACCACACCTCCACAGGTTTCCACCTTACTTTGCCTTGTTCGGCCAGTACATAATCTGTCACGGTAACACATATCAGTTGTTGCGGCAACTAAAATATTTGGAAGACCCAATAGTAGTGCCGAAGCCGCACGAGAAACTCCGAATTCTGCAAGACCAACTCCGGGAGAAGATTGAAGATACCAAAAGGGCGGGGGAAGAGCGTTACAACCTGCGATCTCATTCTTCTGGTTTCAAGGCAGGCAACGAAATCTACCGACGGAATTTCAGGCAGAGTGAAGCGGTCCGACACTACAATGCTAAATTGGACAAGTTTGCAAGTTTTAAGTCCCACGCAATATCTCATTGCGGACATGTCTGGGAAAGAACTGGGAGTCAACCATGCTAAGGACTTACGACGGTGAAGCGCGCCCTCCCAAAGAAGTACCCGTCTTATTCGGTGTTATCCAGAGATTAGCCTCACTAATTTCCACCTGGCTTAAAATCGTACACAGTGACCTTTTCTTCTAGAATGCACCTTGCGAAGGTAAACCATCCATCCGACACACGACATCCTCCTCCCTCTAGATGAGAAAAGGTGGCCTAAAGCTGGGCATCGTGTTCTTCAGTCTCCCCATGCCTGGTTGGCATCGTGGACACTGCCCTGTAATGAATCAGCTCTACGCCACTGACAATAATCCACCAGTCGTTATTGACGTCGACGGTTCAGAACGCTCCCTTTAACCACTCGCTGTCACTGAACTGCGTTTGAACAATTGGCAGGAGCAAGAAGTGCAGTGAGTGTTTCCATCTGTCAAAGTGTCCGCGAAAGTCTAAAACCGAACAGTCGTATTCGGGCATCTTTCGTGCGCTGTTTTGTGTTTGTCGGTTCGCAGTGACAGAGTGGATCGTGTGGGGAGTTCCATATTGAATCTCATATGGTAAATTTTGAAATCGGAAACTAGTCGGCGGGCAGTGCAAGTGTTTGAATGCGATTTTCTGCGCAGCGGGAAAGTAGTGAGATTTGGAGGGTCGATCGACTTACGCAATTCAGGATACGGACAAGAGAGTGGATACCATTGAGTAATTAAATAATACTGGAGTGGACAACCACGTGACAATATGGTCGCAACAACCCCTGCGACCACTTTACCTACAGCTACGCTCTTGTTTACAACCATAGAGAGAGCCAAATTGCACAAGCAAACATGGCTGCTGCTCAATGTAAACAAATTTTCATACAATACCAAAAATTTGCTTTCTATTAGAAAAACCTTCAGTATTGTATGAAAAACATGCAAAACATTAATATATTAACTACTCACTTGTGAAAGGAAACACGTACAGATCCTTTTCCACTATGATTTTTTCACGAAGGCACTACACATTTCATTTTGAAATTCTAAGTTATTTACACAGTGTCACACGTTAAAGTCACTTGAATCACAAAATCCAATCGAATGTTTAAACACTTGGAACGAATTCAGATCGCGAACACTTTCCACAGTTTTAATATCGGATAAAATTCGCGACGAAACTTGCAAATTGGCCAATTTGGCGTCCAATTTGCATCAGTCAACTTGACAGTCAGTTCACACCTAGTCAGCTTTTGGAACAAGAAAGTGACCAGCAAGAGGCAGACGGGGAGGAAATGACAGACTGTTCACTTGGAAGAGAGCAGAAACCGGTCGCATGCTCTCTCATGCATTTTATATGAGCTTAGCCCATCCAGTTCTTATTAATCTTAGGTGGATACCAACGCCACCAAGGGAGACAAGATATTGTCCGAAGGGAATACCCGGTAAATGTGTCCTTGGAATTTGCACCTAGCTAGGATGTGAGGCTATGTGTATCGTACGATGAAAATTAAATAGCGCACTTTCTTCAAGGTTCGATAAGGTTGGATCAATTTACGGCAGACGGATATGGAAAATGGACCGCCCGAGTTAGAGTTCCTGTGACATAGATTTAGGGAATGCCTTGTGTTGAATTCTAAGTTTGCTATGCCTTGCATATTTTATTGCAACAATGTTTGCTGCGCGTCACAAGTTGCCATGAATCCGATACGAGCATTTCATTGCCCGTATCGACTTCATGGCCACCCATCATGTATGCAACGTCCACATGTGCATTTATTGCATGGTATCATTTGGATTTTGCGAACATGGCGAATTGCAAATGATGCTATGATCGTATCGCGCTGTGGCTGCATGTGATGAGTGGACATGTACGCACGGTCAGCTCAAATCGTGGGAGCGTCTGTGCTTGCGTGTGCACTTTTGCATGAATAGATATTGTGACTTGCGGCAATTATGTTGCATTTGATTCGAAATTCTTCAGTGGGTTGTCGCAATTGACGTTTCAGTTACAATAGAACGGAAAAATATTAACAGTTGGATAGAGGGAAGACACGGTGAAAGAATATAAGAAGTGGAAATTGTTTGAATTCAAACTGATTAAATGTCAATAGAACTAATACAATTAGCGAAACGGTGCGAATAAATTGTCAGAATTAAAAACAGTCCAAATATAGAAAATCGCGAACTGAATGTGTTTTTTAATTTATGCCGGGACAAAAGAATCCCGACACAAAACACCTTGTGCCAAGTATATTGCGGTTAAGGCATGGAGCTCAATTTTCGTCGCAATGTGCATATTAGTTCAGCAGCTGAGAACAGAGATAAAAGTGGATGTATGTACAACGACGAGGAAATGAAGTTCACAGCCGAGTTTGCATCTAGACACATATGCACCATACGAGTTCCTGCATTGAGTTATCTTTTGTGGGGTAAGCAAAACTAACTGGTGCTGTTTTCAATTTCACTTTAGGAGGATTGTCATTAGCTGCTTCGATCGTTTCAGTGATTGGTTGAGCAGGTGTGGTTATGCTTTTGGGAAGAGGGCATAGGGAATGAATAACCCGGTCTCATTCACCTGATGATATTTTGAGTCTCACTACTCGATTCTGCTTATCCGATCCTGGTATTTCCTTAAGTACACGCGCCATTCTCCATTGAAGAGGAGGAGTGTTGTTTTCTTTTAACAGAAGAAGAGCGCCAGTTGTGAGTTCTGGTTGGGGGTTTTGCCACTTGTATCAGTTTTGCAAGGTCTGCAAGTATTCTTTTGACCACCACTGCCAAAATTCAACATGAAATGATTGAACTAGTTTCTATCTTGTAACCAGGTTCAAGCTTTTGGGTTGCATTGACGATTCTGGCTAAGTGTAAAGTGGTTGTCCAATTAAGAAGCAGCTGGGTGTTAGTGCTTGAAGGTCATTTGAATCAGATGATAGGGGCATAAGTGGCCTTGAACTAAGTACAGCTTTGACTTGGCATATTACTGTGTGTAATTTTTCTTAGGTTAAAGATGAATTTCCAAGTATTTTTTTGAGATGGTATTTGCCAGACTTTACTGCTGCCTCCCAAAGTCCACCAAAATGGGGTGATCTTGGTGTTATGTGCAGCTAATCAATCCCTTCTTTGCTGCGATGGGTTTGAATTATATCTTGCCCATCCCGATGGAGTATCATATTGTATACTTCTTGTAATTCCGATCGTGCTTCAACGAAATTTGTGGCATTGTCAGCTGTCAAATCAGATACAAGCCCTCTTCCCAAAAGCATAACCACACCTGCTCAACCAATCGCTGAAACGATCGAAGCAGCTAAAGACAATCCTCCTAAAGTGAAATTGAAAATAGTAACAGTTAGTTCTGCTTACCCCACGAAAGATAACAAATGACAAAGAATAACAAAGCAAAAAAGAATTGTTGGTAGAAAGTGCGAATTGCGTCCTTCTTATTTCCAGAAGAGAACTTATGATGCTTAGGTAGTCTGGAGGTGGGTTTACTCTTTTGGAATAGCAAAGAAAGCTTGGTCCTTTAAACTACAGAGTTGCTGCTGTTAGTTGTGCAGGAAGCATTCCTCGGGATATTATGTCTGCAGGGTTATTTTTAGATTCCACATGTTGCCAGATTGCTGGCCCTGTAGACGACTGAATCGATGATACTCAATTGGCCACAAATAATGTAAATTTTGATTATGGGGACGATATCCACTACAGAACAATTGTGGGGTCCGTCCATAGAAGCGTTTTTTCGATTGTTAGTGGAAGAATTGCTTTTACTTGACATATCAAGTTAACAAGCAATTGGGCTGCACATAACTCCAATTTCGCGATGGTTATTTTCTTTGTAAGTGCAACTCTACTTTTAGCACATATCAAGTTTGTTGCAATGCCATTTGTACTTTTGGGTCTCAAATAGATGCAAGCATCGTAGGCCAGTTGACTTGCATCCGCAAACCCATGAAATTGATAAGCTTTTTTGCCAGTGATGGGTCTAATTTGCCGTGATATTTCAAGTGTGCTTAGGGGAGGAAATTGCAGTCGATACACAGTCCATTTTTGTTGCAACTTCTGTCAGTAGAGTATCGCAATCAAGCTTTATCTCCCAAAGTTGATGCATGAATATCATTGCTAACATTATAACTGGGTTTACAGGTACAAGTGGTTGGAATAGTCCCAACATTTCTGAGAGCACAGTTCTTTTTGTGATTTGCTTTTCACAGTTGAGCTGATTAGCTTTCATAATAAATTTGTCGGTGGATGTATTCCAAGTGAATCCTAATGCGGTGATCACGTTTTCAGATTCTACTTTGGGGATGTCAACTTCTCTAGCTTTGCCTTCGGGAGGAATGGATTTGAGAAGTGTACGATTGTTAGAGCACCACTTGCGTAACTGAAATCCTCCTTTTATTAACAAATTGATTATTTGTTGCCGAAGATCTAAGGCGGCTCACATCTAGTCAGTAAATCATCCACGTAAAAGTCTTGTTGAACTGTTTCTTTTGCTAGAGGGTACAGTGTGCCTTCATCAAGAGCGAGTTGGTTCAAACTCTTTACTGCCAAATATGGAGTCACACTTTTAAGTGGTATGTCTGTATTTCTCCTCCAGGCTTATTCTGCCAGAGAATAAGTTTGAAGTCTCAACCTTCTGTAGCTACAATTTCCTGGCGATACATCTTTTCTATGTCAGCCGTTATAACGTATTTGTGGCATCGAAATCGTAACAAGATATCGAACAAATTTTATTGCAACATTGGTCCAGTATGCAGAATGTCATTCAGAGATTTATTGCTTGGTGTCTTGGCTGACCCATCAAACACGCATCTTAGTTTGGTAGTTTTGCTCTCTGGCCACAAGACACAACGATGAGGAAGAAAATAGTGTGGTTTGTTCTCATCGACTTCATTGATCAGTTCCAAGTATCCTAGCTTCCGATATTCTTCAATAAACGCAGTGTAATCATTTTGTAACATGGGGTTTTGACAAAAACTCCTTTGAAGTGCACTGAGACGCTGTAATGATTGGGAGACTCCTGAAATCGAACACGTACTATGTATCGTCCAGTTGAAAATCTAGTTACTGTGGCCATGAAGAATTTCTCAGATTCTTTATCTTCTTCCACATTTGTTGTTACTGAAAAGGGTCCAGCTTCCTAAATTTCCCAGAATCTTTGTAGTTGTTGGTCTATGTTTCGAAATACACCACAAATTTTAGTTTCTGCTCATGATTCTTACAATTTCCCTAGCATCATCCACCCGAATACCGTATAGTGCAAGTTAGGTAGCTGCTCTCCTAAAGAAATTATTCCTGGGATCATTATAGCTCCAAATAGCTCTGCACCAAGTAAAAGGTCAATGATTTGAAGTGTATTAAATGAATGATCTGCTAACGCAAGATTTTTCGGAATTGGCCAATTGGTGATTTCTATCCACTGGTAGGGGTGTTTGCTCGTCATATCTTTTAGTACAAAAGCTTCAAACTGCGTGCTAAAGCTGGTGCATATTTTTTTTGTGGTAGGGAGGCGAAGGCATTTACACCCGCCGGGTCTGGCAGTGTGGGACTCCCATGGAGGATTCTCTTGGACTACCCACTAAACACCTCCCCTGTCAATCTGAGAACCTAGCCTGGAACCGTTTGACACATTACCTCGGGCCAGGTCTCGTTTTGTTACGCCGTGGGGCGCCTTCAAGCTGGGGAGTCCCTTTCCTATCGGGAGGGGAGAGGGGAAGAGGAAATGCCAGAAGAGCGATCCCCCAGCCCCAGCACCTCTGGCTGCTGTGAGTCCCTTTTATCTTTTAGGACTGCCCGAGCATAATGTGCCACCTGATTCCATTTGTCAACCGATTCGAGCATCACCGCAACTATATTATCCGGGGTGAGCCCTCCCGTCTCCCTGTAGAGTTCCCTTCGCAGCCTGGCCCATTTGGTACACGCGAAAAATGTGTGACAGGCATTGTCCTGCTCTCCTGGGCAAAACCGACAATCGGGAGACCGTGACTTACCGATCTTGTGCAGGTAAGACTGAAAACACCCATGCCCGCTCAAAAGCTGGGTCAGATAGAAGTCAGTCTCACCATGCCTTCGATTTAGCCACGGTCTTACATCCGGGATGAGGCGCGCAGTCCACCTTCCCTTCGTGCAATTCCTCCAAGACTGCTGCCAATCGTTGAGCGAGCGTTGTTTCTCCTCGCGGACAACCATCTCCCTCGCATCCTCGTTTCGGCGCAGGTAGATAGCGCGGCGCTCTCTAGCAAGGAAGGTGACAGGTATCACGCCTGCAATCACTCTCAGCACTGAGTCGGAGACTGTTGGATACGAAGATGCAATTCTCAGTGCTCCTGTTCTCTGTACCTGTGCCAATCGTTTTGGTATACCTCCTTGCTGAGAGCGTCGCCCCATACCTCTGCTCCGTACAGTAGCACTGACCCTACAGCACTCATCAAGAGGCGTCTTCTTGATGGGCTGGGTCCCCCTACGTTGGCCATAAGTCGACTCAGGGCCGATATTCCCGAAGCAGCCTTCTGAGCCGTTGCCCTGATTTGTTCAGAGAAACTCATCTTCGAGTCGATCAGTAGGTACTTCACCGCTGGCTTCGATTCGATTTGTATATCTCCAATACTGATCATCCATACTTTAGAGATTCTCTTTTTTGTCAAGATGACCACTTCGGTTTTCTCCAGTGCTAAGCTGAGCCCGCGAGCAGTCATCCAGTCCCTCACTCGGTGCATTAGCATACCTAGCCTAAGTTGCGCTTGTTCAATGGTGCGTCCGGCGACCAGAGTCGCAACATCATCCACATAGCCGACCAAGCGCGACTCATCTGGCATCTCAAGTCTCAGTAGCCCGTCGTAAGACACGTTTCACAGGTCCGGACTAAAGATAGATCCCTGGGCAACACCCGATGTAATTTCCATCCTTCCTTGGCCCTGTGTCGTGTCGTAGAGCAGGCTTCGGTCCTTTAGGTAGTTCCTCAAAAGCCGCATTAGATATTCTGGAACTTGAAAAGAGTTTTCCAGCGTGTCCAGAATATCCACCCGTCTAGCGGAGTTGAAGGCATTCCCGACGTCGAGTGTCATCAACAGGACGATCCGTCGCTTGGTGCGACTATATGCCTCTGCCTTTTGGACCACGTTCACCACCTCTGCAATCGCATCAATGGTAGAACGTCCTGCTCTAAAGCCGTACTGCCGAAGAGATAGGTCCCCACCAGCATGAATCGCGTCACTGACTCTTCCCTTGATGAGTTTCTCTAGCACTTTCCCAGCCGTATCTAGCATGCATAACGGGCGGTATGCAGACGGTGATTTGGGATTTCTCTTCCCCTTGCTGACCAGCACGAGCCTTGCCACCTTCCATTGTACCGAGAAAACCCCGTCCCGTAGGCAAGCGTTGAATGTACTGAGCAGCAAGTCAGGACAATGGTGATAGACAAGCTGCAACACCTCAGCCGGAACACCATATGGACCTGGAGCCTTCCTCGCTTTCAGGGAGAGGACAGCCTCCTCCAGTTCCAGCTGTGTGAAGAGTGGGCACTCGACTGCTGTTTTACCATGGACAGCGTCAAAACGGACGGGATGGGCGGGGAAGAGTCCCCGCACTATCGCGTCCATCTTTTCCGCGTCATGTATACAAGGCTTCCGTAGGGCACCAAGTTTCCCCATGACCAACTTGTAGCCAAGGCCCCACGGATCCCTATTTACATCGTCCACGAGGTCTTGCCAGCATCGGGCCTTGCTCTTGTTAATAAGCCTGCGAAGATATTTCCTGCCGGACCTGTATGCTGCTAGCCTAGTGTCTGCCTCCTCCCGTGTTCGCGCCGCTGGGCCTCTCGCCGAAGTTTGTGACACTCGCTTCTTTGTTCGGCAATGTCGTTTGACCACCAGTATACTGGAGGCTTACCGTGTCAGGGCCTCCAACGGGGCATGGAACACTCGCAAGCAGTTATGATGGTACTCATAGTTGAGTTCACCAAGTCCTTGGCTGTAGGCCCTCCACTCCCTGGCGGAGCTCCCAGCAATGGTGCGCCTGCCGTAAGCGCATCAGCGAACCTCTCAACGTCCATCCTCCCAGTCCTCCATCCGTGGATTGAAGTTTGAGCATATGCACGCAGAGTGGCACTGTCGTGAATCTCAACCGCTATATACTGGTGATCACTAGCCGAGTAGTCCTCTAGTACTCGCCAGTTGTGTACTCTAGGTACCAGGGACTCCAAAGCGAGTGTCACATCGGGTATGGTTCCTACGCAACCCCAGCGGCGGAAAGCAGGGGTGTTACCAGTATTTAGGACAAAAAGCGCTGTTCTGGCCGCCATGTCCAAGATTTGCTTTCCCCTTGGGTTGGATTGTGGCATACCCCATTCAATGGCTCTAGCGTTGAAGTCTCCCCCGACCAGCATGTGGCCCTCTGTGTTCGAGACAGCGTCCTCCAGGGCATCGAGTTTGGTTCAAAAAGATCGCATTGCCTCGTTAGGCGTCAGATAAACGCTGAAATATGTTATCCCTGAACACCGCACCCACACAAAACCATCCCCGCGTCCATGGCCCTGCACCTGAAGGCGGGCGCTGTCTCGAACCCAGATGGCCGAGGTACTAGATTTGTCAGGGTATCACGCTTACGAGTCCTTGTTATAATGTTGCTTGCTCAGCAACAGGAGGTCAGCTTTCTTATCCCTCGCAAACTGCTCAAGTAGGTCCTGGGCATTTGTGCTTCGATGCAAATTGACCTGCAGGATACGGATCATTTGAGTATCGATTTGGCTTTAGTTAGGGTCTCCTTGAAAACCCAGCATCTCCCTGTCCCCGGCTCATATTTGAGGTTGCCGGGTGCTAGCTTAGCATCCTTGCAAAGAATGCATTTTGCTTCGTTCGTGCACCCCTTCCTTTTGCGCCCCGTTTCACCACATTTGTAGCACAGAGATCTCCTGTCGGGTCCCCTACAGCCATACGCGGTGTGTCCGTATTCGAGGCATCTGAAGCAGCGGATAGGGATCGCTCTTCTCCGTATCCTGCAGATCACCCAACCTAGCTTAATTTTGCCCTTCGCCAGGATTTGCTGGGTGTCTTTATCAGCTAGTTCGACAATAGCCATGCGTTGTCCCCTTGTGTTTTCACGTGTCAATCTTGCCTTGACTTCACTTAAGCTGGGGAACTCCCTCCTAATGGCATCCTCTACTTCAGCTTTGTCCGTGACGCAGTTGGGGTCCCTGATTTCCAGGGTGGCCATTGGTTCGAGCGAGGCAACCGTTGCCGCATCTCCAAGAACCTTTTGAACCGCGTCACGGAATGCATCTTTGTTTGTGGCCTCTGGCCCGAATTCCACCAGCAGGGCACCGGTTCGGGTTGGTCGAACTGCTTTGATGGCAGTTTTGGTGTCGTCTGGCTTGACCGCTCCTTTGATTTCACGGAGGACATCTGCGTAGGTTCAGCCCTTAGTGGGTTTAATAAGCAGTGCCTCTCGCAAGGGCTTGCGCCGTGGTTTGCTTTTTGTTTTCTGCGGTATATCGGGTGGTTCTTTGTTCTTTTCGTGGTTGAGCTCTTTGTCTGTTTTTTCTAGGAGTAGCTTTTTGGCCGCTTTTTTCGCTGCCTTGTTTCGCACCACATGAAACTCCTCGCCTGGAGTGTCAACTTCGTTTATGGTCTCGTCCTTCCTCCTTTTCTCACGGTCGCCTTCAATTGGGCTGCCGGCCATTCTTTTACTGCTGCTAGGACCCACTGATGCCTCGAGGGAGAGCGTGTCTTTTTGGTGCTTTTCGGTTGCAAGCCACCTCCACCTGTAGTGCGTTATGCGGCCTCCAGTTCAAGAATGCCATTCTTGACACTCTTGCCTATATGTATTGTGTCGGAATTTTTTGCTGCGGTACGTACAAACGTTAAAATAAAATCGATTTTACCTTAAACCACAGAATTTATTTAATAAAAAGGTAAATGTACATTTCGGAAACAATCGTGTTCCTTCTTCAGTACCAACTGACTCATTTGTCTAAAACATCAACCTTATATACAAACAATATTCAATGAACGAGAAAACCAATTAAATAGTAATTACAAAAGACAGTCATAAAAAAACCTAATTGCTGAGGATATACTCAAATGAACTTGAATAGGGGTGATGACGCGTTACCTGTATCATGATTCATTCGCTGTTGTTGTGGGATTTTTTGAACCTCAATACTTTTGATGATATCTAGCTTCCGTATGTCGCTTACCTGACTTATGACCTTCAAATTGTCCGTCTTGATCATATGTCCTGATTCGACAATGTGTTGCGCGACTGCCGATCGTATGTCGTTATTCCCTCTTCGCTTTTTAATAGCATTTTCCGCCTCGCTCAGATGTTCTTTGCACCGTGTAGTTGCTGGACGTCTTGTTTGTCCGATGTAGACCATGTTGCATTTGGGACAGTTGATCTGGTACATTCCGCTTTGTTCGTTGACTTTGCGAGGATCCTTGACCGACCTGAGAAGGCTTCCTAATTTTAGTTTCCTGCTAGATGGTACCATTTCGATGTTTACAGATTTCAATATCTTTTTCATTTTTGTTGTTACGTTAGTGTGTCTCACTGGTGCGCGTTTGATGGTATCCATGTGTTTGTTTTGTATACCAAGTGCCGTTAACCCGTTACGTTTGAGTTGATTTTCCTTTTTTCTGACTATACTCCGGATCGTGTCACACTTGTATCCGTTCATTTCTGCGTTCTTGGTTATGTAGGATTCCTCTTTGCGTCGTTCGTCACTTGATAGCGGGATGGTCAGCATACGGTGAATCATAGCATGATATGGTGCCATCTTTTGAGAAAAACTGTGTGAGGACGTTGCTGGAATTGTCCTCTGAGTTTGCGTTGCTTTTCTATGAATTCCAAAACTCAATGCCCCATTGTTCCTGAATATATTTATATCCAAGAATGACAGCTTGTTGTCCTTCTCCTGTTCCATGCTGAACTGTAAATTTTTGTGGATCGAATTGATACTCGTGAGTGTATGCTCCAATTTGTCCTTATCTACGATAGCTAAGATGTCATCAACGTATCGGATCCAAAATCTGGGAAGGAAACCTAGTTCTTCTAGGGTCATTTCAATGTTGGTCATGAAAATGTCACTTATGAGCGGTGATAATGGATTTCCCATAGCTACGCCACTTGCACCTTTAAAATATCGCTCTCTGAAGGTGAAATCATTTTCACTCATGCACAGGTGCGTTAGCTTCATTAGACTGCGTACCTCTTTGCGCCACTCCCATTCATTTGGTCTCAGTTCTAAGAGACGGTGTTCTAATAAGACTAGTGCTTCCCTTACCGGAATACTAGGAAATAATGCGTTTACGTCGAACGAAACCAAAAGTTCCACATCGAGTATACTGCCGCAATTTTGGAGTCTGATCACCGCTTCTTGACTATTTCTGACGGTTCTGGCGCTTATATTGTTACCAAAAATGTCGTTAAATCGCTGTAACAACCATTTCGAGATTTTGTGAGTCGGGGAGTTCACCGCAGCAATTATCTCCCTCATTTCGTTTCCGGGCTTATGAATCTTTGGCATACACCTTATTCGCGGTAAACACGGGTTGGACACTTTCAGCTTATGGAGGTTCTCGATAATATGTTCACAGTCTTTCAATGTTTTGTTGATCCTTTTAATAGAGTCCAGAAGAGGGTCTTTCCTTAATTCGAGGAATTTCCCATTGCTAAGAATGTTGTTCACTGCTTCATCATATTGTTGAAATTAGCGAACACATCGAGGAGAAAAGGAGATATTTGTGACATCTTGGAAAAATTGAATAAATCCCTTGAATGCATCAAAGCCAAAAAACGTATGATTCTGACGACGAAGCTAAACGAACTCCTAAGAAGAAAACCTATCAAGTCATCTACGGTAGCAGTAATTTCGGATTTTGTTGTGAACAAATCGAATGAGGTATTTTCTGACGAACAGTTAAAATTATTGAATTTGGGATTCAACTTCGCAATTTCAAGTAGCAGAGGAGCAGTAGAGGATGTCATAGTAGACGTGGAGGTGGCAGTCAAATTCGAGAATGTAGAAATCAAGAACAATGTCAGGCACCAAGTGGGTTAGATCATTCACGGTATTGAACAAATACCTAACTTCAAACAAGAAAACCTTATCAAAGAAATCAACAGTAAACCAGTCTACTGTATCCAAGCCGACAAAGGAAATAAGATTGTGATCATGGATAGACAACAATATGATGAAGCAGTGAACAACATTCTTAGCAATGGGAAATTCCTCGAATTAAGGAAAGACCCTCTTCCGGACTCTATTAAAAGGATCAACAAAACATTGAAAGACTGTGAACATATTATCGAGAACCTCCATAAGCTGAAAGTGTCCAACCCGTGCTTACCGCGAATAAGGTGTATGCCAAAGATTCATAAGCCCGGAAACGAAATGAGGGAGATAATTGCTGCGGTGAACTCCCCGACTCACAAAATCTCGAAATGGTTGTTACAGCGATTTAACGACATTTTTGATAACAATATAAGCGCCAGAACCGTCAGAAATAGTCAAGAAGCGGTGATCAGACTCCAAAATTGCGGCAGTATACTCGATGCGGAACTTTTGGTTTCGTTCGACGTAAACGCATTATTTCCTAGTATTCCGGTAAGGGAAGCACTAGTCTTATTAGAACACCGTCTCTTAGAACTGAGACCAAATGAATGGGAGTGGCGCAAAGAGGTACGCAGTCTAATGAAGCTAACGCACCTGTGCATGAGTGAAAATTATTTCACCTTCAGAGAGCGATATTTTAAAGGTACAAGTGGCGTAGCTATGGGAAATCCATTATCACCGCTCATAAGTGACATTTTCATGACCAACATTGAAATGACCCTAGAAGAACTAGGTTTCCTTCCCAGATTTTGGATCCGATACGTTGATGACATCTTAGCTATCGTAGATAAGGACAAATTGGAGCATACACTCACGAGTATCAATTCGATCCACAAAAATTTACAGTTCAGCATGGAATAGGAGAAGGACAACAAGCTGTCATTCTTGGATATAAATATTTTCAGGAACAATGGGGCATTGAGTTTTGGAATTCATAGAAAAGCAACGCAAACTCAGAGGACAATTCCAGCAACGTCCTCACACAGTTTTTCTCAAAAGATGGCACCATATCATGCTATGGTTCACCGTATGCTGACCATCCCGCTATCAAGTGACGAACGACGCAAAGAGGAATCCTACATAACCAAGAACGCAGAAATGAACGGATACAAGTGTGACACGATCCGGAGTATAGTCAGAAAAAAGGAAAATCAACTCAAACGTAACGGATTAACGACACTTGGTATACAAAACAAACACATGGATACCATCAAACGCGCACCAGTGAGACACACTAACGTAACAACAAAAATGAAAAAGATATTGAAATCTGTAAACATCGAAATGGTACCATCGAGCAGGAAACTAAAATTAGGAAGCCTTCTCAGGTCGGTCAAGGATCCTCGCAAAGTCAACGAACAAAGCGGAGTGTACCAGATCAACTGTCCCGAATGCAACATGGTCTACATCGGACAAACAAGACGTCCAGCAACTACACGGTGCAAAGAACATCTGAGCGAGGCGGAAAATGCTATTAAAAAGCGAAGAGGGAATAACGACATACGATCGGCAGTCGCGCAACACATTGTCGAATCAGGACATATGATCAAGACGGACAATTTGAAGGTCATAAGTCAGGTAAGCGACATACGGAAGCTAGATATCATTGAAAGTATTGAGATTCAAAAAATCCCACAACAACAGCGAATGAATCATGATACAGGTAACGCGTCATCACCCCTATTCAAGTTCATTTGAGTATATCCTCAGCAATTAGGTTTTTTTATGACTGTCTTTTGTAATTACTATTTAATTGGTTTTCTCGTCCATTGAATATTGTTTGTATATAAGGTTGATGTTTTAGACAAATGAGTCAGTTGGTACTGAAGAAGGAACACGATTGTTTCCGGAATGTACATTTACCTTTTTATTAAATAAATTCTGTGGTTTAAGGTAAAATCGATTTTATTTTAACGTTTGTACGTACCGCAGCAAAAAATTCCGACACTATACATATTGATCATGGCGACCAGGCCCAGATCGGAGTACAGCGAACTACTTAAACTAAAACAACAACTCGGTTCAGTGAGCGAGGATATACGATTTTTACGATTATGTCTCAAATTCGGTATCACCCCAAAAAGCCATGAAATTAGATTCAACAAGACGTTAACATCTTCGAAGCAACAGCAACAAAAATTAGAACGGACGCTCATTAAGAACAGCGTAAAATCATTATATTGCAAACAAAATAATATAACATTGAATATTTATGCCACGCACATGAAATTAGCGAACACATCGAGGAGAAAAGGAGATATTTGTGACATCTTGGAAAAATTGAATAAACCCCTTGAATGCATCAAAGCCAAAAAACGTATGATTCTGACGACGAAGCTAAACGAACTCCTAAGAAGAAAACCTATCAAGTCATCTACGGTAGCAGTAATTTCGGATTTTGTTGTGAACAAATCGAATGAGGTATTTTCTGACGAACAGTTAAAATTATTGAATTTGGGATTCAACTTCGCAATTTCAAGTAGCAGAGGAGCAGTAGAGGATGTCATAGTAGACGTGGAGGCGGCAGTCAAATTCGAGAATGTAGAAATCAAGAACAACGTCAGGCACCAAGTGGGTCAGATCATTCACGGTATTGAACAAATACCTAACTTCAAACAAGAAAACCTTATCAAAGAAATCAACAGTAAACCAGTCTACTGTATCCAAGCCGACAAAGGAAATAAGATTGTGATCATGGATAGACAACAATATGATGAAGCAGTGAACAACATTCTTAGCAATGGGAAATTCCTCGAACTAAGGAAAGACCCTCTTCCGGACTCTATTAAAAGGATCAACAAAACATTGAAAGACTGTGAACATATTATCGAGAACCTCCATAAGCTGAAAGTGTCCAACCCGTGTTTACCGCGAATAAGGTGTATGCCAAAGATTCATAAGCCCGGAAACGAAATGAGGGAGATAATTGCTGCGGTGAACTCCCCGACTCACAAAATCTCGAAATGGTTGTTACAGCGATTTAACGACATTTTTGGTAACAATATAAGCGCCAGAACCGTCAGAAATAGTCAAGAAGCGGTGATCAGACTCCAAAATTGCGGCAGTATACTCGATGCGGAACTTTTGGTTTCGTTCGACGTAAACGCATTATTTCCTAGTATTCCGGTAAGGGAAGCACTAGTCTTATTAGAACACCATCTCTTAGAACTGAGACCAAATGAATGGGAGTGGCGCAAAGAGGTACGCAATCTAATGAAGCTAACGCACCTGTGCATGAGTGAAAATTATTTCACCTTCAGAGAGCGATATTTTAAAGGTACAAGTGGCGTAGCTATGGGAAATCCATTATCACCGCTCATAAGTGACATTTTCATGACCAACATTGAAATGACCCTAGAAGAACTAGGTTTCCTTCCCAGATTTTGGATCCGATACGTTGATGACATCTTAGCTATCGTAGATAAGGACAAATTGGAGCATACACTCACGAGTATCAATTCGATCCACAAAAATTTACAGTTCAGCATGGAACAGGAGAAGGACAACAAGCTGTCATTCTTGGATATAAATATATTCAGGAACAATGGGGCATTGAGTTTTGGAATTCATAGAAAAGCAACGCAAACTCAGAGGACAATTCCAGCAACGTCCTCACACAGTTTTTCTCAAAAGATGGCACCATATCATGCTATGATTCACCGTATGCTGACCATCCCGCTATCAAGTGACGAACGACGCAAAGAGGAATCCTACATAACCAAGAACGCAGAAATGAACGGATACAAGTGTGACACGATCCGGAGTATAGTCAGAAAAAAGGAAAATCAACTCAAACGTAACGGATTAACGACACTTGGTATACAAAACAAACACATGGATACCATCAAACGCGCACCAGTGAGACACACTAACGTAACAACAAAAATGAAAAAGATATTGAAATCTGTAAACATCGAAATGGTACCATCGAGCAGGAAACTAAAATTAGGAAGCCTTCTCAGGTCGGTCAAGGATCCTCGCAAAGTCAACGAACAAAGCGGAGTGTACCAGATCAACTGTCCCGAATGCAACATGGTCTACATCGGACAAACAAGACGTCCAGCAACTACACGGTGCAAAGAACATCTGAGCGAGGCGGAAAATGCTATTAAAAAGCGAAGAGGGAATAACGACATACGATCGGCAGTCGCGCAACACATTGTCGAATCAGGACATATGATCAAGACGGACAATTTGAAGGTCATAAGTCAGGTAAGCGACATACGGAAGCTAGATATCATCAAAAGTATTGAGATTCAAAAAATCCCACAACAACAGCGAATGAATCATGATACAGGTAACGCGTCATCACCCCTATTCAAGTTCATTTGAGTATATCCTCAGCAATTAGGTTTTTTTATGACTGTCTTTTGTAATTACTATTTAATTGGTTTTCTCGTTCATTGAATATTATTTGTATATAAGGTTGATGTTTTAGACAAATAAGTCAGTTGGTACTGAAGAAGGAACACGATTGATTCCGAAATGTACATTTACCTTTTTATTAAATAAATTCTGTGGTTTAAGGTAAAATCGATTTTATTTTAACTCTTGCCTATGTTTTTCTGCACTTCACAGGAAGCCCTCAGTTGTTTGACGATAGTCCCCGCTTTCCGAGTAAGCCGCTCCTCTTCGGCGCGGTCAAGGGCGATTGTGTTATTTGGCGCCACCTCTTGGGAGAGGCCTCCGTTTCCTAGCCCTTTTGCTTCTATCGCTTGGGTCGCGTTTGAAGTGGCATCGGCCAACGGCAAAACTTCTCCCTCCCCCAGTCTTACATGGCCTTTGTTGGTGCCGCAGCTTGATCCGGATTGTGTACGTCTTGCACTAGACGCTCCGGGGTGCGCATAGTCCTTCTTCTGCGCCCAAAGGCCGCAATGATGCCAGGTTGCAAAACGCACTCTGCCTTCTTTCGTTCGTTAGTCCGTCTGTGGTCTGTCTCCGATGATTTAACCTGTGATGTTGACTTTGACAGTGTTTCTGGGGTTTGCTGCCTCCCCCCGCAATCGGTGACTTGTTTTATCGGTGTTCTTGCCAACAGCGGTTTTTGCCTAAAAGGGTTCTCCATGCTAGCGTCCTGTTTGTTTGTAGTTATATCTGTTACAGAAGCCAAGTTCACCACTTCTATAACATTGCAGTCGCTGGATGACGACGGCCGGGAGCCGCCGGTACTGGGGATCCGACCCCCTGCACCGTAATTTGGTTCCCCTTGTGGACCTGCATGATTTGGTTTTCTGTCTGGGTTTCCGTTCCCATAGTATTTTACCTACTGCCAGGATATATGGATAATTGATGACGCCATATATTTCGTCATGTCACAGTGAAGATCATTGACACTCAGGTATTTGTCCTGAGACTCTCCCTTCACTGCTGACCATTGTCCGCGGCTGCTTATTGGTTATTCGCAGTGAACCTTTCGAGAAAGGTCTGCCCCTATCCGCAACCCTGGGGACGCGTTTGGTTCCCCGGTCTGAGGGCACTATCGATAAATCGATAACCAAAAAAGCTGGTGCATATGGATATATTGTCAAATTCACTCGTTTTGATGTTTGTTGTCTACTATTGCCAACACCTGCTATGTCTTGCATGTCCCGTGTATATCCTACATTAAACTTCTTGTAGAGTTTATCGGGGATAAGGCTTAGCTGGGATCTGAAATCAATGAGACGGTTGTGTTGTTCTCGAGGTGTAGTAGCTGTGAACGACCTTTCTTCTCGGATTTAGTTGTGGCCAATGGCGTTTTGTGCTGAGTAGCAGATGCCTTTGGTTGAGGCCTAATTTTGTTGCCAAGGGCCTCTAAAGATTGAAATCTCAGCTCAAGAAATTTCAAAAATTGATGAATAGTTGGAATTTCCGTTTGCACAACTAAAGACTGCTCAAACAGTATATGCGTGCCTTTATCCAGCTTCTTGACTAAGAGAAATACCAATATAGGATCCCAATTTTTGACTTTAATTTTCAATGCTTCCAGACCTCTCACGCATTCCTTAGTGCTTTTATTTCTTACGCTGATTGGCCTATTAAATTCCGTTGCCAGATAAGCTTGTTAAGCATGGCGTTAACTAATAATCTCTTATTCTCATACGGCTCTTTCACCAGGCTCTAGGCAGGCTCATAATTGATGTCGCAGATTGATAAATGCTGAATAAGAGCTTCGGCCTCTTCAGTCAGATTCATTTTGAGAAACCAGAGTTTTTGCCCCGGAGCAAGTGCATTTTTGCCAATGAGTAGACTGAATAAATCGTGGAACTTCTGCCACGCTAGGTAGTTTCCATCAAATTTAGGGAGCTCAATACACGGCAGTTTTATATTCGATTGAGCTAGCTGACTTGCTTCCACGATCGTCATTAATTTTAGGTGAATGGTTCCTACCCGTTTTGTATACCGTTGGATCATAACCTTTGGAGATATCCGATGTTTCCATGATTTGGAAGTGTTTTGATCGTATTGCTTCCCAGTGTTGCTTAATTGCATGCAACTGGCAGTCCTTATAATCTTGAGGTTAACCTGACTTTAAACGATCTTCTGTCCACTTCAAGAGATTTCTCAATGTCTGCAGCATAATCTCCTCGCATCAAATCGACTGCTGGACAAGTTTAACGTTTGGATTGATGTTCACTTCTGCCTTTGAATGCATCAGCAAGTGAATGTTCTCCTATAATGTTTCTGTCAGTGACTTCACTTCCAGATAGTTGTTACTTTTAAAGTAATCTACCACACCAAACCCTTCTACTGCAGCCTTTAACGCTTCATTATTCTGTTGGAATTCATTCCATAGTACCTCAATTTTTCTAATTTCGCTTGGAGATATTTGACATCCTTGTACTCTGAAGAATCTTTCTTATAATTACAAACCGTCCGTTCGATCTCTTCCCCTAATGCTAGCTGCCTGCTTACCAAAGATTCCATGCTGAAATGATTTATTAGTTATATTAACGTGTTTCTTTGATAATCTAAGCAGACGCTGTTGTTTTCGGCTGCGGTCTTCTTGATGCTTGCATCACCAACTATTGTTTATTGTCTTCCTGTCCCACAAAATGTTGCCAGCAATGCTCCAGCCTGACTGTATTCACTCAAGAGGTACTTGTTTGGTTGATGACGTTCTTCGTGTTCTCGGAACTTCTTGCCAAGTCCAGTTCCTGTTATTTAAATGCCTATTAAATTCTCCAACTTGCTGCTTAATATTACTTAATATATCAGCCTATTTGATAAATTTTCCAAGTGCTAGTTGCTGCTTTCTTACTAGTTTGATTGCTGAAGCTTAATTTATCAGCCTGTCTGAAAAAATTTCCTAAGTGTCTGTTTGATGATAATTCCTTTCTAGCTTGGTTGCTGTTGCTTAATTTATCAGCCTGTCTGAAAAATTTTATGTCTGCTTGATGATTCCTTCCTAGCTTGGTTGCTGTTTCTACTATACTTGGGGTCACTAGATGTTTAAGCAAGGTTTTCTCAAATAAAACAAATTGTTCTGTGATCAATCCATTACTGATAAATTTTATTAATATTTATACATTTAACTTGCAAACTTACCAATTTCGAATTGCTTACGACAAGTCTACACGCGCCAGGTGAACGGCATGATAAATGCGAACGCGGAAATTTGTCAATCAGCAAATTCTTTGCTGCATTGCAATTAGATCGAATATGCAAGCAAATGCGATTGTTATGCTTGCAGAAATTGTACCGTAAGCGATTCGGAAAGGTGTACATTAGGCAAATTAATTGTTCCAATGAAATAAGTAGATGATTTATTATTTAACATCTCTGTTTTTAGTGAAATTTCACTCGAATTCAATTATAGAACCATAACAACAATAATATACAACAATAAATTTTTTTCACAAACAAATTATTAATTTGATGCCCAAAGATTTTACATTCCTTATGCACATTTTTATCAAAAAAATCAACCGTGCATTCCCGCATCCCCAAGCTTTTTCATTTGTAAACAAATATCGAATTTTGTAAGTAATATTTCTACTCATTTCAATACAATTTAAAAAAAACCGTATGTAATTATATTCATTCAATACTCGGCCTTTGTCTCATCAATTTCAAAAATATTTTTCCTGTTTTTTCTTTATGCAAAAATTAATTTATTATTACTACGTTGTTATTGATAACAAAAGAATTGCTTTGCACTGATTGGAGGACGTAGGGAACTATAAAAGTTTAAATTTAAATGCAGGAAACAACGTGAAATATAAAAAGTGGAAATTGAGTTCAAAACGTAAGAAGCTAACGGCAGTATATTATTTGAAAAGAATATAGTAGATAATAAATTAGGCAGTATATAAATAAAGATAAATATATTTAAATACAAAAATAACAAACAGGCACTCAGCAACATCCTCGCCGGGCGCCCCCTGGTGATGTGGTGAAAGCTCAAATTCCTCTATTGCTGCTAACTAACACACTAACTAACAAGCAAGTAAATTAAATTTTTAAGTTTTTGTTTGCTTATTTCTATAACGACAAAAAGTAAAAAATTACATTAATTCTGCCAGCATCTGGTTAAATTGATGTTACATAAAACTCTTCGTTGGAATGGGAAGGCACAAGTCGTGTGCGACCAGGTTGATCTAATATTAAAATTTCGATTACACGCAAACCACGAAATGTAGGATCTGTTATTTGCACCCCTTTTGGACCATAAAGACGCTCATTTTGGGATGTAAGAAATTTACATATGTTTCAAAAAGTCTTTTCGTGATGAGTTTCAGTGCACATGTAAACTAAATAAGCTGTTCGACAAGCCAAACGTCCTTCGCAGTATATGCTGCCAGATCCTTCCTCTGCTTCAGCAAAATTATCATGAAGTGTAGTTATTGTTGGTTCGAAGATGTACCTTTTAATATGACCATCAAGTTCACTTGGAAGCCTTTTATGAAATTTGACGGATGTTCCTTCACTGCAAGACCGTTGAACGAACACTTTAGTGCAATCCAACTGCGGAGCAATTGCCAAGTCTGTTAATTTCATTGACAACACTTTGCACCTACCCTCTATGAGCTGTTTTCACCAGTGGATGAGCATAATTTGTACGTTTTTGTGCAATCGTCATTTGTTGCAAGGAAAGCGGTCATGGATTCATTGTCTTACGCGTAATTTATGTTAAAATTCAAAGTCAAAAGCGCTTTATTCAATACCAATCGTTATATATTTTAAAAAGAACATAAAGCAAATTCCAAAAAATAAAAATTAATGGCCAGAACGGCTCTCTAAATTTACACGTTATCAATGAAACACATTTAATCAAAAAAAAAAACAATAAATTTAAATTAATTAAGATTATTACATACATTACATTACATTTGCGTCAATTGGAAAAACGAGAAAAGACTTATCAGCAATATTCAAAAATGACTCACATTACTAACACAACAGTAAACTTTCAACCTATACCCAGTATGTTACACCCTAATTCTAAACAAATTCAATCAAAAAAAACCTTGATTATACTGAAATTTACCCCCAAATTGATCATACAAATTAACAACAACACTCGATGTAGCAATAATAAGATGAAACTAAAAGCAAATAACGAGGAAAAACACAAAAACAGAAAATAAACACGAATAATTTAGACATTGTCATTCAGCCACCAATACCTAGATTGCTCCGACTCAGCTCAACCAGCTTCAATGAATCTAGCAAGTCAGTATCTTCATTGGAATTGTTGGTCTCATGAACTCAAATTCGGAGGAAATTTTATCTGCTTATTGGTGGCCCGTCGATACATGTGATATATGATTGGGATACCATCAGAATCAAAAACATATCGATTTATGTCCAAATACACGAATGCTTCTGGAGGAATGAAGCCAGTAGCGAGGCAAGTTGCAATATACCTGTCTGTAGAGTGGAACTTGCACTTCTGCGTATTGATTTTCATTCGCCAATTGTCGGTGTATAGCTGCACATTATTAAACATTTTTTTGGAGATTACTCTGAACTATTGTAGCTGTTTGGTCTGCTGTTTAGATGATCAGATCATCAGCAAACGCTACCAATGATCGCGTTGGCGAGACGTTAAAATCAAAGCCGTTCAATAGCTTGCGAATGAATATTGAGAAAAGCAGAGGTGCAGTAACTGTTCCTTGCTGTAGACCATTCAAGACCTTGAAGTCACGCGCTGTTGTGAGATTTCCATCAGTTACAACAAACGATTTCCCGTATAACTTATTGCATATTATGGTGACAAGGTGTCTGGGGAACCTGTCCTGAAGGAGTTTAAAAACTAGTCCATCTAACCACACCGTACCGAAGGCTTTCTCCATATCAATGAGACATGCTCCAAAACATTCTCTATCATTTAGTTTCCTACAGATGTCTGAGGTTACTTTCGCTATCGCATGTATGGTCAAATGCGTGGTACGAAAACCAAATTAGCCATTCGGCATCAACTCATATTTCTCAATTTGGGCGTTTAATGTTTTGTTAAGTATCACTTCAAACACCTTGTTGATATTAGGCAGCAAGCTGGTTGGGCGATAGCTTTTAGGGCATGAAGATTCTTGTCCTTTCTTCAAGATCAGAAATACCTTAGTCTCTTTCCACTCATTTGGGAAATATGAATTGTTCAACTAGTTGTTGAACAATATGCAATAATTCCTAATAGCAAACTTTTTTTTGAGGTAGGGAGGCGAATGCCATTTATGCACAGAGTGTAAGACTCCGATGCGCGACTGGACTACCAACTAAACACCTCCCCTGTCAACCTGAGAACTAGCCTGGAACCGTTTGACACATTACTTCGGGCCAGGTCTCGTTTTGTAACGCCGTGAGGCGCCTTCAAGCTGGGGGATCCCTTTCCTAGCGGTTGGGGAGGGGAAAAGAGGAAGTGCCAGAAAAGCAATCCCCCAGCCCCAGTGCCCCCGGCTGCTGTGAATCCCTTTTATATTTTAGGACTGCCCGAGCATAATGTGAAACCTGGTTCCATTTGTCAACCGATTCGAGCATCACCGCAACTATATTATCCGGGGTGAGCTCTCCCGTCTCCCTGTAGAGTTCTCTTTGCAGCCTGGCCCATTTTGTACACGCGAAAAAGTCTTGGCAGGCGTTTTCCTCCTCTCCTGGGCAAAATCGACAATCGGGGGACCGTGACTACAGTACTCATCAAGAGGCGTCTTCTTGACGGGCTGCGTCCCCCAACGTTGGCCATAAGTCGACTCAGGGCCGATATTCCCGAAGCAGCCTTCTCAACCGTTACCCTGATTTGCTCCGAGAAATTCATCTTCGAGTCGATCAGTAGCCCCAGGTACTTCATTGCTGGCCTCAATTCGAGTTATATGTCTACAATACTGATCATCCTTACTCTAGGGATTCTCTTTTTTGTCAAGATGACCACCTCGGTTTTCTCCAGTGCTAAACTGGACTCATCCAGTCCCTCACTCAGCGCATTAGCACAAAGCGCGACTCATCTGGTATCTCAAGTCTCAGTAGCCCGTCGTAAGACACGTTCGACAGGTCCGGACCAAGGGTAGATCCCTGGGCAACACCCGATGTAATTTCCGTCCTTCGTTGGCCCTGTGTCGTGCAGCAAGTTTCGGTCCTTCAGGTAGTTCCTCAAAAGCCGCATTAGATATTTTGGAACTTGAAAAGAGTTTTCCAGCGTATCCAGAATATCTACCCATCTAGCTTAGTTGAAGGCGTTCCTGACGTCGATTGTCACCAACAGGTGAGTATGTGCCTCTGCCTTTTGGACCGCGTTCACCACCTCTGTAATCGCATCAATGGTAGAACGTCCTGCTCTAAAGCCGTACTGCCGAGGAGATAGGTCCCCAGCAGCACGAATCGCGTCAGTGAGTCTTCCCTTGATGAGTTTCTCTAGCACTTTCCCAGCCGTGTCTAACATGCATAATGGGCGGTATGCAGACGGTGATTTGGGATTTCCCTTCCCCTTGCTGACCAGCACGAGCCTTGCCACCTTCCATCGTACTGGGGAGACCCCGTCCCGTAGCCAAGCGTTGAATGTACTGAGCAGCAAGTCAGGACAATGGTGATAGACGAGCTGCAACATCTCAGCAGGACACCATCTGGACCTAGAGCCTTCCTTGCTTTCAATGAGAGGAGTGCCTCCTCCAGTTCCAGCTGTGTGAAGAGTTGGCACTTGACTGCTGTTTCACCATGGACAGCGTCAACATGGACGGGATGGGCGGGGAAGAGTCCCCGCACAATCGCGTCCATCATGTATACAAGGCTTCCGTAGGGCACCAAGCTTCCGCATGACCAGCTTATAGCCAAGGCCCCACGGATCCTTGTTCACAATGTCCACTAGGTCTTGCCAGTAGCGAGCCTTGCTACTGTTGATCAGTTTGCGAAGGCGTCTTGAAGGATCTACAGCAGGGAACAGTTACTGCACCTCTGCTTTTTTCGAAATTCATTCACAAGCTATTGAACAGCTTTCATTTTGAAGTCTTGCCAACGTTATCATTAGTAGCGATTGCTGATGACCGAAAAGCTACAATAATTCAGAACGATTTTAAATAAATGTTTAATGCTGCGTAGCTCTACACTGACAATGCGCAGAAGTGTAAAACAAACCAGAGCATTAAGCTTGGCTTGGAAAGATGATATCGATTCGTTCGGCGTTAGGTACACACTAAAGGAGGTGGTCCCTGAGCACCGAATCCACACGAAACCATCCTCCCGTCTACAACTTTCCGTTTTAAAGCCATTGTTCCGAACCCAGATGGCGGCAGTACCAGTTTCATCAGAATACCATAACGCAGGACTTTTATCATGGTGTTGCTCACTGAGCAGCAAGAAGTCGGCTTTCATGTCCCTCACAAACTGCTCAAGCAGCTTTTGGGCGGTTGAACTGCGGTGTACGTTTAGCTGCAGGATGCGGGTCATCGGAGTTCTGATTTTGCCTTGGCTAGGGCTTCCTGTAACACCCGGCATTTTTTTGATCCTAAGACGTGTCCAAAATCAGGTTTTGGATCAGCATCCTTGGAAGAATACAGTGCGCCTTCTTCGTACACTCTTTTCGTTTATGTCCCATTTCACCACATTTGTAGCAAAGGGAGCTCCTATTGGGTCCTTTGCATGCTTATGTGGTGCGACCATAACCAAGGCATTTGAAACATTGAAGAGGCGTTACTCTTCGCCGCATCCTACAGACAACCCACCCTATTCGTACTTTGCCCTTGTTCAGGAATAGTTCGGCTTCCTTTTGAGTCAAGTCAACTATGGCCATGCGTTGTCCCCTGTTGTTTTCTGGTGTTGGTCTCACTTTGATCCGTTTTGATGGCCTCTTCTACCTCGGCCAGATCCATGACGCAGTCAATGTCTCGTATTTCGTTCCTTCTTTCTTTAGTGCGTCACAGAATGCTTCTTTATTGCCGGCCGCTGCTTCGAATTTGACCAGTATGTATCCCGACCGCGTTGGCCGTACTACTTTGATGGTAGTATTGGTGTCTTCAGGCCTTACGTTTCCTCTGATGTCCCGCAGTACCTCCGTGTAGGATCAGCCATCTTGGGGCTTTACGAGAAGTGCCTGCTGCCGGGGTCTTTGTCGGGGCTTCTGCCTCTCCTGTGTTGCATCAGGTCCTTTTTCTGGTTGGGCGTCCGTGCGAGCTTTACTTTCCGGCTTTTTTTTTGAAGGAGTTTCTTTGCGGCTTTAGTAAGCACTGTCTGAAACCCGTGATCTGGTGCTCCATGTCCATCAAGTGCCTCTTCCTTCCTTCTTTTATCCCGATCTCCTTCGATTGGGCTAGACGCCATTCTTTTATTGACTTTTAATGGTGGAGCTATCTGCATGTCGCCTTTAGATCTCGCCCCAAGCGGCTATTTAGCCTTCTGTTCATCTTCAGCCCTTAACCAGCTCCTCCGATAGTGTTCTATGCGATCTAGGAGCTCCTCTAGTTCAAGGAGCCCCACCTTTACTGCTTTGCTGATTTTTGAGGAGTCGCATGCAGATTGTATTCTTTCCAGAACATCTCCCGCTTTTCGGGATAGCCTTTCTTCTTCATGTCGCTGGGTGGCAATTGTACATTGCAACCATCCTTGAGAGAGTTTATCGTGCTCCGTTTCTGAATGCAGTACTTCCGCCACATTTTCAACGTTGGTGGTGCAATCACGCGGTGTCTGGTCACTCGTTGGTTATCGTGCCGTAATCTCCTCGTTAATAGCAACCTTAGGCAAATGTGGTAGAACTATATTTGAGATACCGTCAGTACCACATGATTTCTTTTGTTTATCTTGTGAAATATGAAACACAAGTCTTCATAGCTGATAAAATAATCAATAAAATTCCAGCTCGATATGAGGTCAGATGTTAATGTTTCATTGAAATGAAGAATTCATTCGCCGTTCCGGCTTAATTAGAAGTCGGAAACATTTGCTTTGACGACCTCTGAAAATATTTCATTCCCTCTCTCTGGGTTTAGTAGATGAACCAGTTCGAAATGTGTTACAATCAGGGCAAATTTATGCAATCCATCACATATAATCCTGTTCCCATCTCTATCCGGAGTCGTTCTATCAATTTCAATACCAGCCCCATCGAGAAGATTAATCTCATCACTAGCGGCTCTAAGATTCGATACCTTCACGTGACACTTCTTACGGAATAAGCTAGTCGCTTTCATGAAAACGCCATCTGGGTCCTGTGGGCTAATACTTCTCAGTTTTTCTGCCCATTGATTGCTGACCTCACTCACGGATTAAGTTCCGGACACCCTTCAGGTGTAATTTCAGCCGATAAATATTGTTGAAGCGTGTGAGAAGAAGGCTTATCAATCTTTTCAACCTTGCAACGGTTGGTGTTTCATATCCTTCCATATTGTTTCAATGTTTAATCTTGGGAACTTCTACGTCTTTGCATTTGACGCACCGACAGTGCATGGTGAAATTAGCAGCCGACGGTCCTAATCTTTGACACTGGTAACACTGGTTGACTCGTCTTTTCTGGGGGCGTTCCCACCTCACCACTTGGAAATTTAAGTACCATATTTATTGAAGGGCACTTGGACTGCTCTTTTATGCAATTTGTACAAGGTAAAGTGGTAAATTCATCTTTTCTACAGACGACCTTCTTGTCGCAAAAGCTTTGACTGAAACAAATTCAATTTCTGGTGCAGCTTCTTTGAGCACCTGAAGAAGATCGACCGCATCCTCTCCGTAGCCCAAACCCTTCAACAAGAAGGTCTGATCCTTCTCACTTTTTAGGGTATAGGTGAAGTGTGGAACCTCCCCAGAATTTAGCGCATCCTCGATTGACTTGAAATCAACGAGTGATTTTGTCCTGATAGTCAATTATTCGGCATTAATTCTCTTGATCTCGAAATCGGCTAGTTTATTTTTGGCTGCCAATAGCCAAACTATATCTCTTCCATTTTGTCCCAACACGTTGATTGGCGGAGCTTTTTCTGTATTGTTGGAAGTTTTTTCAGAGGAACCAAAAGAACTGCGGGCTGGTTTTTACGCCTTATTTTTATTTTTTAAATACTGAATAAAATGTAAAGCATTATCTTGATTAGAATTATCTTCGATGTGTAATGTATTAATTATAATGGTTCTGGCAACCCTAGTTAAATCTGACATTCCATTCCATGTATTCTAATTCAATCTTCTTCTTGTGCAAGTGACAGCTGAATTTAGTCATTCCTTAATAAAGACTAATTTTTGTGATTGAACACAAGTATCAAAATGCGTGCCTTTTTATTTAATACACAACAATTGAATGGTGACGAGGATTTTAAATCGTAAACTAATTGAAATAAGTGCATAATAACAATAACGCCTTCAAATTTATAAAGTGCGTGCATTGTATTAAAAACAGGTGGTCGTGATCGTGTTTAACCTCAAATCAACATGGAGGCTCAAGTACAGCAATTGCTACAAGCAATAAACGCCATGACTACAGCAATGCAACAACAACAGCAGCAGCAAAATCAACAAGCGAGCAGCACCAGCATCAACATAATAACAAACTTCGACTCATTCGACCCTAAAAAAGAATCATTTCGAATGTATAAAGAGCGTCTCGAAATTCATCTTCAAATCAAAACGGTCTTTGACAACAAAGAATTATGCGCAAAATTACTTCTAGAATATATTGGATCGATGACGTGCGCCATTTTAACAACATTAGCAGCGCCGAAAAATGTTAATGAACTTAAATACAACGAAATAATAGAGTTATTGGAAACGCATTTCTGTCCAAGGAAGAACATTTTAGTGGAGCAACACAAATTTCTTTCCGAAGTACAGAGCAGTGAATAATCTATATCAGATTTTGTAGCAGCATTACAAAACCGTGCAACAGAATGCGACTTTAAGTGTGAATATGGTAAATTAGTTTCAAATATTTTTCTGAGATCACAATTCATCAGAGGACTTAGCGACGGGTACATCAGGGAGCAACTTCTTTAAGACCCAGAATTTTCTTTTTCGCAAATCGTCAATAAGGCAACAACTTTGGAAGCAGCCAAAATTAACAACAAAATGATTGAAAACAGCGCAACATGTTCAACAAGTAATGTTTTTCAAGTACGTCAACATGTTGACAATCGTCGTGTTGCTAACAATCGTAATCGCAACATGTCAAGAAGCAGGACATCAAATTCATCAACATGAGTAAACTACAGCGATTTGGGCATAGAAGGGTTGTGTCTTAGATGTGGCCGCAATAATCACCTATCAACCGAGTGCAAAACTAACAAAAATAAATTAAAATGTTTTTCGTGTGGAAAAGCTGGGCATGTACAAAAGGTTTGTATCAAAGATAGAATGCGGCAAAGTAAATCAAGAGAAAGAACAAGTGAAGTCAACAACAACTCAAATGCTATCGAGTCATTTTCGATTACAGCCGATAATAAATTTGGTGTAAACCAAATTGTCGACATCTATAACAAAATAGCTGTTCCAATAACAGATTTGCAAAAATTTTATACAAACGTTTACATTGAAGGAAAGGAGCAAGAGTTTGAAGTTGACTCAGGTGCCGGGTATACGTTAATACCACAAAATGACTTTGAGAAATTAAAGCTGAGTACTCCTATACGAAGAACTAACATAGCATTTCGATCATACACGGGTGACGTTTTTATGCCATTGGGTGTAGTGAGTGTAAATGTGAAATATAAAGGCGAAACCTCTAAAGAAGATTTGTACGTTGTAGCCGCAGATCGTTCAGCACTTTTAGGACGTGTATGGATTCGCCACTTGAAAATTAATTTATCAGAAATCGACCAAATAGAAATCGATCAACATGCTGTTGATAAGATCAATTCAATATCATAAATAAAGCAACAATTTTCTGATATTTTTGAAGAAAAGGTGGGATGTATTCCGAATTTAGTTTGTAGTTTAAAGTTAAAAGACGGAGCAGCACCAGTATTTTTGAAAGAAAGACAAGTACCTTTCGCTCTACGGGAAAAAGTTGAACGTGAGTTAGATAATTTAGAAAAAGACGGTATAATAACAAAAGTAAATACAAGCAACTGGGGTTCACCATTGGTTGTAATACCCAAAGCCGATGGCAATGTTCGACTTTGCGTCGACTATAAGGTGGCTGTAAATCCTCAACTAGAGGCAGCGCACTATCCAATTCGTAGAATCGACGAAATTTTTAACAAATTAAAAAGCGCAAAATATTTTTGTAAGCTTAATTTATACAAGGCGTATTTACATGTAATGGTTGATGAGCAGAGCAAAGAAATACAAACCATTTCCACACACCGAGGAACGTATCAATTTAATAGGTTATCTTTTGGTATCAAGACTGCACCAAATGAATTCAATGGTATTTTGGACCAAATTCTACAAGGCCTTGAAGGAACAATTTCCTATTTCGATGATATTGTCATCTATGGATCAACTCTAGCGGAATGTGAGCATCGGTTAATAAAATGTTTTCAAAGATTAAGCAAATATAATTTACATGTAAATAAGAACAAGTGCGAATATTTCAAACAACAGATCAAATATCTAGGTTATGTCATCAGTTACAACAAAATATTAAAATGTCCAGATAAAATACGTGCCATAGTAGACCTACCGCGTCCACAAAACATGGAAGACACAAGAAGATTCCTCGGGATGATAACATATTACGCGAAATTTCTTCCAGACCTTTCAACAAAAACTTTTCCTTTACGTCAGCTTCTAGAAAAAAATAAAAAATTTATATGGACACCGAGATGTGAACAAGCTTTTCAAAAACTGAAATCAGAAATACAGGAAGATAGAGTTTTAGTTCCGTACGATCCAAACTTACCGGTTACGTTGGCCTGCGATGCAAGCCCAACAGGAATAGCAGCAGTAATGTCCCACATTGTTGATGGAAATGAACGTCCTGTTGCATTTGTTTCAAGAGCGTTGACAAAAGCAGAACAAAATGACAGTCAATTAGACAGAGAAGCTTTAGCAATAATTTTCGCTGTTGACAAATTCTTTATGTATTTGTATGGAAGAGAATTTACCTTGTTGACAGATAATCGCCCATTATCTAGAATTTTCCATCAAAATGCAAAAACACCAGCTATGACTTCAGCTAGACTTCTCAGATATGCATCATTTTTGCAAGGGTTTAATTATCAGATACAACATCGTAATGCCGAAAATAACGTCAATGTAGACTGTCTATCGAGAGCACCAATTAACGATAAATCAAATTTTAAACATTTTTTAGATGAGGAAATTCAAAATATTCAAGATCAAACAATAAACGAAATATCAACATTATCAATTACGGCTACAACCATATCAAAAGAAACAGAGCGTGACCCTGAACTTTCAGTATTTAAACGAGACTTGATTGAAGGTAGGAAAACTGATTTCGAGTACACTGTTCAAGATGGTGTAATTTTTAGAGGAAATCGTGTTGTTATTCCAATGAGTCTTCGTTCCGAAATTTTAAAAGAACTCCATCACACACATATCGGCATTGTCAAAATGAAGCAGCTGGCAAGAAAGTATTGCTTTTGGAGAGGCATCGATTCGGATATAGAGCAGTTAGTAAAATCGTGTTCAAGCTGTGCAAAAGTAAGAAAAGACCCTCCAAAGATTTCAACACATCACTGGGAAGAACCGGATCAAAATTTTCAAAGAGTGCACATTGACTATGCTGGACCATTTCAAGACCATTATTTCCTGGTACTGGTAGATGCTAAATCGAAATGGCCGGAAATACGCATCATTAGAAGTGCCCCAACAAGTGAAAAAACCATAGAATTACTTCAAGATATATTTGTTAATCATGGTCTACCGCAAGTCATCGTCTCAGACAACGCCACAATTCTTCAGAGCACAATGTTCAAAAATTATTGTTTAGAAAATGGAATTATTCAAAAATTTATAGCCCCCGAACATCCAGCTACAAATGGCTTAGCGGAAAGGTATGTGCAAATCTTGAAAACTAAATTAAAGGCGATGGAAGAAGATTAATTACCACTGAACATCAAAGTGCAGCAAATAATTTTACGTTATCGTGCTACACCACTAGCATGTGGTCGGAGTCCATCACTATTATACCTTGGCCGTGATATCCGTATTAAACTAGATGCTATCCGCCCGCATCAAGAACGAACTTCAGCTTCAATTAAACCTATAATTCGTCAGATAAGTGTAGGTGACAGAGTACAAGTGCGATGGTACGAGCGTAATAAGCCTACTTAGAAGTTTAGTGTAGTAAAAGCAAAATTTAGCCAACTTCATTATCAAATAAAGCTTGACAATGGATACGAATTAAAGCGCCACATAAACCAACTGCACAAATCGGGAGTAGAACTACCAAAGAAGACCGTAACGTTTCAAGAGGAACCTGTTCATGAAAATCCAAGACTAGAAGAGGTACTCATAGAGCGAAGTGTTGCCAACCAAAGAGATGAAACAATTTTTGAACCACAGTTGACACCCCAAGCAGTAGAGAACCAAGAATCCAGCTTAAGAAGATCTAACAGGATTAGGAGATTACCTGCTCATCTAAGCGACCATGTACTCCATTAAGCGTGGGAGACTGTAATGTATTAATTATAATGGTTCTGGCAACCCTAGTTAAATCTGACATTCCATTCCATGTATTCTAATTCAATCTTCTTCTTGTGCAAGTGACAGCTGAATTTAGTCATTCCTTAATAAAGACTAATTTTTGTGATTGAACACGAGTATCAAAATGCGTGCCTTTTTATTTAATACACAACAGATGTTTTCTTCAATTTCCATTCCTTTGGTTAATCCCTCCAGCACTGCAAAATTGTTTTGACTCTCGTTGTTGCCACCAGCACTTCGAACTTCTTCTGAATTTGCTTGTTTTGCACTTTTCTTCCCCTTTGTTCCCTGTTGCCATTGATTTTGTGGTGGGAAGCCATCGGACTCCTCCATGCCTGCGATCCTGAGGTTTTCTTAGGTTCTTTGCTTTTCTTTACTAATCGAAGCAAAATAATATACGATAGAAATTCCCTGAGTCGATTACTTCGACAATATAAGCATTTTCCGTTAAAAATTAATTTCGGACAGACGGTTTATTAAAAAATTTATTTTATTTCTGAAAAACTTTGACAGGAGCGATTTAAAAGACGTCCATACGCAAAGACTGCTACCACCTTTTTTTCCCGTGATTCATGGTCCTACGCTCTTTAAACTCACGAACTTGATTTCGGTATTCCCAACAAAACGTTCGCAACTTCCCTTCAAGTAGGATTTCGTTCATATAGTTGGGCTAAATGTTGACGAATTTCTGCTACTTATGCTTCAAACGAAATCACCCGAGGTTGAACATGGAATGGATCACGGTCGCTGGTTACTTGGGGCAAGCACTCTATCAACTTCTTTAATCCACTTTCCACACACTAAACCTATTCCGGGAGGTGATGGAATAAAGCGAAAGAGCTAAAAACGAGTAAAATACATAAATTCCTACACGTTTTAACGTCACTATTATTAACTTTCCACACGCGTAGTTTTGGGAAATCACAAACTTTTACTCCCTGAAGTGATCACTGTGGCAATTCAAAGCAGATTTCCCGTTTTGTCGTCAGTCGTCCACTTCGCTAGATGTCGCACCGGCACTTTTCGAGCATCCGTTCATTCAGCTTCATAGATTGCCTTCGGCGATGCAATACGTGAATGTGTTGCCATGTCAAAATTTTCATTGTAGATTTGAATTATTAAAGTAATATAAGATAATAATATAGAAAAATTTAAATAATTATAAAAGAAGATAAATATCATAAAGAATATAATTATAAAGAAAAATTTAAATCTAATATAGAGAAAAAAGATTGTAAAAAATTTATATCTATAATAAAAAAAAAATATTATAATTTATAAAACTATAAATTGGAACAATTAAATTTTTCAAATCTGCAATTTAAATTCCGAATAAGTGTTATGCCAGTTTTCGAGCATTTTGCCTATGTAATTACTTGATTACTACAGGGCAGCTAATTTTCTCGTGATCCCAAGGCGACGAGGATTGCAAAAAAGGAGCTGAAGAATCTTCAGGTGGAAAATCGATTGTGTTTGGGGTTGAAACGTGGAGTGGGACGACAGAAGAAAACGATTAGTGGACGGACAGACTGACGCAAATACTTCGATTTGCTGTAAATGGGTAAACTGTGCGTGTGCTTGAAACTAAGTACGGATGGACAAAACAGACGTGTATGTTAAAACTACCGCGCAGGTCTTTTGTGTGATATACCCCAGCTTCTTTCCCCGACGGGTCTGTGAGGAGGTAACGATTGGATCCCACAACCTTCTGTACACGGCCTTTCAGAAAACAGCGGTCTAGCTTAGCATTGCAATGCTCAGTGGCGTCACTTTGGCAGAAGCTGCGACGAAAGACTTCATCCCCTTCTTTAAAATCGTAAGGTCGAGATATCAGGTTGTGATGCGTCTCATTCGCACATCCTGCGGCCTTTTTCCGATTTGTTGACGGAGGCCACTTAAATTTTCGTTGGGTTCCAGCGCAACGATGAGATCTCCCAAACACTTTAACTGCCGTAGTAGCCTGTATGATTTGCCATGGCAAATTCTGTGCTGTCCGAAGGCGGCAAAGTAAGGCCAGACATCCGTGATGGGATGATAAGACGACCGCAGAGTGCAAATGATGGCGAACAATCTCCGGTCTCAGTCCTTCTGAGTTGGATGGATATAAGAACAGATTGCAGCTAACAGTGTGCGATTCAAATGTGCTGATGCGTTAGATTGAGGAGAGTATATTGGCGTTAGTTAGTGTTCAGCACAGCACTGTTCAAGCAGACCCTTAAACTGCCAAGATCTGAACTGTACTTCGTTGTCCAAGCACATGCCTCCTGGTACACCAAACACATCGCATATCGTGAACTTGAAAATAGGTACCACCAGTAGGAATTTAGAAAGCTGGTCTAGCAGAAAGAAAGCTCTAACGTGTCCCATAGAAAAATGAGGATATGGGCTGAGTAGATCTATAAACATACGTGGCAATACGCGCTCCGGAATGTTGATTTGACTCAAAAGAGGCTGGTTGGGAGCTTTAGTGCCTTTGCAGGTCTGACAGGCGCTTACATAGTCTTTGACCTGAAATGACATTTTAGGCCAAAAGAAGTACTTCTTAAGGTCTGACCGTAGTCACCATGGGCAATTAGAGGATGGTCATGTAAGTGGAGGATCAGATTGTGAGTCATTTTCCCCGGCATCATGAGTTTCCATAACTCTTCTTCCTGCAATGAGTCACCGGTTGCGTATTCATTATGTCGATAAACGTAGCCGTCGATCACTTTCAAATCAAGCAACTGTGTTTGTTGGGTAAAGATGGTTTGCCTCAACTCGTTTTAGCTATCTGAATTAAAATGCGGTCTGTCTAAGTCTATCTCGTTAGGATCATTGTCGCTTCTGCCAATTTCGCTCCCTCGGGTGCAAACATTCGCGAGAGAGTATCGGGCACGATGAGCTGGCTCCACTTTCGATGTTTGATGGAGAACTTCAACTCTTGCAGTTTAAGAGCCCATCAGGCTAGACGTCCGTGTAGGTCCGCTTAGTTCATCAGCCATTGTAATGAGTTCAGTCATTACATTACTCAATTTTGGAGGAGTGTACAAATCCTGAAACAGCAAGCTACGATCCTTCTACTTACGTTGAGCAAGAACAAATGGTTCAGACTGAGAGAGTTTGAATATCAATTTTTTTTTATCTCATCAATTTTCGTGAGGTGAAAATCCGTCTATAAATCTGCCAAAAGTAACGATACCGAAATTCGATAGTAATTATTTGCAATGGGGGCAGTTTTTTAATATCTTCTCCCAGATGATAGATAAGCAATCATTTACCGCTTTACAAAAGATTTGGTATATTAAAATGAACGTCAATAAGGTGGCCAAAAAGTTAATCAGGCACTTAACTACTACCTGGAATCTATTACAGGATCAATACAACAATAAAAGAATGCCAACTTTAGCTCTCATCGAAAAATTATTGGGGCAATCAAATTTTTTGTCCGGCAATCCAAAGTCTACATGATGTAGCAGCTGAAAGCATACAAGCGCTTGGAAGCTTAGAGCTAGGCACGTCTGCATGTGGTCCGTTACTATTATATTTGTTGTTAAAAAAGTTGGATCGTCTAACCCATATATTATATGAGCAATCACTTACGAATCCAAAAGAAAAGCAAACCCTTCAAGAGTTCTTGGAGGTTCTGGAAAACAGATTTCAATCCCTTGAGGCATTAGGTCAAAAGGATAGAGCTAATAACAGTCGAATGGTATCATCAGTCATAACAAGTTACGTGAAAGGTAGTACTTGCAAATTTAGCAACAACAGTAACCACCCATTATTCAGTTGCAAAAAGTGTTTACAATTATTACCCACGAACCAGTTGCAATTTGTTCAGAAACAGAGACTATGCGGGAACTATTTGAAAGCCGATCACAATACAAATTCATGCACTCTTCGAAATGGTTTGAAATGCAGACGAAGACATAATTCATTGCTTCATTTGGGAGGACAACCAGACATAACAACATATGTTGATGTAGGAGCCAAAAGCATCAAAAACCAACATATTACTCTTGCATCCGTTGATGATGATCATGAGCCATCGATCTGCAACAGTCAACCATTAACAACTTTGCAAATTGCAGCCTGCGAACAGAAACCTTGGACCTATGTTCCATCTAGATTATAGAAATGATGGCCAAGTATTGGAATACAGAGCACTTTTTGATCAAGACCTCAGGTCAACCTAGTAACTGAAAAACAGATGAAAAAATTGGGAACGCCTCCTACAAAGACGCCTCTTTGCACAGTGACACCAATTCTGAAACCCAATCAAGAAGGGAAGATTTTTCGCTGCGGCTCAAAGCATTTGTGTTGCCTCATTTAGTATCAATGCAACCAACACAGCTACTGGATATATCGTCAGGGCAATGCCAAATAAATTTGCATTAGCAGATCCCGACTGACGGCCCAGATAGGATTGATGTTTTAATTGCAGCCAAATTTTACAATCAGTTTCTACTCAAGGAGCAAATACAGATGGATTCGAGCCTACCCATCCTTCAAAGTACTGTCCTCGGATGGGTTGTTGGTGGCAAACTCCTACATGTATCATCAATGTCTGCGTGTTGCGGGATAAACAATGAGAGTGAAGGTGAGATGAAGCGTTTGACAGACAGATTCTGGAAGTTGAAACATGTTGAAAACTCGGAGTCACCTCACAGCTACGGACAAGCGATGCGAAAACCATTTTACACAAACGGTTAAAAGCGACTGTTTTTGTACCGCGATAAGATATTTTTCTTACCGCCCAATTTACAATTTAGTACTTTACTAAATGTGCAGGAAGCAAGGATATATCTCTAGTGCAGTACTAGAAATATTCTAACTCCATAAAATATTTATATTTACCTAGTGATTATAAAGCGTCTAGGCACGCATGTAGATTAGGCGGTTAACGCCGGAATGAATGAGTGAAACAGAGGCGAAGTCGCCAGTTTAACGTTTGACCAAAAAGTGTATTTTCCTATATCGACCTATTCTATTTATACAATTTTTTATCACAAATACATATTTAACTCTAACAAAATATTGTTTGCTTCAGCAAACAATACTTAGCAAGAAAATTCCTTATTCTAAATTTTCTACTTCAAAATCTATACAAAAAAAAATTTACTTCCTCAATGCAATTCTACACGTTGGGTTTCCCATAGAATGTTATCTCAAAAAAAGAACATTAGCTCTGCATGACGTGAATGCATTCATACATACTCTATGTTAATTTCCCGCAAAAAAAGGAAACAAGATATCATATGTGAAGTTTTTAGACCCCACATATGAACAATGTCAAGTTCATCGAGAACAAACGAAAGCAGTCAAGGCAATTAGTTTATGTTTTGAAATATGATGCACAAGTGTCTTCGCTAGTTGTAAATTTGTAATGTTGTACATATGAAACCATATGAGTGAGGATTATTCCACACGTAAGAAAATGGGTTCATATGGGAAGAAGTACATATGATAGAGTTTGATGTAGTTTCTAGGTTTAAAGCGGGTTATGCATATTTATTTATTTATATTGATGCATTAATGACTTTAACATGAATTTACCTAATGGTTATTTTATTGTGTGAGTATAAATGCATTACAATTTAACTTATCAGGCAAGTAATTTACTTAGATTTTAATACTTTCGCTGTCGTAAGCGAACATCCTCCCCCCCTTTGAACGAACTGTTCAAAGATGGATTTCTGGATTCACCTGGAATTCCTCAGCTTTCGCCTTGCATAGTGCGGGTGTTGGGTGACGGTTGCATGTAGGCCGCCTCCTGCAAAATTTCCACACAAGGTACAATAAACAGACAAACGAAATTGATAAGCCCAAGTATCCAATGGTGAAATGATGCACGTGGGTTGACTTGCTTGTTGGCGATTCCGTTTCGGCGGCTCGCAGCATGTTGATGCTCTGTTGTAGTGTTTTAATATCGTTTTCTAAATTGTCCTCGTACATGGCCGACATACGGGTGTTATTGAAATTGTTGGTGAGCTCCACGAGGTCGAAAATGTTTCGCGAAGGAATGATGGACGTTCTTATCATCGTGGGATGTACCTTGCTCGTCTGTAATGTAGCGATCTCGTCTTTGATACTGCATCCGCGAGTTACGTTGATGATCCCCGATCCGGATAGCACGCAAGTTGAGATTGCCGTTCCACAAACGATGTTCATGCTCACCGGTTGGTTTGTCACGTAAATCCAGTGATTTGGATTCAAGAACTGGGTCCACCTTACTGTTTCCTTAGTTTTGATGAGTGCACAGCTGGAAATATTGCCCGCATCAGTTAAGATTGCCATTTCGCAGTGGTTGATATTAGGTCCCCATCGATGCATCGGATGACGTAGTTTTCAGATGAACCCGGAGTAGTCAACAAGGAGACATTTTGAGATTTCTAGTTTGGACATTGGGTAAAATTGATCTCGATGTAGATTTACGAGCAGAATTTGTGTTGATGGAATAACGGTGAAAAATGTCTCATTAACTAATATAGGTACTGGAACGATTCGCAAGGTTTCGAATATTTCCTGTGATAGAAGTGGAAGCTTTATTCGGAAAATCATTTGCTCGCTTAACATTCTGCCTTCTATAGACATCATTCCATATAATTTTGCTAAGTGTCCATGATCTCCAGGTACTCGCAATGTGGGTGAGAGGTGCTCTTTAATCATAATTAGCTGGTCTCGTAGCTGTCTTGGAGTTATTACTTGCGGATTAACTTTGCCGTGATGAGCCCTTGTTATCACTTTTAGAAGTGTCGATTGTGCCCTTTGATAATGTGATATCATCAGTATCAACCGAATTGCTAGAGTGTTGAAGTATTCCATTATTTTTTCTTGATGGAACTCACGGTTAATTCCTTTAATGGTGTTGAGCATCTGGTTGAGATATTCTTCTAGTTCATTCACCCGTCTTTCAACTGCTTTATGCGACTCTTTCATGATATTTGTGGTGCAATCGAATATGGATGTTTGATTCTTCAGTAGTTCTAGCAAGTATCTGTCATTTTGTTGAAGGTTGTTTATTGTCTCTGACATGTTTTCCGCATACTCATCATCCAAAATGCCGAATAGCGAATGGGCGATGTTACCGAATATATTGAGAGGGGATCGTTTCCCTCGACCATGGCCTTGTTGACGCAGTAATTCGTTGTTCTCTGTTAATTCCGTAACCGTGTTTGTAAACTGAGCTAGCGTTGGTGCACAGGAATGCTTATTTACTATTCTACTACAGAGATGATCTACGTTTTCAATTCCTTTATTTATAGTGGCCAGCTCCTTCCAGTAGTTTATCATGTTGTAGTAAATAACTAAATCCCACTCGTCGGATGACAAGTGAGTGAAACCCATTCGTTCAAAATACAAACCAGGTGATGATTTGAACGGTTTAATTGTTGCCTGATTGTTTCCTAGCACCGGCAAGACAAGGCAAGTGAATAATAATAGGCTGATTGGGAGCTGACTTCGGCGCGGTTTTTTGGAAGCAGGTGGACCTTCGGTTGGTGGTGGCCTGTTTGTTTTGTCTGCATTCGTTTGCGTCATAGAGAGTGAGGATGTTGTATTGGTGAAGTTTTCTTCGTTGGTTTCATCCTTCGCTTCAGCGTCGACCTTTACTGGCAGTGGAGCGAGATTGTGGATCGCCTGTTTTAGAACACCTGTAGCCGTTTTTACAATTGCAACTCGCACTAAACCATCATTTCCCTTTATAGTCTCCAGTATGTGACCAAGAGGCCATTGCATGGCCGGAAGATTGCTGTCCTTTATTATAACCATCATGCCTGGCTGGGCGTTCTGGCATTGTTGCTTCCATTTTGTTCGGTACTGCAGCTCGGTTAAATATTCTTTGAACCATCGCTCGAGGTGAAGAGTGCGCTTCCAGTGTTGATGTAGATCTACTCACTGAGGGTTTTCAGTAGATTCGGCAGTGCTGGTTAACTGTTCGCCTATTAAAAAATGTCCTGGGGTCAGCGCAGTCAAGCCGTTTGGATCCGAAGACATTGGCGTGATAGGTCGTGAATTGAGTATCGCTTCTACTTGCTCTATAACCGTCTCCAACTCCTCATATGTCAGCGAATTGTTGTTTAGGCTGCAAGGAAGCAAGTTTTTAGCAGACTTCATGGCTGCCTCCCACAGTCCACCGAAATGTGGAGCTCTTGGTGGGATGAAATGGAATTCGGTTCCTCTAAGTGTGCAGAATTTGTTGATTTGTTCTTCCGCTTCTTTTGAATATATCGCTGGTCGAAGTTCTTCCAGTTGGTTTCGAGCTCCTACAAAGTTCGTTGCGTTGTAGCAATACAAATGTTGGCAATTTCCACGTCTGCCCACAAAGCGTTTCAGCGCGCCGATGAATGCGTTAGTCGTCAAGTCACTTACCACTTCTAAATGCACTGCGTTGGTTGCAAAACAAACGAATAACGCTACGTAACACTTCTGAGGCTTCTTTCCTCTAGCTTTGTAATGAATCCAAAATGGACCGCAAAAATCAACTCTTGTTGTTTGGAATGGCTTATCAGGTTTGATTCTTCTCTCAGGCAAATTACCCATCATCTGGGATAAAAGTTTTGGCTTTGCTTTGCTACAGTGAACGCAATTCAATACAATTGACTGCGCAATTGTCTTCCCTTTGATAGGCCAAAATTTTTGGTGCGTGGTAGCTAGTAACCCTTGTGGTCCAACGTGAAAATTTTTAATGTGAATGTCTGTCATTACCAGCCGAGTAAAGATGTTATTGTATGGCAACAACATTGGCTGTTTTGTATCATATACGATGTCAGCTTCTTGTAATTGTCCTCCGACCCTGATAACGCCATTCTTGTCCAAGAATGGGGCGAGTGAGCTTAAGTTGCTTTGCTTGTCTACTACGGCCGTTTTTTTAAGGGAGGCTAACTCTTGTGAAAAGTTTCGGCGTTGAGCTTCCTTTATAAGTTGTGCCGTGGCTGCATCCAATTCTTCAACAGTAAGGTGTGATGAACGTTTGAACCCTTTGTTTCTGATGTTATTTACAAACCGAAGAACATAAGCGAAAATCCGTTGCAAATGTTGAAAGGAATTCCGGTGGTCGATTGTAGACAGTATATCTCCTTCATTTGCAACTGACAGTGCTACCTTTGCTGGCTTCGTTTCTAGATTTGTTTCAAATTTTTGATTCCTCGGCCACACGCTTTCATCGCCATGTAGAAACCTCGGCCCGTAAAACCAAAAAATATCATTCTTTAATTTGTTGGGTGAGACTCCGCGGGAAACCAAATCGGCAGGATTTTTCTGGGATGGTACGTGTCACCATTGTTCAGCCGTGGTAAGCTCCTGTATAGCTGCTACTCGGTTTGCAACGAAGGTGACGTATGATGATGATGGGTTCCTCAGCCAGGCAAGAACTACCTCTGAGTCCGTCCAAAATGTGCATGGAACATCATTCCATTGTAGTTCCCTTTTGACGCGAGCAGCGAGCTTGGTAGTGAGTGTTGCAGCTTGAAGCTCCAAACGCGGAATCGTTGTAGCCTTGATTGGGGCTACCTTTGACTTGGCACATAGCAGTCTCACGAGCACGATACCGTCAATTTGCTGTGATCGCACGTATATAGCTGCGCCGTATGCCTTCTCTGATGCGTCGCTGAAAGCATGTAATTCAATGCTTCGCGAAAATATATGCCTTGGAAACTTGATATCTTCAAGGCATTGCAGTTCTTTACGAAATTTGACCCAATAAGAGTGCATCTCCATTGGTACAGCTGCGTCCCAATCTATCTTTAGATTCCATAATGCTTGTAGAAATATTTTGGCCTTGGTTACCACTGGGCTCATTACTCCTAATGGGTCAAAGAGATGCGCAATGTCAGAGGACACTGTTCTTTTGGTCACTTTACCGTCGCTGGCCTGAATTGATTTTACGCAGAAGTTGTCATCTTCGGGAAGCCAGATCATGCCCAACGTCTTCACATGGTGGCTGTCTTTGCCGTTTATGTTGAATTGAACTGCTTGGTCCTCTTCGAGAATGCCTTGAAGTAGCCGAGTATGGTTTGCGCACCACTTCCACAATTAGAACCCTCCTGATTGAAGCAATTCCTTTAGTTGCCTTTGTACTGCGAGGGCTTCCGTTAGACTGTTAGCTCCTGCCATGACGTCATCAATGTAAATGTTGTTCCTTATCGTTTGCGAACCCAATGGAGCTGACGTTTTAGCTTGTGCTGCTATTTGTCTGAGGCATCTTATGGCTAAATATGGAGCCGTTGTAATGCCGTATGTCACCGTAGTTAGTTGGTAACACTTAACTGGTTCATTTGAATGGTCTCTCCAAAATATTAATTGAAATTTCCTTTCTTCTTCCTTCACTCTTATTTGGCGGTACATTTTCTCGATGTCTGCCGTAAATACAAACATCAGAAGCCGGAAGCGTAACAGAACGGTAAAAACGTCGTCTTGGAGAAACGGTCCAGTGTACAGAACTTCATTCAAGGAGATATTTGTAGACGTTTTCGGTGAAGCATCAAATACTACTCGCAGTTTAGTTGTAGTACTTTCTGGTCTTATGACACAGTGGTGCGGCAAGAAGTAATGGGGTGTAGGTACCTGCTGAATATCGACCTCTTCCATGTGTCCCAACTGATGGTATTCCTTCATGAAGTCGGTTTACTGTTGTTTCAGCGATTCGTTCGAAAACGTTTATATGCTGTCTCTTTGGAGTCACCCAACAACTTAGGGTCTTTCATGAATGGTAATTTTACAACAAATCGTCCATCTTGTCCTCGCCTGGTATTAGCAGTGAAGTGTTCTTCACAACCTTTTTCTTGCTGCGTAAGGTTCGAGCTCGGCTCCACTTCGTCCAGTTTCCAGAACTCTTGCACCCTTTCTTGAAGCTCGCCGCAATCATGACTGCAGATGCCGCAGCTAAATGTGTGGGTGTCCGAATTAGCCACTCGACCGGAGACGATCCATCCGAACACGGTATTCTGTAGGCTTGGTAATTTCTTCCCCAATCTTATTTGCCCGACCGAAAGTATCGGCAAAAAGTTTTCTGCTCCAATGAGAATATCAATTTGACTAGGGTGATTGAATTCAGGATCCGCAAGTGACACATTTTGGGGAGTAGGCCATGATACGATGTCAATGAATTCTGACGGTTGATGAGTTGTAATTTGCGGTAGAACAAAGGCTTCAATTCTGGCTGAGAATCCTGTTGTCCTGGACCGTATCGAAAAGTTTACTCTAGATTGAGCCTTTTGAATTCCTTGTCCAAACCCTTGAACACACAATGCTTCGGGAACTTCCTTCAAACCAAGCCGTCTAACCAGATCTTTCGTGATGAAATTTAATTGAGATCCGGAGTCAAGAGCAGCCCGACATTCAAGTTCTCGACCATCCACAGTCAATACCTTGACAAGTACAGTGCTCAGCAAGATGTTGTTTCTCCGTGTGTTGTTGGTCTTCGCTGCTAGGGTCGTTAAGTTTGATGGCATTGTCGATGTTTCTGCTTGTGCTGGAGGTAAAGGAGAACTTGACTTGATACCCTGATTGTCGATGTGCAATAATGTATTATGCCATTGCGAACACTTCTTGACTGTTGACTATTATGGTCCGCCCTCAAACAGTTGTAGCACAGATTATTTTTCTTCACAGTCTGGAGACGAACCTTTGGGGTTTGGTTTAGGAAAGTTTTGCAAGAATACACTGGATGCGTTCCTTGGCACACTATGCATCGGCTTCCTTTGGATGACGTCACTAGCGAGGCAGGCTTAGTTTGTTTTTGCTTTAGAGATGGCGAGCCCCCTTTGCCGAGGGTTTCCAGGCTTTGAAAAGGATTCTCCAGAAATGATAGAAAATGCTTCACAGTGCTTAGCTGCTGGGGCTCTGCCAACGATTGCTCATACAACGTATGTGTTGTATGATCCAACCTTTTCACCAGTACATGCAGTAGTATCAGATCCCAGGCGTCAATTAAAATGCCCAAATTCTTGAGTCCCAGTAGACATTCATTGGTTACGTCATGTAGATTTCTAACTGATGATGTAGATTCACCAGAGCTCGATGGTTGAGAAAGAAGTTTGTTGAAAAGATGTGTCACTAGCAACCTTTTGTTGTCATATCTCTCTTTAACTATATTCCATGCATCTAAATAATTCTCGCTGGAAACTGGCGAATGCTGCACTAATCGTTTTGCTTCGCCTGATAAATTGCTAAGCAGATAATACATTTTTTGCGCATTTCTGATTGCACGGTTGTGGATCAATTGGAGGTACAAATCACGAAATTGAGTCCACTGCAAGTAATCACCGTCAAAGGTTGGTAGTACGATTTTTGGCAATTGAACTCCGGTATCCTTTGATTGTAGCAGTGGATTGTCGCTTCTGCCTTCAGTGCTTCTCATACGTTCTTGCATTGAAATTATTATTTCTTGAGTCCAGCAATGAAGTTCTTGGCAGATTTCAGGACTGTACTCAAAAGGGCTCCTTTCAGTGGTTTGTTCCCATATTGCCTGATCGTTCTCTGCCAGTTCATCCACGTATCTTTGTAATAAGTTGACCTCAAGTGTGTAGTACTCAATAGAATGTTCACTACTAGCCCTTTGTTCAATGTCTCGAATGAACTAGGTAAGGGTCCTCAACAAGGCCTTTTGCTTCCGGATCATTCTTGGAAGAACATCCTTTTCCTCTTCGTCATCGCCTTTGAATTTGAAATCTGCATGGCGTTCTAGTTTTCTTGTGGCAGATATATCCCCAGATTTGGTTGCAGGTGATGATGCCATAGGGTTGTCGTTAGAAGAAGTTCCCTCCAGGTTTCTCCTCGTGTCATCTAGTGCATGAATGAGCTTCTCGTACACCTTGCAAATTTCGTTGTAGTAATTGTTGGCAAAGTACGGATGATCTAGTGAGGTCACTTCAAATGGTTTCAATTTTTCGTGAACTTGATCAAACTCGGACCAGTACTCTTGTGACAAGCCCAGTCTCTTGTCTAGGTACTCCTTCGTTTTCCTGGACACCGAATCCTTCCTGAAGTTTATCAGCAGCTGTTCCAGTTTGCTCCCCAGCTCGGATTGTGTCGCCGTTAACTTCTCCATTGTAGGGCTTGTTCGAATGCTACGATTGATTTAAGCGATCGGCTTTGTTCTGTATCACGTCGGGGTCACCAATGTTTTTGTACCGCGATAAGATATTTTTCTTACCGCCCAATTCACAATTTAGTAAAGTACTAAATTGTGAATTGGGCGGTAAGAAAAATATCTTATCGCGGTACAAAAACAGCGACCTTAATGGGCGTGTCATTGTTAGGTTTCCGTTCACAGTAGATCCGATAATCCTTCGTAAGTCCAAGCAAATTGCATTGAATCGATTTCTTGCACTAAAAAGCAATTCAGAACTAAAAATAATACATTAAATTAATGGAAGATTATAAACAATTGGGACATATGAAGGAAGTAAATATGAAGTGTTTCTCTGCCAAACATTATTTAATTTTCCTCATCATTTCGTAATAAATCCGGATAGCAGCACTACAAAATTGCGAGTAGTGTTTGATGCATTATGTAAAACATCAACAGGTCACTCGTTGAACGATGTTCTGCACTCAGGTCCAGTCATTCAGAGTGAGCTGTTTACTATTTTGCTTCGGTTCCGGATGCCACGATATGTATTCACTACATATATACAGAAAATGTATCGGAAAATTCTCGTTAAAGAGAATGATTCCATGTTCCAACTAATTTTATGGAGAAGCAATCCCCAGGCAGACATAAAATGTTACCAACTGTTGACGGTAACATACGGAACTAGGACCGTCCCCATATTTGGTTACTAAATGCCTTCAGAAACTGGTACATGAGAACATCACCACCAATTCACTAGGAGCTCAAATTCTCCTGAATAACTTTTACATTGATGACGGCAAGGCTGGTTCCAACAGTCTGGCGAAGGCTACTCTCATGCAGATTCAATTACAACTTATTTTGAAACAAGCAGGATTTAAATTGAGTAAATGGTGTGCTAAACACCCAAAACTGCTTCAATATATCGATCCAGAAGATCAAAAGATAGAACTTGATTTTGATAAAGTGACAAGTGTGGAGGTTATAACTTTAGGGCTCACGTTATTGCCCAGAACTGATCAGTTAAGAGTCAAGACCAAAGTAAACCATACACAACGTATTACGAAACGTATTGTGATATCCGAGATAGCTCGTTTATTGGACTGCCTTCAGTAGTCGTCACTGCAGCAATTTTCATACAGAAACTTTGGAAACACAGCATTGACTGGGACGAACAGCTTCCTTCTGGAATGAATGGGATTCCGGGATAACTTAGTAGCTGCAGACAAACATACAGATTCCGCGACACATATTTCCACACGAGAAACCAAAAGCGCAACAAATCTACGCAATTTCTGATGCATCTTAACAAGCCTATGGAGCTGCAGTATACATTCGCTCGGTCAACAGCGATGGAAGAGTCATTGTTCGATTTCTTTGTGCTAAATCCTGAGTAGCTCTGCTTCAACGTCAGACACTGCCACGACTAGAATTATGCGCTGCATCACTATCGGCTTCACTTGGTTGTTCAAGTAAAAGCAAACATGCGACTCCAAGAAATTGGAATCTTCTTTTGGACTAATTCTGAAATCATTCTAGCATGGATTTATTCAGATTCATCACATTTGAAGCTCTTCGTGGCAAAACGGATCGCTAAGATTCAAGGACTATCACTGCTTCAGTAATGGCGGAATGTTGCTTCGAAAGAAAATCCAGCGGACTAAATCTCACGTGGCTTAGAGCCAGAAAAACGGAAATTATGCAGTTTGTGGTGCTGTGAACCCTTCTTTCTACACGGAAGCGAGCGTTTATGGCCACCCTCATTTGTGAAAGGCAGGCACTTGGAAAATGATCCTGGAAGTAAAAGGTCTGAAGTCGCTCAAACATCGCTAGCAACGATTGCGTTTGAGGATGAAATTATAATAATGGGAATTCTATTAAGAAGTTGCAGCGTTTTGTGACGTATACATAAAACGATTTATCTACCACACCAAGCAAAAACGTATTCAACGTTCAACTGTACGTTAATAAGTCCATGTTAGCTAGATGAAGCTCTATCTATGATTACGAGTATACTCAGATGCAATCAGTTGTAAAAGAAGGGTGATGTTCACAAGGCCAGTGCCATCAGCAATCTATCACCTTTCCTAGATGAACGAGAAATCATTTGAGTTGGCGATCACAAAATTTTTCATGAATCAAATGCACCAGGAGAACCTACATTGCGGCCCCCAACACTGTTAGTAACTACAAGACAACGGTTTTGGCCATTGAAGGGCAAGTCATTAGCACGACCTGTGGTCCAACATGTGTTAGTTACGCAAGAGCAAAACCGCAGCTATTATGATGGGGAAGTTATCATCCTCTAGAGTACAACCGGCAAAACCATTTGTGAACAGTGTCGTAGGCTTTTGAGGACCAGTTAGGACTCATTTCAAATTAAGAGGCAGACACGATAGAAGGCTTACATTGCTGTATTTCGCTGCTCTGCAACTAAGGCTGTACATTTGAAACTTGTAGGAGATTTGACAACCAAAGCATTCCTGGGGGCTTTAAAAAGGTTTATCGGATGGCGAAGACACTGCCAGAGTTTGTATTGCGACAATGCTACAGAATCGATTGCATCAGCTATCAGTGACGATTCACTCTGATAAGGTGCAAGAAGAGATCATTAAAACATGCAGCAAAAAGGGTACAAGTTTCTATTTTATTCCTGTCAAAGCACCTCATTTCGGAAGACTCTGGGAAGCCACCGTAAAATCAGCGAAAAAGCTCTTACTGCCAATTATTTCCAAAACATCTCTTACGTACGAAGTGATTGAAATATTTTAACTGAAGTAGAGGCGGAGTTAAACTCGAAACCTCTTACGTCGATGTCCCTAGATCCGACTGGAATATAATATGAAGATCTTGGTAGAGTCACATTCATCACAAGTGAGTGGAAGGTCATAGTTTACTAAAGACTTAAAACCATATTGTACAGCAATGGGGTCAATCGCAAATGCGACATTAACATTGCGACATTTATGCCAACAGTTGCACTAAAAAAGCGCATGCAATCAAATCGTCGAACAATTTGAGCACATTCAAAAGGAGTTGAGGGTGGCCAACAGCTTATTCTTAGCCAGACAACACAAAAGAGGAGCGCTGAACGGTGTTGCGAACGTAGCTAACTCACTATTTCGTGTACTTGATTCAGCATATGAAGACGAAATTGCCCAAACGATAGGCGCTGTGCGAGCAAATGAACAAACACTATTGGCATTGTTCAAAAAAAAAGGAAACCGACTTCGGAATGCCCTAAAAAGGATGAAATAAATTTTATGGAAGCGGTGCCATATCATTTTATCCTCGATTTTTTTGTGATGGTGCAGATGTTGGAAGTATTTATGTTGAAATGGGGAAATTCATTTGGCACCGCTCCCATAAAATTTATTTCATCGTTTTTAGGGCATTCCGAAGTCGGTTTCCTTATTTTTCTAAAAATTTTTCATATCACCCTTTTTAGTGGCAAATTTTTTCATTTCAAACCATTCTAAACTAAGTTTCTTAAATACATTGTATCATATTCTCGTGTATTAAAATATATTTTTTTAACTGCAATGCAAAAACCACTACGGCTAAAATCTGCAGAAATATTGCTGAAAATTTGGCGTAAATCGAATCAGAGCTGCAACCCCAAGGCACAAATTTTATTATATCCTATGTAGACTCACACATACAACCAACCACACACATACACACATAGCCATATATATATATATATATATATATATATATATATATATATATATATATATATATATATATGTATATATATATATATATATATATATATATATATATATATATATATATATACAATATATTTAAATATATATATATATATATATATATATATATATATATATATATATATATATATATATATATATATATATATATATATATATATATATATTTACAATACATATATATATATATATATATATATATATATATATATATATATATATATATATATATTTACAATACATATATATATATATATATATATATATATATATATATATATATATATACGAGTATATATATATATATATATATATATATATATATATATATATATATATATTTACAATACATATATATATATATATATATATATATATATATATATATATATATATATATATACGAGTATATATATACATATATATATATATATATATATATATATATATATATATATATATATATATAGGGTGGGCAAAAAGTAACTTTCCGATGTAAAAAATTAATAACTGTTACATTTGTGAGTAATTTGTTAAATTTTTATTTTTTTTTTTTTGTAGACATTAAACTTGGGAGATTCCAATATGGAAAGGCACACCATCGCACACCGAACCAAACTAGTGTCATTATTTTTGGAAAACAGCCGTTCAGTAACTGCCACTCAACGTGCATACTGCCAATTTTATAGAGTGCTATGGTGGCCAAATTTGAGCGATATGGGAACGTTGCAGATGAGAAACGTACGGGCAGACCTGTTTCTGGACGATCGGCTGAAAACATACAGCTTGTTAAGCAAAGTGTTGGAGAGAACGATGAAACATCAACACGATGACGTTCAGCACAGTTGGCTATAAAGCGAGGCACGTTGCGCACGATTTTAAAAACGGACTTACACCTATACCCCTACAAAACACAATTGGTCCAGCATCTGCATCCTGGGGGCCTGGTACTGCGTTTGGAATCCTGCAGGGATATCCTAAATCTTGTCGAGAATGAGGAACGATTTTTGGAAAATTTAATGATGACTGACGAGGCGCACTTTCACCTAAGCGGATTTGTGAACAGGCAAAACACTAGATTCTGGGGCACAGATAATCCCCAAAATGTCAGACCGCTTTCGTTACACCCACTTTGTGTGACTGTTTGGTGTGGCGTGACTTCACGGAAAATTTATGGACTATATTTCTTTGAAAATGATCAAGGTGCCAGTCTTACGATCAATGGAGCTCGTTACAGAAGTATGCTTCAGGACTTCCTTTTTCCACTTGTGCGAGCACATAACAACAATGAGAATATATGGTTTCAACAGGATAGTGCAACAGCACACACCGCTCGTGAGACAATGAACTTGTTGCAACATCACTTTCCAAATCGTGTTATCTCGAAAAATGGTACCATAAAATGGCCACCACGATCGCCTGATCTAACAGCTCCAGACTTTTTTCTATGGGGCTACCTCAAAGAGAAGGTCTACGTCAACAAGCCACAGACTTTACCGGAGTTGAAAGAGAACATTCGAGCGAAAATTGCGCAGATCACACCCGTCACACTCCAAAACGTTACGAAAAATTTCGTGAAAAGAGCCCAAGCTTGCGTGAATTCTAATGGTGCACACTTATCGGATATAATTTTCCACACCTAATGTAAAAAAAAATACATAAGTTAATCCTAATTTGGCGATATTTGTTTTTTATGTTAATCACTTTATTTAAAAGTTATTACATATATAAATAGGAAAGGGACTTTTTGCCCACCCTGTTTATATATCTATACGCATATGTGTGTATATATATATATATATATATATATATATATATATATATATATATATATACATATCTATATATATATATGTACATATATATATATATATATATATATATATATATATATATATATATATATATATATATACATATATATATATATACATATATATATATATATATATATATATATATATATATATATATGTATATATGTATATATATATATATATATATATATATATATATATATATATATATATATATATATATATACACAAATATACATATATATATATATATATATATATATATATATATATATATATATATATAATATATATGTATAGACATATGTATTTGTATATGTAAACAAAAAGTTCACTCCGCAATCAATCTCATGAAATTTACTTAAAAATATCCTTCTTAACCGCATCATTCGTTCACGTTTATTCGATACCCATCGCTTTCGTTTTCAGTTAATTATGGCACCTAATTTTCATGAAAGTTCCAATAAAATCATACCATATAGTTCAATGAAAACTCGGCTATGTATTTTCATCTTCATCTGTACAGTTATGATCAAGTATAGCAGGAAACGTGTCTCTTTTTAGGTTGCGATTCTCGCCGGTTTTTAGTATGAAAACCATTAATTTTAGATTTCTGGGCATATGTTGTAATGTACATATAATATTAAGTGGAAAGTAACGAGTCAACACTATAATTTGCAATCACTCAATTCTTATTATTGCTTCGGGGAATTTTATAATCCTTTATGTAACGTTTACGTCTAAGGATGTAAGAAGGATCCTACACCAAGCTCATTGGTAAGCAAAGAATGAATGCAGAAGAGAAAATCATCCTTAAATGTTCCCTTTAACTATTGTTGAATTGTATTTATGCCACATTTAAAATTAATTTATTGGTTATTTCCGGCAGAAATGATGGACTAAAATGTACCGTTTATGCAGAAAATTAAGGATACTGATCATTTTTATCATCTCTCGCCGAAGGACTCGGTATCTCTAACAAATCCTTGCAGAGTGGCAGCTAATTGGCACTTTTCGTACGAAATATCATTTGAATTCAATTTCTCGACATCAATGTATCATATTTAACTGTTAATATCTACAGAGTCTTTGAAGGGATTTCAATTCTATTCCGAAACATTTTAGATCAATATGTTGTCCTTCGTTTGAAACCTCTACAATCAAAATCCTTACGCGCGTTGATCAGTTATGCTGAAAAATCCGGGTAAAAGTCGGAATTTTTTTAGTTTTAATGGTAGAAGTCCTTAACCGTTACTTGAATTTCTTATCCTTTAAACGGAACCTAACTGAAAGAAAGACGTATCATTTGCCAAAAACAGTACTCTTCTATCTATCTCCGTTTAAAAGTTATGCGTGAACATACAAAAAAAGCAAAAAAAAATATACGCGATGAATTGATAACCTTCTTTCTTTTGGAAGTCGGTTAAAAATCAAACCTCAGTCATTGACTCAACGATCAATACCATGAGACGGGATGAGATTGCTATCGCGAAAAAATCTAATGCCATTAATGACCAATTGAGTCTTATACTGAATCGGGTTAACGACAACAGTGACGGAACAAACCAACTGAAAATCTATCCGCTTATCACATCGGTTTTAGTTCAAATAACAATGGTTGTTTAAAACCTGCACCGTATGGTCAGTGATCACAGATACATTGATAGATACTCAGCATGGCAGAATGAACCCCTTGCCGTTATCCCCACAATAGCTCAGTAGAGAAGTTGCAATAATTAAGCAACATCTTCCAACATATACACACCTGCCCATAGATCAAGATGAGGTTGCCGAGTTATACAGATTGATGACAGTAACTGGCACAATTACAGGTGATTACGTAGTTTTCGACACAAAATTATCGTTGATCGACCAGAGCCAATTCGATCTTCTAAGAACCATTCCTCTACCATGTACGGTGAACAACACTTTTGTCGCCATAAAACCTTGTGCTCCATATCTTGTGATAAACTCACATAGGGATCAATATTCTCCATATTGTGCCCGCATGTGAAGGTACCCACACTATATAGAAACAAGGAGAAGATCTTTGTGCTTGCGAGATAAGTCTTTTCAACAAATTGGTACGTAGAAGTTGTGAGTCTTAATAAATAGAAGTAAGTCCTGTATGGATCAAGGTGTTTCATGCAAATCGATGGATCATTTCATCGAGGGCCCCTATACAAGTAATCGCCACCTGTCAACGAAGAAGACTTCAAGTGCTTTCTATTAACCTTGACTGTAAAATTAAACATTACCACGTAATTATTCAGGGATATTGAACGTTTGCAGACAACTTTTCTTCCCGATATTCACAATTCGGCACACTCGGAAACATCACATCATGGGAACAATTGAACCCAATCCTCGCACAAGGTACCCAGCAACATCCCTACCTAGAGGAATTACTTGTCATACATCATGGCTGAACGCCATCAATAATCCAAAAGGTGTATTCCTGAAATCTAGGATGACAGAGAACCAATTTGAATGCAGGTGCAATCTATATGGGTCGGAGTTCCCAATATACCCTAGGACAAATTCAAATGTGGACCTCTGCATAGCTGACACAAGACTTGAATTCAGCTTTAATAGTCCTCAACGGAAACCGGATGTGCTTCCTTATGATAGCGACCATAACGCAATCGTAATGGAAATCAATCATCAAAGGGATGATTTCTTCCTCATTCCAGTTCAACATGAAAATCATCGGTTTAATTTAAAAAAAATGGACTGGGGAAAGAGTCAAAAGAAGTTTAATCGGGAGTACTAGAAACAATGTCCCCCTTCTGAAGAAGGCAGCGCTTGCTTCCTAATCTAGCTGATGATGAAATAGATCTCTATTTGTCGAAGTTAGAGAAGCTGACGTTAGAAAAGATCGAGAAAGTAGTTCCCAATATTAATCATCGAAACAATATGGAAGCATATGAAATACCTACCATCGCAAGATTGAAAAGATTGAAAAGCCTTCTTCTCACACGAGTCAACAATATTTATCGGCGATTTTTAAACTATAGCCATCCCTCGTTTGCTTTGTTGAAATTACATCTGAAGAATGTCCGGGAATTAATCCGTTCATACTCCAGGAGTGAGGTGAGCAATCAATGGGTGGCAAAATTGAGGGGTATAATCCCACAGGACCCAGATGGCGTTTTCGCGAAAGTGAAACCATATTCCGGAAGAAGTCTCGAGTGAAGGTATCGAATCTTGAAGTCACTAGCGATGAGATAAATCTTCTCGATAGGGCTGACATCGAAATTGAAAGTACGACTCCGGGTAGAAATGGAAACAGGATTATACGTAATGGATTGCATAAATTTGCCCCGATTGGAATACATTTTTAATTGGTTCATCTACTGAATCCTGAGAAAGAGAATCAAATATTTTCAGAGCTCGCTGAAGCAAATGTTTCCGACTTCAAATCAAACCTGAACGGGGAATCAATTCCTCATTTCAATGAAACATTAACATCTGACCTCATACCGAGCTTAAAATTTATTGATTATTTTGTCAGCTATGAAGATTTATGTTTCATACAATAATTCGCAGGACCAACAACAACAAATGATGTGGTACTGATGGTATTCCAAATGTAATTCTCCGTTATTTGCCTGAGGTTGCTATTAAGAATTATTGCATATTGTTCAACAACATGTTGAGCAATTCATATTTCCCAAATAAGTGGAAAAAATCTAAGGTATTTCCAATTTTGAAGAAAGGAAAAGAATTTTCATGTCCTAAAAGCTATCGCCCAATCAGCTTGCTGCCTAATATCAGCAAGGTGTTTGAAGTGATATTCAACAGAGCATTAAACGCCCACATCAAGGAACATGAGTTGATGTCGAATTGCCAACTTGGTTTTCATGCCAGGCATTCGACCACACATGCAATAACGAAAGAAACCTCAGACATCTGTAGGAAACTAAATGATAGACAATGTGTTGGAGCATGTCTCATTGATATGGGGAAAGCCTTCGGTACGGTGTGGTTAGATGGACTAGTTTTTAAACTCCGGCAGTGCAAGTTCCCCAGACACCTTGTCACCATAATGTGCAATATGTTATACGGGAAATCTTTTGTTGTGATTGATGGAAATCTGATAATAATGCGCGAATTCAAGGTCTTGAATGGTCTACAGCAAGGAACAGTTACTGCGCCTCTGCTTTTCTCAATATTCATTCGCAAACTATTGAACGGCTTTGATTTTAACATCTCGCTGACGCGATCATTGGTAGCGTTTGCTGATGATCTGATCGTCTATACGGCAGACAGAAAAGCTACAATAGTTCAGAGAAATCTCCAAAAAATGTTCAATGATGTACAGCTATACACTGACAATTGGTGAATGAAAATCAATGCGCAGAAGTGTGAAATAATCTTGTTTTGGACAACGCTGCAGACGGTCAGTCAAGAGCTGAAACGTAATTGGAAAGATTTCCACATCATGACTGGCGAGGGTAGTTCAGAATTGGTTCCACATATATCCTATGTTCGATACCTCGGTGTTTATCTCGATCAGTATCTGTACTATACTGAACATATCAAAATCATGCTCAGTAAGGCACAAAAAGTAGTCATTGCTTTACGAAGACTCTTTCATCCCAGATACATTGAGCAAAAGGTCAAAGTTATCTGTTACAAGAACCTGGTGAGACCAGTTTTGACATATGGATGTCAGATCTGGTACAACCAGAGTGCTAGTACTATGGAGATATTGAGAGTTTTCGAAAGGAAATGTCTTCGTGCATGTACTGGTTTGTACAGAAAGCCTGAGATGGATTGGAAACATTATATATCGAATAGAAGAATTTATCAAACTGCTCAAGTGACAAGAGTCGATATCTTCATATTGAAACTTCTTCGGAATCATATCGCAAGATCTGTAACTGTGAGTGAAAACACCTGGATTTCACAGCCGTTCCACCCTACGGACGGGTATATTGGGGCTTCCCTCGCTACTGGCTTCGTTCCTGCAGAAGCATTCGTGTATTTGGACATGAATCGATATGTTTTTGATTCTGATAGTGTCCCAGTCATATATCACATATATCAATGGGCCACCGATAAGAAGATAAAATATCGTCCAATTCCAACGGAGATACTCATTTACTAGATTCGTTGAAGCTGATAGAGCTGAGACGGGGCAATCTAGGTATTGGTGGCTGACTGACAATGTCTAAATTATTCGTGTTTATTTTCAGAATTTGTGTTTTCTGTTACATAGTTTATGAGTTTCAGCTCATTATTGCTTCATTTAGTGTTGTTGTTTATTTGTATTAAAAATTAGGTATAGGTTATTTATATGCTATGTTTATTATATTTGGTTAGAGATAAGATTAAAGGCTTAGGTTAGGAATATTGTGATAGAATTTTTTAATATAAGATAAAGTTTTTGATTGAATTTTTTATAGAATAAGGTTATAACATATTAGGTGTAGGATTAAAGCTTACAGTTGTGTTTGAATTATAAATAATTTTAGGATAGTGTTGGTTAGTTTTTTCTCCTTTCTCCAATCAACTCATGAAATATGTAATAATCTTAATTAATTTGAATTTGCTATAGTTTGTTTCTTGCTAAAATGTGTTTAATGATAATGTATAAATTTAGAGAGCCATTTAGGCCCTTAAGTTTTTGTATTGGTTTTGTTTGGAATTTGCTTTATATTCTTTTTAAATTTATAATGATTAGTATTAAATAAAGCGCTTTTGACTTTGAAGAATTATTTGTCCTGCAACGCCTTCTGAAGGACAAAAAACTGGCTGAGATGCCTAACAAGGTACAACTTCAGACGACCCACCATTTGACGATTGGATACTTGGCACTACTGTTAGGCGTCCTTTCAAGATGTTTCTTCATATGGAACCAGCGTTACTGCCTTTTTAGGTACAAAATGAAACCAACACCCCGCACAAGACAAGCAAATTTGAAGTTCACCGTGCACATATAACAAGGAGTTGAACATATATTCAACGCGAAAGACGCTGTTCATACGCACGATGAATGTTTACTTACCTGTATCTTAAGTCTTTCAAGTTCACTTACCTGTAATTGTCTTACATTGCGCTTAATGGTCACTTACCTTTAATTGGTTGATATCAAAACACTGACCCAGCAAGTTTATACGAGTACTTACCTAGCACTTTCTTTCTGGCCTTTTGAATATTAATATAATTTGTATATTTTTGTTATGAAATGTTATTGTTGTAAATTGTAATTTTTTATATATCGATTATTGATAGTAAGATTAAGCGTAATTATTGTATAAATACTTTCAAGCAATTAGAAATAAAATTATTGTATTGTAAATCTTCAACCAAATCGGAGGTTAATTTCACGGAAGATATCTCAATTCAAGTGCTGTTGATGTTTCTTGTTTCGATAATTAATTTAGTTTGGCAATAGTGACTGGATTAAGTGCCATGGTTACTAACTAGTTCTACAGTTTACAAGCAATTAGAGAAACTTTTCGTTCAAGTGACACGATTTAAGTACCGTTGTACTCTTTTAATATCTTACGAATAACCTCTCGTCAAGTTGACACGGTTGAAGTACCAGTGTAGCCGAGTTATTTTTTATAAGTGCTAACTAACGTAGCATTTAACAATTTCAGAAATACGTTAAATATTAACTTCTTAAATTACTTTTTATAGAATTGTTTGCAGCTGCAAACAATTCCATAAAAAGTAATTTAAAAAGCTATCGGAGCCATCCGAAAGAGTGATCGATATCCGCGCGACGTTAGATAAGCTTCAAATGTAGAGCAAATTTGTCGTATAGATTTACATTAAGTTTATGTGGAAAGGGTGAAATGATCCAATTAAAAAAGTTTAGCTAATACAAGTACTTACAAGAGAAATTTACCTTGAATATAACTTGCAGATACAAAAACATATTGAGTTTGCATAAGTAGAAAAATTAAAAATTAACTCTCTCACCTCTGAGCATGGTGGTCGCCATCACCGGTGTGTATCTAAGAGTGATGGCCTGAGGAGAATTAGTGCAAACGTCGAAACCACCTTCTTCTAACATTTTTCTTCTCTAATAATTTTTCAGAAAAATTATTATTCAAAATATGCAACTCATTTATATGTAGCTGCAAACAATTCCATAAAAAGTAATTTAAAAAGCTATCGGAGCCATCCGAAAGAATGATCGATATCCGCGCGACGTTAGATAAGCTTCAAATGTAGAGCAAATTTGTCGTATAGATTTACATTAAGTTGATGTGAAAAGGGTGAAATGATCCAATTAAAAAAGTTTAGCTAATATTAACTTCTTGTTTGCAAAACATTGAACAATTTTACAATTCGACCTTGATTGTCTTCTCCTTGTCTTCTTTTGGCACGTGACAGTTGAGTAGCCAGACATCAAAGAATTTGGTATTCACACGAATTGCACTGACCATTTAGGCAATGGGCTTGAAATCGGTGATCATCCGTATCATCTGATTTCTTGCACTACAATGATGGTGGTTCCATATTTCATCTAAAAGTTATCGCAGTGCACCAAAAGAATAGTCCTTTATACATTACGATAGTCATTGCCGTTTACCTAATCCGATCCTGTTGTCATGGTTCCATAACAAGTAAATACTGAAGGGAACTTTGTCGGCGTTTTGACTTAGTCGGTTTTTTTGCTTACAAGTGGTATTTTATTTCTTATATACCCATTGGCTGGACGGTTAGGGCAGTCTCTATCCGCCACCTGAGGATGCGTCCAATGGAGAGCATAAGCCCCACATGGTCTATTGAAAAAAATTAAGGAATTAATTATTATCATTGTGAAATGTATCTGTTTTTAATTAAAATTACATTGAATAGAAGATTATATCTTTCTGGATGCCATTCGTCCTCGTATGGAAACTGTTAAGGTGTTGGTAATAACCACACACATAAACCACACTAGCAAACTTACCAGGTGATACTGGCGTCAAGGAATTAACTTCAGCTAGCAAGCACCTTAGCTTGTAGCTACGGCACTTTTACTTAAATTGAACGTAATTCACTAAATCACAGTCACAGCCACCACGCACCTTCACTTGTAACTGCAAAAACGTGGATATTATCCAAGAACTTGGAACTTAGATAAATGTTTCTCGTGTTAACTTAGACCCAAGTACTTGAACTTGGTCTAATTACGACGATTATCTATCATACTAAGCTCATGGAACTTAGTAAAATCTATGCTGTGGTTAAATTCAAGCACTTGAACTTGAGATAATTGTTGCATTCCAATGACGAGCAGAACTACGAGTTGCTAGTGAACAACTAGATTGTTTATTCTAATTCCAAATTATAATTTTTTATTGCAATTAGGTTTTTGAATACAAATTTCTCACGACAATTTCGCGCAAAATATTATATTTGAGTTTACGCTAGCTGAAAAATTCACGTGGTAGTGATCTTGAACTTGATACCGATCACATTTCGTCTGGAGTTGTCATGAGAATTACGAGATTTTGATACGTTTGTTATGAATCAATGCTGCTGAATTATACGCAACGTTTATAATTATTTGAATTTATATTTTAAATTTTGATTTTTGAATATTACTTAAAGAATGTAACCGTGCAATTGAAAGACTATGATCATTGAATATTGTCCATGGACAATTGGATTACTAAGACTCTGGGTCTTATCTAATACCTATAAAGGTAAATATAATTTAGTATGTATCGACCGAGGTAGGTGGTACTAACCTTGTAATAAAGAATTTAATCTTGTAAGGAAGATAGATATAAGCAATAATGGATATCCCGTACACAAGAATCAATATATTAATCTAAAAAGCACTGCGTTTCCCTTGTGGGGGGCGCAGCAGCTCGCCACGACAAGGTTTTGATGTTATGGACACACCGCCAGAGATGATGCAACGCTCAAAAGATTATTAAGTTAAATAAAGTTATATACAGTGACGACGCTTGTATTGTACTGTGTGATGCCCACAATTGGTGACCCTAACGTCTCATGCAATGGCAACAGAACAATTTCATGATGAAGTGCAACAGTGATCAACACACTGACGGAGTTGCATAGTATGGCAGCTGTGAAATTACCTCCATTTTGGCAAAGCCAAATTTATGGTTCACATGCGTCGAAGCACAATTTCGCACAAACAAAATTAAAGACGATGCAACTCGTTTTGACAGGTTGATAGCGGAACTTGACATTTCCGTGCTCGCGCAAATCGCCAATATCATCGAGTCGCCGCCAGAAAGTCATAAATATGACAACCTTAAAGCACAACTGCTGTCGTGTTACGGCTAGTCGGAATCGCAGAGTACGCATGAACTCAGATCAACGCCCGTCGCAACTCCTTCGCCGCATGCAAAAGGTAGCTAAGGCAAACATATCCTAAGGAGTCTTGCGTCACATGTGGCTCGAACGTCTGCCATCAGGGGTGTGCTCAATAATGGCCGCATCCGACAACCCAAAATTAAGAAAATTGGCCCAAGCAGCTGAAAGAATTTTCGACAGTTTCAATGATGACGCCATTTCAGAAATAAACCCACGCTGACGGGCAGAAACGCGTCATGATGGCAAACGAAACGAAGATGCATTGAGAAAAGAAATCGCAGAACTGCGAAGAAAGTTACATCAAGCTCATTTCCTGCCCGTCAACGTCAGTAATTGTATTTGCTATCCCAAATGTAAGTACACGCAAGCAAATCAGACAAGCGCAACTGTAAGATTGAAGAAAATCCGAAATCCGTTTCGGCACGGTGCCCAGACAATGTTGACCACCCTGCTCCTTTCGAGAGAAGAAGGGAAACGAGTGCCGTTGCTGATGAATCAGGTGGGCGTTAGTGACACAGTGACAACCCAACTGCTAGTGCACGATGGAAATAGTGGGTTAAACTTTTTAGTCGACGCCGGGGCTGGTGTTTCAGTCATCCCGTAATTCCAGGTGCCAGGTCGAAAATTCGCATCAAGCTACAAATATTTCGCAGCAAACGGCAGTGCAATAAGCACATACGGGACGAAGAACCTAACGCTGTCACTGGGACTACCTAAACTACTGACTTGGAAATTTCACATAGCCGCTGTGTCTCAATCAATACTGGGTGTCGATTTTCTCAAGCATTTTGGGATAATCGTAGACCTTAAAACAAAAAACTCCTCGATCCCACTGGACGATCAACAAATCTAGCTGGGCAACGGCGTTCACTGTGAACGAAAATTCGGTATTCCACACCTTATTAAGAGAGTTCCCGGGAATTACGAACTCATGCAAAACGCGTGAAGTCACAAATCATAAAGTTCAGCACTTCATAGTCATGACTGGACCACCCGTGGCCGATTGTTCACGTAGGTTTACTTCCAAAAAGTTAAAAATAGCAAAGTCTGAACTTGATTACTTAATCAGAAAGAGGTTTTGTCACCCTTCCAGTAGCCCATGGGCTAGTCCACTCCACTTAGCACAAAAGAAGGATAGCACGGGGCGCCCATGTGGAACATCGAAGAAATCACTGCTATTGCAGCCAACAAGGTAATCTTCTCAAAAGTGGATTTATTGAAGGAGTTGCACCAGATCCATATCGCCGAAGAAGACGTCCCGAAAACTGCCGTAACAACGCCATTTGGATTATATGAATTTACGGCAATGACGTTCGTGTTGAGGAACGTGGCACAGTCTTTCCAAAGACTTATGGACGAAGTTTTAAGAAATCTCGAGTTTTGCACGTGCTATGTAGATATCACGTCTGACTCACAAGAGCAACCCTTACAACATCTTCGCAAAAAGTTTTCGAAAGATAACCAAGTGCGGAATCGTTTTTAATCCTGAAAGTGTGTTTTTGGCCTACCAAGCATTGAGTATCTAGGACAGGTCTTCAATTAAAACTCATCGCCTTCAATGGTAAATCTGAGCTATAGTGCGATATATCGACAGGAAGAACTCGACCTTTCGTACCAGTTTCCCCGCGAAAAAAATATTCAAGACGTTCCATCAGCCATCACACCCTAGTGGCTGCGTCACATACAAAACTGTTTCCCGAAGTTTCATCTGGCCCTGCATGCGAAAAGATACGCACCAATGGGCACGAAGCTGCATCCCGTGCCAGCACACAAAAGTAGGCCGACATCAAAGAAATTCCCCGCAGCATTTTGCAGTTCCAGCTGAAAGGTTTCAGCACGTCCACCTTGACATAGTAGGACCACTTACATCATGCCAGGGATTCAAATACCTCCTCACTATCACTAGAATGGATCGATTTTCACGTTGGCTCGAGGCAGTTTCACTTAGTGATCAAACTGCCAAAGCAGTCGCCAAAGCGTTTTTCAACGATTGGGTGGCACGATTTGGAGCCCCACAGACTGTAACTACGGACAAAGATGCACAGTTTGAGTCATCATTTTTCACAGCTTTAGCTAACCTCATCGGCTGCAAACGCACCAAAACATCACCATACCACTCCTCGTCTTATGGGGCGGTTGAACGATGGCATCAATCCTTGAAACAAGCTATCATGTGCCATGAAAAGAACTCAGCCTAGGTTGACGTACTCCTGACAGTGTTGTTGGGCGTTAGAAATACAGTGAAAAAAGACATTGGTACATCCTCGGCAGAAGTAGTATACGGGTGAATTTTTCATACCCATGCAACGAAACAATAAGTCCTCACACGTTTTTAAATAACTTCCGTCAAACGATGCAAGAACTTCGACCCATGCCAACATCCAACCACAGTAATTCACCAACAGTCCACCACAAAAACTCAAGCATTTGCTCACACGTCTTTTTTCGAGCGGACCCCGTACGCAAAACTCTATCGCAACCATTTACCGGTCCTCATAAAGTACTAAATCGATTATCAGAAGTACTATACAAAATTGACTTAAACGGGCGCTTAATTAACGTCTCCTCAGACCAATTGAAGCCCGCGTTCCTCGAAGAAGTCCAAATGCGAACAGCTGCCCTGAAATTAGCCAACCCAGTGCTGCAGCGAGCACATCGCAGCATCCAACCTGTGAATTCTGGTCCACGGTGCCGCAATCGCCCAACCCCTAGATACCAATTAATTCACCGCCACCAAGGATCACGTGCACATATCGACCAGCATAACTCAGGAGGAAGTACTGTGGGGACGCAGCAGCTCGCCGCTACAAGGTTTCGATGTTATGGACTCACCGCCAGAGATGATGCAACGCTTAAAACAGGATTAGACAACAACGCATGAGTTGAGAAGCAACAGCCAGTCGATGACGCCATTCGATGCACGCAACACGCATTTCCGACCGTGCACATGCCGATACGTGATTATTGTTAGTTATTAAGTTAAATAAAGTTATATACAGTGACGACGCTTGTATTATATTGTATGATGCTCACACACTCTTCATGATAAACAATGGCATGCAGTTTTAAGAATATTGTTGTTGTCGAAATCAAGTTTAAAAATAACATACTGTGCATATTTAGTTGCATTGTACGAGCGAATTAGTTTTTTATGGCTCGATTTATTAATATATTGATGCATCAAAGTCCGATGTTGAATTTTTGAAGGTAGCGATTATCGAATACTTTTTGTGATACGAACAGCCCTATTGTAAATACTGATACGTTCCTTTGTTAGATTAAGGATACCGTTAAAAATTTGCGTTAATTTGAGATGAATTCAAACAGGCTACAACATTTCTGTGTAAACGCACAATGAATGTTTACTTACCTGTATCTTAGGTCTTTCAAGTTCACTTACCTATAATTGTCTTAATTTTTTTGCTATCAAAACACTGACCCAGCAAGTTTATACGAGTGCTTACCTAGCTCTTTCTTTCTGGTTTCTAAAGGATTAATATAATTTGTATATTTTTGCATGTTATGAAATATTATTGTTGTAAATTACTATTTTTTTATATATTGACTATTGATAGTAAGATAAAGCGTAATTATTGCATAAAGACTTTCAAGCAATTCGAAATAAAATTATTGCATTGTAAATCTTCAACCAAATCGGTGTTTAATTTCGCGGAAGACATCTCAATTCAAGTGCTGTTGATATTTCTTCTTTCGATAATTAATTTAGTTCCTTACTAAATAAATGAAATTCTTATTTTCCTTATTCACAGGTTTATTTTGTTTTTTCCCAAATACGTATTTCGAGATCTAGTTTACCCCTTCTTCAGTGGTTGGTGGAGTTGAAAAAAACCACTGAAGAAGGGGCAACTAGATCCCGAAACACGTAACATATCTGGAAAAAAAAATAAATAAGCCCGTGCATAAGGAAAATCAGAGTTTCATTTATTTAGCAATTATTAACACAAGGTCAAAACTTAGGAAATCCACAACTAAATTTAGTTCAACAATAGTGTCTCGTTTAAGTGCCGTGGTTACTAGTTCTACAGTTTACAAACAAAACAGTACCATTTCATTTAAGTGACATGGTTTAAGTGCCGTAGTTAATGTTTTAATATCTTGCGAATACCCTTCGTCAAGTGCTGGTGTAGTCGAATTATTTTTTATAAGTGCTAACTAAGGCAGCGTTTAACATTTGGTGACCCCGTGCACAACATTACATTTGAAAATTTAGTAAAATAGAGGATTTGGCCGCACAAAACACCAATATTGGATATGAGACCCAAAGAATAATAACGAATTACAAAAAAGATCCTTCTGACAGGAAAACATCACGCCCTTACTTCGAGTCCCGTCAACGTCAATCAGAGAACGCATGGATTGAGTTCGAGGCTACAGACAACCAAATCCGGTTGATGAAACATGTGCCTATGGACCATGACTACTCCAAGAAGGAGTATAATAAAATAAGAACCATAGCAGATAAATATCTTCAAATTTTTGAAGAAAGCCTGGAAACACGGTGCAGAATACGAACAAATACCACAACAGGCACCTGTTTTTTCAAAAAAGGAAGAGGGTGTTACTATGTAGATTGATAAGAAGGCAAAGAACCATAATAAGTACCATTCGCCAAATATTGAATGATCTTATCGAAGACTCAATTAATCATCCAAAAGAATATTACGCCGTCGAAAATGAGGAGATAAATCGCTTATGACTCCTAGTTGAGTCATTACATTACTCAATTTGGGAGGAGTGTATAAATCCTGAAACAGCAGGCTACGATTCTTCTGCCTACGTTGAGCTAGAACAAATTGTTCAGGCTGAAAGAGTAAAAATATCAATCAAACAAAAGGAGACTTTTCGTGAGGTGAAAATCCGTCTATAAATCTGCCAAAAGTAGCGATACCGAAATTCGATAGTAATTATTTGCAATGGGGGCAGTTTTTTGATATCTTCTTCCAGATGATAGATAAGCAATCACTTTCCGCTATCCAAAAGATGTGATACATTAAAAAGAACGTCACCGAGGTGGCTGAAAAGCTAATCGGGCACTTACCTCTGACTGAAATTAACTACAACACTGCCTGGAATCTATTACAGGATCAATATAACATAACAATAAGAGTGTGCTAACTTCAGCTCTTATCGAAAAATTATTGGGACAATCAAATTTATTGTCCAGATACCCAAAGTCTGCATGATATAACACGTGAAAGCATAATAGCGCTTGGAAGCTTGGAGGTAGACAAGCCAACATTTGGTTCGTTACTATTATATTTGTTGATAAAAAAAGTTGGATCGACAAATCCGTGTATTATATGATTATATAATACATGGATATTATAATTAAGTTATTGGGGCAATCAAATTTTTTGTCCGGCAATCCAAAGTCTACATGATGTAGCAGCTGAAAGCATACAAGCGCTTGGAAGCTTAGAGCTAGGCACGTCTGCATGTGGTCCGTTACTATTATATTTGTTGTTAAAAAAGTTGGATCGTCTAACCCATATATTATATGAGCAATCACTTACGAATCCAAAAGAAAAGCAAACCCTTCAAGAGTTCTTGGTATTTCTGGAAAACAGATTTCAATCCCTTGAGGCATTAGGTCAAAAGGATAGAGCTAATAACAGTTGAACGGTATCATCAATCGTAACAAGTTACGTGAAAGATAGTACTTGCAAATTTTGCAACAACAGTAACCACCCATTATTCAGTTGAAAAAAGTTTTTAACAATTGTCACCCACGAACCAGTTGCGATTTGTTCAGAAACAGAGACTATGCGGGAACTATTTGAAAGCCGGTCACAAAACAAATTCATGCACTCTTCGACATTGTTTGAAATGCAGACGAAGACATAATTCATTGCTTCATTTGTGAGGATAACCAGCTATAACAACATATGTTGACGTAGGAGCCAAAAGCATCAAAAACCAGCATATTACTCTTGCATCCGTTGGAGATGATCATGAGCCATCGATCTGCAACACTCAACCATTAACAACTCTGCAAGTTGCAGGTTGCGAACAGTAACCTTGGAGCTATATTCTATTAGACACAGCTTAAATCACCATAATAGCAAATAATGGCCAAGTATTGGAATGCAGAGCAGTTTTTGATCCGGATCTCTGGTCAACATAGTGACTGAAAGACTGGTCAAAAAATTGGGAATTTCACCTGCAAAGATGTCTCTTTGCACAGTGACACCAACCAGCGCGTCAATGTTGAAATCCAATCAAGAATGGGAGATTTTTCGATCCAGCTCGAAGCATTTGTGTTGCCTCATACACGTTTATGTATTCCGACACGTATATGTACTATCGAAAGTATTTACAAAAATTCACAGTTTTTTAAGGTACTCATCCTTATAAGTTACGCAGCTTGTCCACCTTTCCGGAAGCTTTTTGATGCCAGTATCGAGAAACTCCTTGAGCAACTCGAACAGCCATGTCCGCACGAACGCCTCTACCTCGTCGTTGGTGTTGAATCTTTGACCACCGAGGGCTTCTTCAGTGGTCCAAAAATGTGGTAGTCGCAGGGTGGTAACTCCAGACTGTAGAGGAGGGGGGGGGGTGTTCATGTACCTTCCAACCCAATTCTGATATTGTAGCGAGCGTAAGATGCGTGGTATGAGGGCGTGCGTTATCCTGGAGAAGTTCAACAGTTTAGGAACCCATCGCGCAAATTTTTTTGCGATATTGAAGGTGTTTGTGTATAATCGACTCTACGCTACCCATTGTGATGCCGAGTTTAGCTGAAATATCTCGAACATTCATCCTACGGTCCTCCAAAATGAGTTGTTCTACGCGGCAAATGTTATCTGGTGTGATGCTGGTTCGTCATCGACGATCATGCGGCTCATTCTCGACGGTTTCGCGACCACCCTTGAATGCTTTGGCCCATTGAAGTACAGCAACCCTATGCAGGCACTGCCTACTGAACTCATTTCGCACACACTAAAAAACGAATGACAATACGTTGCACAACGGTGGTTGGCACTTGACGTTCACTCATGGTGAAACGCGTGAAACATGCACTCCCGACAAAACGTATGCCCCACTGTTCATAAGGGACCCAGCTATAACATACTCAAGCCACGACCTTCAAAATATACTTGCGCGCCATCTACAGCATTTGAACCATCCTCGTAGTATCGATGCAACCAACATAGCTACTGGATACGTAATCATGGGCGATACCCAATAAATTTGCATTAGCAGATTACCACTAACGACCCAGAGAGGACTAATTTTTTAACTGTAGCCGAATTTTATAACCAGTTTTTACTCAGGGAGCATATACCGATATATTCGAACCTACCCATCCTTCAAAGTACTATACTCAATGGAGAACTCCAACATGTATCATCAATGTCTGCGAGTTGCGGGATTAACAATGAGAGTGAAGGTGAGATGAAGCGTTTGATAGACAGATTCTGGAAGTTGGAAGAAGTTGAAAACTTGGAGTCACCTCACAGCTACGGACTAGCTATGTGAAAACCATTTTACACAAACGGTTAAAAGCGACCTTAATGGGCGTGTCATTGTTAGGTTTCCGTTCACAGTAGATCCGATAATCCTTCGTAAGTCCAAGCAAATTGCATTGAATCGATTTCTTGCACTAAAAAGCAATTCAGAACTAAAAATAATACATTAAATTTATGGAAGATTATAAACAATTGGGACATATGAAGGAAGTAAATATGAAGTGTTTCTCTGCCAAACATTATTTAATTTTCCTCATCATTTCGTAATAAACCCAGATAGCAGCACTACAAAATTGCGAGTAGTGTTTGATGCATTATGTAAAACATCAACAGGTCACTCGTTGAACGATGTTCTGCACTCAGGTCCAGTCATTCAGAGTGAGCTGTTTACTATTTTGCTTCGGTTCCGGATGCCACGATATGTATTCACTACATTTATACAGAAAATGTATCGGAAAATTCTCGTTAAAGAGAATGATTCCATGTTCCAACTAATTTTATGGAGAAGCAATCCCCAGGCAGACATAAAATGTTACCAACTGTTGAAGGCGACATACGGAATTGGGACCACCCCATATTTGGCTACCATATGCCTTCAGAAACTGGTACATGAGAACATCACCACCAATTCACTAGGGGCTCAAATTCTCCTGAATAACTTTTACATTGATGACGGCATGGCTGGTTCCAACAGTCTGGCGAAGGCTACTCTCATGCAGATTCAATTACAACTTATTTTGAAACAAACAGGATTTAAATTGAGTAAATGGTGTGCTAAACACCCAAAACTGCTTCAATATATCGATCCAGAAGATCAAAAAATACAACTTGATTTTCATAAAGTGACAAGTGTGGAGGTTAGAACCTTAGGACTCACGTGATTGCCAAGAACTGATCAATTCAGAGTCAAGACCAAAGTAAACCATGCACAACGTATTACGAAACGTATTGTGTTATCCAAGATAGCTCGTTTATTGGACTGTCTTCAGTAGTTGTCACTGCAAAAATTTTCGTACAGAAACTTCGGGAACACAGCATTGACTGAAATTTAGAGCTTCCTTCTGGTCGGCGAAGGGAACGGATGAAATTTCGGAATAGCTGAGTAGCTGCAGACATACATACAGATTTCGCGACACATATTTCCACACGAGAAACCAAAAGCGCAACAAATCTACGCAATTCCCGATGCATCTTAACAAGCCTATGGAGCTGCAGTATACATTCGATCGGTCAACAGCGATGGCAGAGTCATTATTCGACTTCTTTGTGCTAAATCCAGAGTAGCTCTGCTTCAACGTCAGATACTGCCACGACTAGAATTATGCACTGCATCACTATCGGCTCATTGTTTATTCGAGTAAAAGCAGACATGTGGCGCGAAGAAACTCGAACCTTCTTTTGGACTGATACTGAAATCATTCTAGCATGGACTAATTCAGATTCATCACATTTGAAGCTCTTCGTAGCATAACGGATCGCTAAGATTCAAGGACTATCACTGTTTCACGCAACATGCAGAAATCAATGTTTGCTGAAGAAATAAATCAGTTGAAAAAGAAAGGTTAAACTCACAAGGCCAGTAGCATCAGCAATCTGTCACCTTTCCTAGATGAACGAGAAATCATTTGAGTTGGCGATCACAAAATTTTTTATGAATCAAATGAACCAGGAGAACTTACATTGCGGCCCCCAAGCACTGCTAGCAACTACAAGACTGCGGTTTTGGCCATTGAAAGGAAACGCATTAGCACGACCTGTGGTCCAACATGTGTTAGTTGCGCAAGAGCAAAAGTGAAGCTATTATCCCACTTGATGAGGAAGTTACCATCCTAGTAGGGGTAGTTTGCCAGTTCTAACTCACTTTTTTCATACAAATTTCAAATGTGGTCTAGGGTGTGTGTCTTGGGTGTATGGGTGCGTGTATTAGTGTGGTTTAGGTAGGAGCCTGAGATAAGAAGGTGTGAGTCCGGAATAGGTATGGATCTTTTGGGTGGTTGCCAGGGGAGGGTGTGTGTCTTGGATGTGTGGGTGAGTGTATTAGGGTGGCATAAGTGGGTGCCTGGGATAGTAAGGTGTGTAATGTGACGCCTACGCCCGGGAATCGAAGTGATTCCGATCCCGAACCCTTGCAACCGGCCAGATGGATATGTCCTCCAAGTGCCAGCGGACTTCATCTGTCGTGCGGATATCGTTGCGCAGAAAATATTTTTCTTCTGTCCAAATATTTAGATCTGTGGATATAAATATTCGAAATATAGAATTAATCCAAACTCCGGCACATTTCGAGACATAGCCATCTCGAAATGCCCCTCCACAGTAGCCATCGAGAAAACTATGCCACTGGCGACAACGGGAGAGGCACATTGCCGCCATATGGCGTGCCATTCCACACACAGCTGTTTTGTCCGATGTGACAACCGGTGGATTTGACAGCCACATGGAGGTGATGGCGTTCAGTATACTTTGATTTGGACAGATGTCAGTGAATTTGGCGCCTCTTGTTGGACGTAAAATTCGAGAATTGTGTATGAAAATAACGGTTCATGGTAATTGCAGCTATTGTACGGACATTGGTTAATCGTTTGGCTAAGTAACAGCAATAAGAAAGTTGAGTGATAAAAAACTATTAAGAGGTAATATTTTTTCGTTCGAGTTACATCGACGAATGCCTTACCATGTTTTGTTTGCAGTTCATCGCCCCATGAATCGGATTGCTGACACGCAGAAGGAAACGCAAACTTAGTTTGGATTCGCCGAAAACACTGAAGGGAAGTTTTTTTGAGACAGCATCAGGCATTCAGCTTGTCTGGCGAGAGGGACTTCTTCGCTCCAAGACGGTCGTCGGCTGCCGAACCAAACAGTGCCTGCTGGATCGGCTCACAGCTGATGGTCGAAGCATTCCTGGAAGGAGTGAACCATTTGGGCTGTTCGTGTATAGGAAGGATTTGGATGAAAACTCAAGGAGGCGGTGGAGGATCATATTTGCCAGCTAAGTATCAGTATTAAGTATAAGAAATGACGCCATTTTACGTGCAAGTGCTGTCAAACTCAAGTCGCCGCTAATTTATTTCCGTGGGATATCGATGATAAACAGATTAAAAGTTTTGGAAAGATAAGTTAAAGAGTGTTGCTTTGCACTCTGATAACTATTCTTCAAAATGCTTGTTGTAGTTCTTGGGGACTTGCACATTCCACATCGATGTAGTAGCCTGCCGTCAAAATTTAAAAAGCTATTGGTTCCTGGGCGCATACATCATATCTTATGTACCGGCAATTTATGCACGAAAGAATCATATGATTATCTGAAAACGCTGGCAAATGATGTGCACATAGTTCGTGGTGATTTTGATGAGAATCTCAACTATCCTGAGCAAAAGGTGGTGACAGTTGAACAGTTTCGGATCGGTTTATCACATGGTCATCAGATAAGCATCGTTAATGGTCCATATTCGATGTTATGTTAACCTCAAGAAGCCGACTAATACATACGAATCTTAATCATTTTCACTTTTAAATTAATTTGATATCGATAAATTAGTATAACTAAAATTTACTCACCTACTGGACATCCATGATTGCCTAGTTGTTTGATTGGTATTTGTGTCAGTTCTGCAGACCGGGTCAAATATCAATATTCATTGGGCAGTGTTTATATTTCGCCCGTCGTATTTTACCGACTGAAAGCGAAAGTATATATTTGATTCTTTGAGAATAAAACCATTCCTCAAAGATTTCATTTCCAAAGCAAGTTTCCGGCGGTCCAATCGTTCGGCGCCGCATATCATGGAAGTTCCTGATTTGTATTACAGTCGTGATGAATATGTTGAAACGGCTTCGGGTAATAAAGTACTGATTTTTCGACAAATCTTTAATTTCGAATTTTATTCAAGTATCACAAAGAGATATACTTTTATCAAACAAAACAGAAAACACACTAGGAAATTATTAAATACACTTGAAAATTAAAACGATAAAACGACCGTTTTTGTTAAAAAAAAAAAAGGTTACTATAAGAAGCAGCCTCGTTGTTTGCTTCTACATTTTCAAGATTTGTCATCATTCACATGCTAGCCTTAAAAATATTTCTCATTTACATCCTAACTATAAGTTGAAGTAGTACGCTATGACCTGACTTATTTGTATCTCAAACTTATAACTAAATTCAGACTCTTAATTAATTCTGTTTTCACAATATTTATGGCAATTTGAATTTGTGAACTCTTAAAAGTGTACTATTCTAGACTGTTCTATGAATTTACCTTCTATAATTATAATAAAGCCCCTTTAAAGGTGCAAGGCCTTGCAAATTTAGTTTTAACTTTTGTTGTCGCACTTTGTCTTTCTATAAAGTAAATTGAATCACTGAAAACTTTGCACTTCTGAGTATCGAGAAATTAATATTTCAAATTATAAAAGCTATTCTATCTTACACTGTGATAATAAATCACAAATTATTTTACATCTTATTTTGCATGATTCAAATAAAAATAAATTTACTTGATTCAACCAAGAAGATAATTGTTCAAATGGACTCTTCCGAATAAAGTGGATACGTTGCGAAATTTTTGCTTAGAAACTTTTTATATTGTACTAGTATTTCTTCACAACTCTTGATTTGGTTGAAAAATTCATCGTTCACTTATTTCTAAAGACATATTTAGAGCAATTTTAAGGAGTATGCTCAAGGATTGGCGATTTTTGATTCAATAAGTTGTTAATTTAGTTGATGTTGAAATTATCTTGGGCTAAATGTTAAGTTTATTTTAGCCCCAGCTAAGCATTAGGAAACTTAAAAAAAAATATGAATATTTTGTATCTATTAAAACAGATTTGAAGACGAATGTAAAGAAATCTTACTACGAAAATAATTATCTTAAATCAGGCCAGTGTAAACTATATTGAAAATAAATGCGAATGACCATTCGTAGTGAGAAAATTGTATCTTAGACGTGAGACAAATATTTAATATTGTAAGAATTAGAATGCTTTACTCTAGTTATTCCCTATATGTTTTGTTCAATATCTTTGTATTATTAAAAATGAATTGCTAAAACTTTAATCACGACTTTCCTTTTCAGTGGCTCGTTCTTTTTCAGGGGGAACAGAGAGTGTAAGGTAGGTATGCCGTCGCGAGGGTAGGGTTTCGACAAATCCGCTGAGGTTGGTTTCGCATCGCGCGCGGTACGCGGTACCTTTGATTGTTTCGTCATTTCTTTAGAGTAGGTTTAGTCGGGTTAATTTAAAGTAGCATACTTTTCGGTACCGCGTCGGAAATTCGGGAACGCGAAACGAAAATTAGATTTTTGTACTTTGACTGGTAATAGAAGAAAAATACGGAGTAACGTAAAGTAGGTTTCTTCTCCGTATGGTTTTGTTTTTTTTTTGTAACGCGTTTTGAAAACGGGCGTGTTCAGGTGGCTGAAAATATTGTAATTGAGCGTAACCCATTCGGAGACCCGCGACCGAAATCCTCTCCGAACTAGCTGGCCGACAAGCAGCCACCGCGTGAATGGGTTACGGTGCACGGATTGGTTGACCTGTTGGTACCATCCGTTGGCACTACTCAGACTTAACGTCTAGAACCGATGAGAGGTCGGTTCCGCGTTCGAACTTGAAAAGGTAGAAAATCATTACAAATGGCGCCCAACGTGGGGCCCAAAAACATCCTAAGGGGGAAAGAACTTCGCGTCTTCTGACGAGTTGATCCTTTACGGAGGGTGTAAGGTACTTTGGTACTCGAGTCCCACTATCAGGAGCAGTGGAATTGTGTGATACACATTAGAAGTCGCTTCACGTGAGTTGTAGCTTCCGCTCTCCTTTGTTTGATTTTTTTTTCGCGATAGAATCCTTCCGATGTGTTGTCCCAGGTTAACCCCTGTAAGGACCTTCTATTTTCTTGATGGAACTGCCAGTCTGATGGGTTTACCTATCAGCATGGACTCTCAAGAAAATAGAAGGCTACCTTGCCTTTATGTCGCGGAAGGATTCTAACTATTTCGTATGCGTGTTAGACGAGTGGTATCGGTTCAACGTTCGGTGGCGAACGCTGGAGTTGCGAAGCCCGCGTACTAAAATCGTTACGGTAGCTCTACCACTTGTCTCGTCGAGTCACTTTAACGTAGTTTAGAGACGGTTTTTTGTAATGTATGTGGGTTTAGGGGATCTAATTTCGTAAATCGACCGAAGGCACCCTTTCTTCGGCAGATTACCACACACTCTCATTTCCCGTTGGAGGAGTCGACCACTGGAAGGGAAAGTGTGTATTAAACAATCTTTTTTTTTCCACTCATTAGTAATAGCTCGCCACTTTCGGCCACTGATTTAGTCTTAAGTTTTAGTCATATTTAAAGAGTTAAAAAAATTTAATTTAAGCTCGATATTTTGAAATAATTGTTAGGAATGATAAATTGGAATCAATACTACAAAGATTAAAATGGAAGGGAACGTTAATTTTGTGAAGATGATTGGTATGCAAGGAGCCGTAGAGGGTGAAGTTCCAGCCGCAAGTGTCGTGTCCGAGGTGACACCCATGCCTTCCGCCCACTCCATTGACACCCTCGTGGCGTTGATGAGGGATATGTCGGAGAGGATCGGCAACCTGGAGGGAAAGCTCCAGAATCTCCCTATGAGCCAACCACCCAGTCGCGTGAGAACTCCGCTTGGCTGGGAGCCAAATCCCAGTGTGGCGATGCCCCCCTCCCGACAATCCGAGCAATGGGTCCCACCTCCAAGGAACTCAGGAATGGATCCCAGAGCTCCCGAATATAGACCACGACACAGTACCGGACCTCCGTTGGTACCTCCAGCCCCCGAGGCCGTTCAGTACAACAGGTCAAACGAGGATCTGATTCCCCCCGGGAACGCACTGACACTTTTTCGAGACCCGACGCCTCGTATCATGGAGAGTTGGCGCCTGAACTTTACAGGGTTCAACGATATGATATCGGCGGACCGATTCCTTTTCCGGATTCAGGCGTTAGTATCCAGCACCCTGGGAGGTGATTCCTCGGCCTTCCTCCGGCATGCACATCTTTTGTTCAGCGGCGACGCTGCCGACTGGTACTGGAGCTTTAAAGAATCAACGCCACGTCCCACTTGGCACTCTTTCAGTGCAGCCTTCCGCAATCGATTTGAGGATGGCTTCACTGAGAGAGAGCTAAGGGAGCAAATAAAGAAACGGAAACAAGGCGCTCACGAACCGTTCGACCAGTACTACACAAGTATAGTGAGATTGAGCACTCGCTTGCGAAATACCATGCCCGAGGACGAACTGGTAGAAATTATCAGAGAGAATATGCGCTGGGATCTCCAGAACAGCCTTCTGCATTTTCCCATCAACACCATACAGGGATTGCGCCTCCATGCCCGTAGACAAGAACACTTGGATGAGTGGCGTGGTACCTTCCGTCCACAACCTCGCATAACGGGACCAAATCCCCGAAATCATCACACCGCGGAGTTGATGGCAGCTGACCACCTGCTTGCTGATCCAGTACCAGTACCGAGGAGCGGAGCACCACCGGAGCTTGAGGACCCAGCCTTGATTGATCGACCCTCCCTTGAAGCAATTACAAGCCCGACGGTCTGTTGGAACTGCCGACAACCGGGACATCGGTTCTATACATGTCCAGCGGAGCCGACGCTTTTCTGCTACCGATGCGGGAAGGCCGACACATACGCACCTGACTGTGCAAATTGCAAAGGGCGAAAAAATTTCCCACCGAGTGCCGCGACCACCCGTCGGCACTCCTAAACCCCGGACGAACCAATCTTGACCCCATCACTAGCAATGACCCAGCTTCCAACATGACTCCAATTCTGCTGACTCGCACCGCTAACCACAATTCTCCCGAAGCTCCACAACCGACGCTGTCCTTCGCCGATGCCAACGCGCAAGGGAATGATAGCGGGGCGAAAGTTCCTTGGCATGTAAAACCTTTTCATGTCAGGCTGCGGAATTATTTGGCTACTCGACAGCGCATCTTCCATGAGGAACTGGCCACAACTGTCCCACCGCGAAGCAAGCGAGCCACGCGTCGGATGCGGAGCTTCTGGAGAAAAGTCAGGCAGTCGAGGAAAGTGTTGAAGGACATATACTTAGACGAATTATTGAGGGATGATGTCCGGCCATATGCGTCAGTACACCTCCTGCAAAAACGAGTATCAGGCTTAGTCGATACGGGAGCCAGTGTGAATTGCATATCTGCCGAGTTTGCAGGAGAGGTACTGGCAAGGCACGCGGACCAAATCCGTCATTTCACCTCCTGGTTAAGCACGGCGGACGGAACTCGTCACTCTGTAGTGGGAAAAATTATGACGGATGTCACCTTTAAAGGAGTAACTAAACCTCTGGAATTTTTCATCATACCTCAGTTAACCCAGAATCTTTATTTAGGAGTGGATTTCGTTCGAAAATTTAACTTGGCCCCAGCACTATTTTCCGGTTCGACCCTGGAGTCCGTCACCACCGTTCCTGACCAATCTCAACCCACTAACTTATTACGGCATACACTGGATGTAGCTCAGCAACTGCGTCTTGACTCGGCTATATCGGCTTTTCCATCGCACGAGAAAGAAGGTCTCGGGCGGACTGCCCTGGTGTTCCACACTATAGATGTGGGGGATGCTAAACCCATAAAACAGAGACATTTCGCCATATCTCCGGCGAAGGAAAAATCGTTATATGCCGAAGTGGATCGAATGCTAGCATTAGGCGTAATCGAAGAATCACAGAGCGCGTGGGCTTCCCCAGTCACCTTAGTTGTCAAGCCGAACAAGGTCCGGTTATGCTTAGATGCCAGACGCTTGAACGCCGTCACAGTCAAGGACGCATACCCTCTACCGTTGATTGAAGGCATTTTGAGTCGGTTGCCTAAAGCCCATTTCATCACGAGCTTAGACCTCAAGGACGCCTTCTGGCAAATTCCTTTAGACCCCGGTTCAAAGGAGAAAACAGCCTTCACAGTCCCAGGCCGGCCCTTATATCAATTCGTGACCATGCCATTCGGATTGTGTAATGCCCCCCAAACAATGACGCGCCTTATGGACAAGGTGATACCACCTCATTTGCGGCACCAAGTTTTCGTTTACTTGGACGATCTGTTGCTTATAACCGAGACCTTTGACGAACACATCGACCTGCTTCAGGAGGTGGCTCTACACATCCGGAGGGCAAGATTAACCATCAACATACGGAAGAGTCAGTTCGTGATGACGGAGGTGAAGTATTTAGGTCACATCATTGGGCATGGCCATATCAAGACCGATCCGGAAAAGACTCAAGCGATTGACGTTTTTCCACTACCCAAGACCACCAAACAGTTACGCCGATTCTTAGGCTTATGCGGATGGTACCAGCGTTTTGTACGTGACTATGCCACCATTACCACTCCTTTGACCGACATGCTGCGTAAGGGACGTAAATTCGTCTGGGAAGAGCCCAGCTTGCGAGCCTTTGAAGAGCTAAAGAAGAGTCTGACTACAGCCCCCGTACTGCACAGCCCGGACTTTGACAAACCATTCTCAATCCATTGTGACGCGAGTCAACATGGGGTGGGAGCAGTCTTAGTCCAGGTTGCACAGGACCTATAGCCTTCATGTCTCACAAGCTGAACCCAGCCCAGCGAAATTACACGGTCTCCGAGCAGGAATGTTTAGCGGCGGTGTTGGCAGTGAAACACTTCCGAGCCTATGTGGAGGGACACACCTTTGAAATCGTTACGGATCACGCTTCTCTGAAATGGCTAATGAGCCAGACTGATCTCAACGGCAGATTGGCCAGGTGGGCACTGAAACTACAGGCATTTGACTTCACAATTCGCCACCGAAAAGGAAGCCAGCATGTAGTCCACGACACCCTATCCAGAATGTTCGCCCCTGAAGGAGCCGAGTTGGTCCAGGAGGACGACAGCCCCCAATTGATCGATCTGGACCATCCTGCCTTCAAGTCAGCAACCTACACACAACTGATTCACACTATCCAGAATCAACTGCCCCAGCTTCCTGAACTGCGGTTGACGGATGGATTTATTTAGAAGCGGATGGGACACGCATCCGGAGACCCCATACAAGAAGAAGAACAGTGGAAGTTGTGGGTGCCCGAAGAATTAACCACTGATCTTATCAGACGGGCTCATGACCACCCATCGAGTGCGCACGGCGGATACGGTCGTACACTTAGGCGGTTGAAAACCTGTTTCTTTTGGCCTAAGATGGCACAACAGATAAAAGCGTACGTAGCCTCTTGTGAGCTATGCAAGTGCACTAAAGCGCCCAACACCATTCTTCGGCCACCCATGGGTAAGGTTGAGGTCCCCGAACGCGTGTTCCAGCGCTTGTACATTGATCTTATCGGTCCTTACCCTCGATCTGCTTCTGGTCACACGGGAGCTGTCGTGGTCCTGGATCAGCTCTCTAAATTCCCTATCATAGAACCACTACGTAACATGCACACTGGACCTATAATCAGCTTCTTGGAGAACCGAGTCTTTCACATGTTTGGAGTTCCGGAGAAACTTGTCTCCGACAATGGGGTCCAGTTCACCTCCAGCAAGTTCCGAGACCTAATGTCCAAATACGGCATCATCCACCAACGAACTGCCGTCTATTCACCACAAGCCAACGCCTCCGAACGACTGAATCGTACGCTCATAGCGGCCATCCGCGCCTATGTCCACCCGAATCAGAAGGACTGGGATCGCAAATTGTCCGCCATCACTAGTGCGCTGCGCTCGTCGTACCACGCCACTACCGGCATTTCGCCGTATTTCGCAGTGTTCGGCCAGTACATGATCTGTCATGGGAGCGCTTACCGGTTATTGCGGCAACTGAAATCGCTAGAGGACCCAATCGTGGTTCTGGAACCGCACGAAAAGCTCCAACTTCTGCGAGAGCAACTGCGGGAGAAGATTGAAGAAAGTCGACGGATTGGAGAGGAGCGGTACAACTTGCGATCTCATCCTTCTGGCTTTAAGGTAGGCGACAAAATATATCGTCGAAACTTCCGGCAGAGCGATGCCACCCGACATTACAATGCCAAACTAGACAAGAAATTCGTGAAATGTCGAGTCCTACAAGTAATAAGCCCCACCCGATACCTCATCGCGGACATGACTGGTAAAACCCTGGGAATTTACCACGCAAAAGACCTTAGACGATGAAGTGCAACTATTTCCCACGAGAAACCTTGGCTTACCCCAATCTCTGCCTAGACGAAGGCCTCCGAATAACACCTGACTCCCTACTATATAGTCACTGTTGAGTCTTCACGAACATGGGTGTAGCCTATTCCTCGGAACCGACCTTCGACCCGCCACGGCCCTAACCAAGACCTTATATATAGGAGACGGGATCGTAATTACTTCGATTTTGGGGGGGGGGAATGTGTGTAATGTGACGCCTACGCCCGGGAATCGAAGTGATTCCGATCCCGAACCCTTGCAACCGGCCAGATGGATATGTCCTCGAAGTGCCAGCGGACTTCATCTGTCGTGCGGATATCGTTGCGCAGAAAATATTTTTCTTCTGTCCAAATATTTAGATCTGTGGATATAAATATTCGAAATATAGAATTAATCCAAACTCCGGCACATTTCGAGACATAGCCATCTGGAAATGCCCCTCCACAGTGGCCATCGAGAAAACTATGCCACTGGCGACAACGGGAGAGGCACATTGCCGCCATATGGCGTGCCATTCCACACACAGCTGTTTTGTCCGACGTGACAACCGGTGGATTTGACAGCCACATGGAGGTGATGGCGTTCAGTATACTTTGATTTGGACAGATGTCAGTGAATTTGGCGCCTCTTGTTGGACGTAAAATTCGAGAATTGTGTATGAAAATAACGGTTCATGGTAATTGCAGCTATTGTACGGACATTGGTTAATCGTTTGGCTAAGTAACAGCAATAAGAAAGTTGAGTGATAAAAAACTATTAAGAGGTAATATTTTTTCGTTCGAGTTACATCGACGAATGCCTTACCATGTTTTGTTTGCAAGTTCATCGCCCCATGAATCGGATTGCTGACACGCAGAAGGAAACGCAAACTTAGTTTGGATTCGCCGAAAACACTGAAGGGAAGTTTTTTTGAGACAGCATCAGGCATTCAGCTTGTCTGGCGAGAGGGACTTCTTCGCTCCAAGACGGTCGTCGGCTGCCGAACCAAACAGTGCCTGCTGGATCGGCTCACAGCTGATGGTCGAAGCATTCCTGGAAGGAGTGAACCATTTGGGCTGTTCGTGTATAGGAAGGATTTGGATGAAAACTCAAGGAGGCGGTGGAGGATCATATTTGCCAGCTAAGTATCAGTATTAAGTATAAGAAATGACGCCATTTTACGTGCAAGTGCTGTCAAACTCAAGTCGCCGCTAATTTATTTCCGTGGGATATCGATGATAAACAGATTAAAAGTTTTGGAAAGATAAGTTAAAGAGTGTTGCTTTGCACTCTGATAACTATTCTTCAAAATGCTTGTTGTAGTTCTTGGGGACTTGCACATTCCACATCGATGTAGTAGCCTGCCGTCAAAATTTAAAAAGCTATTGGTTCCTGGGCGCATACATCATATCTTATGTACCGGCAATTTATGCACGAAAGAATCATATGATTATCTGAAAACGCTGGCAAATGATGTGCACATAGTTCGTGGTGATTTTGATGAGAATCTCAACTATCCTGAGCAAAAGGTGGTGACAGTTGAACAGTTTCGGATCGGTTTATCACATGGTCATCAGATAAGCATCGTTAATGGTCCATATTCGATGTTATGTTAACCTCAAGAAGCCGACTAATACATACGAATCTTAATCATTTTCACTTTTAAATTAATTTGATATCGATAAATTAGTATAACTAAAATTTACTCACCTACTGGACATCCATGATTGCCTAGTTGTTTGATTGGTATTTGTGTCAGTTCTGCAGACCGGGTCAAATATCAATATTCATTGGGCAGTGTTTATATTTCGCCCGTCGTATTTTACCGACTGAAAGCGAAAGTATATATTTGATTCTTTGAGAATAAAACCATTCCTCAAAGATTTCATTTCCAAAGCAAGTTTCCGGCGGTCCAATCGTTCGGCGCCGCATATCATGGAAGTTCCTGATTTGTATTACAGTCGTGATGAATATGTTGAAACGGCTTCGGGTAATAAAGTACTGATTTTTCGACAAATCTTTAATTTCGAATTTTATTCAAGTATCACAAAGAGATATACTTTTATCAAACAAAACAGAAAACACACTAGGAAATTATTAAATACACTTGAAAATTAAAACGATAAAACGACCGTTTTTGTTAAAAAAAAAAAAAAAAAAGGTTACTATAAGAAGCAGCCTCGTTGTTTGCTTCTACATTTTCAAGATTTGTCATCATTCACATGCTAGCCTTAAAAATAGTAGAAGTAGTACGCTATGACCTGACTTGTTTGTATCTCAAACTTATAACTAAATTCAGACTCTTAATTAATTCTGTTTTCACAATATTTATGGCAATTTGAATTTGTGAACTCTTAAAAGTGTACTATTCTAGACTGTTCTATGAATTTACCTTCTATAATTATAATAAAGCCCCTTTAAAGGTGCAAGGCCTTGCAAATTTAGTTTTAACTTTTGTTGTCGCACTTTGTCGTTCTATAAAGTAAATTGAATCACTGAAAACTTTGCACTTCTGAGTATCGAGAAATTAATATTTCAAATTATAAAAGCTATTCTATCTTACACTGTGATAATAAATCACAAATTATTTTACATCTTGTTTTGCATGATTCAAATAAAAATAAATTTACTTGATTCAACCAAGAAGATAATTGTTCAAATGGACTCTTCCGAATAAAGTGGATACGTTGCGAAATTTTTGCTTAGAAACTTTTTATATTGTACTAGTATTTCTTTACAACTCTTGATTTGGTTGAAAAATTCATCGTTCACTTATTTCTAAAGACATATTTAGAGCAATTTTAAGGAGTATGCTCAAGGATTGGCGATTTTTGATTCAATAAGTTGTTAATTTAGTTGATGTTGAAATTATCTTGAGCTAAATGTTAAGTTTATTTTAGCCCCAGCTAAGCATTAGGAAACTTAAAAAAAAATATGAATATTTTGTATCTATTAAAACAGATTTGAAGACGAATGTAAAGAAATCTTACTACGAAAATAATTATCTTAAATCAGGCCAGTGTAAACTATATTGAAAATAAATGCGAATGACCATTCGTAGTGAGAAAATTGTATCTTAGACGTGAGACAAATATTTAATATTGTAAGAATTAGAATGCTTTACTCTAGTTATTCCCTATATGTTTTGTTCAATATCTTTGTATTATTAAAAATGAATTGCTAAAACTTTAATCACGACTTTCCTTTTCAGTGGCTCGTTCTTTTTCAGGGGGAACAGAGAGTGTAAGGTAGGTATGCCGTCGCGAGGGTAGGGTTTCGACAAATCCGCTGAGGTTGGTTTCGCGTCGCGCGTGGTACGCGGTACCTTTGATTGTTTCGTCATTTCTTTAGAGTAGGTTTAGTCGGGTTAATTTAAAGTAGCATACTTTTCGGTACCGCGTCGGAAATTCGGGAACGCGAAACGAAAATTAGATTTTTGTACTTTGGCTGGTAATAGAAGAAAAATACGGAGTAACGTAAAGTAGGTTTCTTCTCCGTATGGTTTTGTTTTTTTTTGTAACGCGTTTTGAAAACGGGCGTGTTCAGGTGGCTGAAAATATTGTAATTGAGCGTAACCCATTCGGAGACCCGCGACCGAAATCCTCTCCGAACTAGCTGGCCGACAAGCAGCCACCGCGTGAATGGGTTACGGTGCACGGATTGGTTGACCTGTTGGTACCATCCGTTGGCACTACTCAGACTTAACGTCTAGAACCGATGAGAGGTCGGTTCCGCGTTCGAACTTGAAAAGGTAGAAAATCATTACAGGTGCGAATCGGGATAGGTATGGATCTCTTGGGTAATTGCCAGGGGAGGGTGTGGATCTTAGTTATATGGGTATGTGTATCAGTTTGGTATAGGTGAGTGCCTGGGATGAGTATGTATGAGCCTTAGATAAGTATAGATCCATTTCCCGATAAGGTGTGGTTGGTTCCTAGTCTCCCATATAAAGTAAAAAATTGATTCATGTCTAGGATAGTCCCATATTTCCAATTAATAAATTAAAGACCTAGATTTCTCAGCGTGCGTTTACATAGCGTTAATATTTATGTTTGAAGTTAATAGGAGCTAGCCTTTGACGCTTTTAGCAGTAGATAATTATACTATTCATGGTTTTTATTCATCTATAGTGGAAAGATTTTTTATATATTCATTGCTTCTAGTCTTCGAGTAGTTTTGTTATTGACCTTTGGTGGAAGTGCTTCTCGGGTCTTTTACGCTTCTAGCGGTAGATAGTTTTTTACCCATGACTACTTTAATGTATATGTTAGGAGGTCCATGTTTAGAGTTGATAGCTTGAAGTATTAGGGTTGCTAATCTATTAGGGAAGTTCTATTGATAGGCGGCGCTCTGGGCGATAGGTTTACTGCTTATAGGGCTTGAGAATTTCCAGCGTATCTCACTACTGAGGGGCTGATTTACTTTATCACATTAGGCAAGCTGAACATTTTTTTATGGTGCGATTGGCTGCGCGGTGACGGCGGGCGTTTGTAAAGACGGATGACTGGGATATTGATGGGTGATGGACTTGTCTGTCAGCGCGTATTCCAAGTCATGGGAATTTACTTCATGGGCGCTTGGATAAGGAACGCGCTGCTCAGTGATAGGTGTCTTTGGCTACGTGTGGAAATGGCCGATTCGCTTGATCATGCTAGCCGTGCCGGAAGTTTTTATGATGCGAGTAGTTGTGTGGTATGGAGGGCGCTGCTATAGATGGGTGACTTTGAATTATGGATGGGCGACGGGTTTACTTTTCGACGGGTGCTCTAAGGCATGAGAATTTACTTAGTGGGTGCTTGCTTAAGGTACGTTTTTGCTCATCGATTGGTGTCTGTGGTTAAAGATGGACGGTATTGTAGATGTGATGCGCGTCGCTTGTTGGAGGAAGTAATTTGAGGTGTATGTTTCCACCGAGGCGGATGTTATGAGCCGTAGAAATTTCTATCGTGAGCGTTTGGTTAAGTTTCCGCGTTGCTCGTCAAAGGGTGTCTGTCTTTAAGTATGGATGGCCTTGTCGGTGATTCGGAATGATTTGCGTCGCTTGTCGGAGGATCGTGATTGCGGTGTAGATTTGCTCGGCGGCGAGTTCTGTTAAGCATGGAAATTGACCTCGGGGATGCGTGACATGTGCAAGTGATATTGCCTGTTAAGAGTAGTGTTTCGTACGCATAGACTTCCATGTCGGCGGGAGTTTTAGGGCATCGGAATCTAGAGCGCGGAAGAGAAGTGGCATGGCGTACATTGCATTGCAATATGGTTTTGCTTGATGGAGGCGGCTTTTTTTTGTTGTGTTGGCCGTGGGCAGCGAGTAAAATGTTGCACGGCATTGACACCTGTTTTCATAAATGTCCATTCACAGATGCGCCTGTTCTAGTTTGCTGATTATTATTTACATTGATCGTTTTCAGTTTCTTTTTGCTTGGATACATCGTTTCTACGTTTTGTGTTTCATTGCTATTGTATATTATTGCTTTTATCGGTTTCATGTCAATAGTACTTTAAGAATTGTCTATAATGTATTTTGTTCGGGTAGACTATTATGTTGATTGCTCAAATCTATGGATGCAGGGAGAAAGATCTTAATGTTTGTTGTAATGCGTTCTTGATATTAAGTATAGTTTTAAATTTCAGTTTGCTTGTAGCAGCATTTTGTTTGTCTGCATCATCATCACTTATTTCTTAAAGCAGTTTCTATTCTTCATTCTGATTGTACTATTATGTAGAAGTATGGCACTATATTCATTCATTTTTTTTCTTTACTATAGGATGCTCATTGGTTTCGTTCAAAAATTCTAATAATTTCTTCCAAGACGAGTTATTTTTCGAATTAATGATCTTGTAGTGCATGAGATGGTGATAATTTTGTTTGTACATCATATGATTTGTCCCTTTTGATAAGTACTTGGGTCTACTTTTTAGATCACTATGTTGAGATGTATGTTGTGGGTATCTATTCTAAATTTGAGATTATTTATGGATGTTATATAGGAAAGATATTACGGTTTATGGCTTCTGGAATGCTACTTTTTTATGGAGTTTATGTATGATGGATGTAGAAATCATCGTGGTGGTCCTAATGAGTAGGAATATAGACGCATTTTCATTGATTAATTTTGGGTTCGTACTGAAAGGAAGAGCCTAACATAGAAAAAAATGAATGCGCTAGGTCATTGACATTAGGGGTTTGTTGGTATTATGGTATTATTCTTTATTTATGCTCATAATGCATGGGAAAATATTTTTTAGTCATGCTAGCATTATAGGCATGCACTAGATTGAATAAATTTTTATCTTTACTCTGAATTAGATGCTGTTATTATGGATCTGTATTATTTAGTTTAAGTAGTTTCATGAGTGTCGGTATAATATAGAGTAAAACTGTTATTTTATGCTTGTCTCATATTCTACACAGTATGTATGATTTTTTTGACATTTCTGAATTTCTCTAGGCATATTTTCATTTAGAACTTGCTGATGTTTTTTGAGTATGATAATTTTTAATTTGTTCTCTCCTTAGGAAAATGATGCTTGGATGGTGCCGTTAAGTTGATACTTTTCGGATGCATATTATCGCTTTTAATGCCTATATGATTGCATGAGAATTTACAAACCCCATACTTTGTGTGCTTGTATTAAGCGTAAAGTCACTTCAGCTATATTCATATACATTTTCAATATTTGAGCATTGTAAAATACGTATTTCCTACATTTTAAATATGCTAGATTTATCATCATAGGGATTGTCGGGTACGTCATTGACATATTCAAGTATTATTTTCACATAAGTAAAATATATTCTTGTTGATTTTTTTCTTATCAGAATTTTTTTCTGCTGGATGCTTGGTTGATTTTTTTTTAGGTTTGAAGAAAATCTAATTAGTTTTCAACATAAAGGGTATGTTTTGGGTTGGAGCACTGCTACTATAGATCACTTAGGCTTAGATATAGATAACGATGTGTGGTAGCATATGAGTTTATAGTAGGCTATTTTTAGATCGATCTCATCCTATCTTGTATAGTCAAGTAGCATATGTTATGAAGTGTTCTTGATAAGGATGGTCACGAGTCATTGTAGGATGTTAAGATATGATCAGTAGGTGTTTATCTGCTGGTAATTTGATGAACAGATGTACACTTGAGTTGAATGAACTAATGAGGGCTTTTTTTGTCTCTCATTGGATATTTATGAATGGTAGAGTTAAGTGTTTGATATTTGAGAGTTTTGGATATGCTAAGAATGTTTAGATCATTATGCATGGTTGTTTGAGATATTTGTTTGCTTGGACGGTGGTAAAACAGTTGATAAAATTAAAAAAACCTGTATATTTTTCTGATAGAAATAATTTATTGAGTAATGCTATTTTTTGTTATATATAAATAAATTTTCATACAATTTACAGGACATCTTATATATGGGTTGATATATTTATGAATTCTATAGCATATTGAACAACTTTCAAATTAACTTAACCTAGGTTTATTCAGCTGCACTATTTAAGCATTAGGACCATACAAATGTATAATAAGTCCTCTCACTTCTTTGTTAATGTTTATTGTACAATTTATATAGGAATTCAATGTCCTCAGCTTATCATTGTAGCTTATGTCCCCTTCACTTTAGTGCAAACTGTTGATGCTTCAATTCCAATATCGTTTTGATTGTATATTATGAGAATAGTATGTTCCTTGATGAATTACTGATGAGCGTTTCCTTAAACTTTTTCATTCTAATAGCGCTGGCCACCAGTTGGCTCTAATTTTGTTTGGACTATTTATACTACCCGATGCTATGAATTATTACTTTGTCGTATGTACGCGAGACTGCAGGAGTATGTACTGTTTTATTAGTTTAAAAATATTTCTTGTCTCTTGATCGTATGAATGACAAATGCATGTATCAGTGCCTGATGTCGTATTAGAGTGGGACCATTCACATATTTGGTAGTGTATTCCATGTTTATTAGATACTTTCTCGCCCATATTACCATCCTTAAGCATATAATTCTCGATTCGTATTCGGTGTTCAGGAAAAATATCACGGTACACTTCCATGAAGTATAGGATAACCATTGTAATAGATCTTATCGCGGTGAAAGTGTATTGACCTCTGTTTTCCTAGTTTTCTTGACGTTGTTTACGTTGGTTTGCAGAATTTTAAAAACCTCAAAACAATCCGTAGAATAATATGTAGTCAAGTGATGGGAAAAAACGACGTGCTGCCTTCAAGTTAACATACATTCATCTCCTAGTTGGTACAGTGCAGCTAAGATGAGGGTCTGTTTCTCAATATTAAATTTCAGTATTTTACAGACTCAAGAGATTATACTTGATTTCAGAGCCTTTCACAATAGTTTGTAGTTTACCAAGTCTCAATTTCCAATTTCCTAATGAATAATTCCTTTAAGTGAAGTAAAACATTGTTTATAGGGTTTTTAGTATTTTATTTCATCACATAGAAAATTAGATCGTTACATAGTACTGGTATTTCATAAAAAAGCCTAGAGTAGTTTATATTTACAAATGATGTATGAGTTGGAGTGAAGAAGTCGGTGATATCCAGTTTAAGTACGCTTTTTTCTCTGCATCTTGCACAATATTGATCATAGTACTCCTTCACACAATCGGTAAGCAAATTGTTGTATTGCATGACAATGTTGAAAAAATCCATCAAGATGAAAAGCGTGAAGAGCTCGGGATGTTTAAGTATTAGTCTCTCTCCTCTAATAGGTATGTAGAAGAGTTCAAGAAGTCCAAGCTGATTTGCAGGGAACTCATCTACTCTATCCTTGAGATCAATGAGGTATTGGCGAAGTGAAGTCCATTGACTGTTATCTAACTCCAACTGATTTTGTCCACTGCATTGGAAGATTATTTTCGCTTGAAATGTCATCGGGTCAAATCCAAGTCTTACTTTGCTTTTGTGGAAGCCTTCATCAAGATAGTATGTATAGTTCAGCAAGAGGTTTTTCTCATAGATTCGCTGTTTCTTTCGATTCTTTTTTAGTCTCTTCTCTTATTTGTTCACTTTTCTGGCTGAAGTAGCCTTATCAGTCTGGCTGGCCTTTTCATGCTTCAGACTAGCTGACGAATTTACTGGATCTGCTCCGATCATTTTAAATGACTGCTTCTCGTAGTAAAGCTAAATATGTATATTTATTACACCAGCATATATATTCACTTTTCTGAATTTACGAATGGAGGAGGGGTCAAGTTCAATATATATTGATAGTTCTATTGCATGTGTAAACATGTTTAGCCCTTTATTTTTTTTTTGTGGTAGGGAGGTGAAGACATTTATGCCCGCCGAGTCTGGCAGTGTGGGACTCCCATGGAGGATACCTTTGGACTACCCACTAAACACCTCCCCTGTCAATCTGAGAACCTAGCCTGGAACCGTTTGACACATTACTTCGGGCCAGGTCTCGTTTTGTTACGCCGTGGGGCGCCTTCAAGCTGGGGAGTCCCTTTCCTAGCAGGAGGGGAGGGGGGAAGAGGAATTGCCAGAAGAGCGATCCCCCAGCCCCAGTGCCTCCGGCTGTTGTGAGTCCCTTTTATATTTTAGGACTGCCCGAGCATAATGTGCCACCTGGTTCCATTTGTCAACCGATTCGAGCATCACCGCAACTATATTATCCGGGGTGAGCTCTCCCATCTCCCTGTAGAGTTCCCTTCGCAGCCTGGCCCATTTGGTACACGCAAAAAATGTGTGACAGGCATTGTCCTCTTCTCCTGGGCAAAACCGACAATCGGGAGACCGTGACTTGCCGATCTTGTGCAGGTAAGACTGAAAACACCCGTGCCCGCTCAAAAGCTGGGTCAGATAGAAGTCAGTCTCACCATGCCTTCGATTTAGCCACGGTCTCACAAAACATGTTTAGCCCTTGGATGCTATAATGTTGCTTACTCTCATGATTTAAATTCAAAGATAAGAAAGTGCTATGGAGTTAAGACTTGAACCACCAAGCTAACAGGAGTAGGAGTCAGTAACAGGAAATGACACATTGCTCCATATATTCTTTAGAATTTTTAGTAGTACTGCTGGGCTACAATAGATTGCTTCTAGGCTAATTAGCTGTCTTTTTATCTGTTAAACTATCTATTTATCTGTCGCTTTTGCTGATGAGCTGTATATCTTATGTGTAATGCTGTATATGTAGCTGTCTTTTAAGCCGATTCCTTGTCTGTTTAGCTGATATGCTATACTCTTGAGCTGTCCCTGTAGCTGTCGCTTTTGCTGATGAGCTCTATTTTATGTATAATGCTGTCTTTGCAGCTGTCTATTTAGCTGATGCTATTATGCTTTCTGCTGAGCTAACTGTTTAGCTGATAAACCCGTCTGTTTAGCTGGTAAGTGATCTATGTAGCTATCTTTTTAGCTGATGCCCTGTCTGCTAAGTGATATGCTATCTCTTGAGCTGTCTGTATAGCTATGTTTAGTTGATAAGTTGAGCGTTTGACCTAACGTGCTATCTTCCATTCAGTAAATTTATTTGTTTGTTGGTAATTATTTATCCATAAAAAAATTCTTACTTTCCATACAGTTGCAGTCAGCTTTTTTTTACACCTTACTTTAAATGTCATATGCTCATCACGATTTACGTTAGGCCTATTGGTTACCAAGACTGCATGTTGATCATCTTCCAAGTTATTCGTGGGCATACATGGGACACACAAGAATATTCACGTCTAGGTTGCTGTTCTGGTAAACAAATCTTGAGTAGGAGGAAGCCATTGCCAGTTGCTCGAGAATTAATTGATCGTATTTCATGCTGATATATTCTTCATAAGATTGAGTCAATACACACTTCTTTTTTCATGTGCATCAGTTTTTCTCTTGACCCCTGTCCATCTTATCTGTAGGGACCCCTTTTAACAGCAATTTGAGTTCACTTTTCCAATCTTTACTTGTCTTCATAGGACTTGCGGTCCGTCATTATTTTTTAAGTAAATAATGCTTGAGACTCTTACCGCCAACAATGATGTTCCGTTGCATTGAAATCATGCTGCTATACTTATGAACTTATCCAAAATGCTCAAAAATCGTATGATCCCTTGGATCAGCCATTTGAATCATTTTGTAAAGCACAAACTTGTTGAGTAAATCTCTACTTCATGCAAACCATTGCTAGGGCCTCAACATGAGTTAATTCAGCCTGTTGTTTAGTCGATGTATTAAGGGCTTATAGTGAAACTTATTAAGTATATTGAATCATCTTGGTTTCCTCATGTATGATCAACCCTTTTGCATTATTCGGGATATGCAGAAAGATCAGTATGTTATGACCGGAACGATTTTCCCCTGCATCTCTGTGAGGCCCTTCGGCACCTTCTGCCCACCAGTCTACTCAGGTAGTAGGTGTGAAAGAGAAAGCTGCCTTGTTTGCCAGATAATTGGGTTGATAAGTGAAAAAGAGAAAACATATTGGTGGGAAGTTGATCATTGTTCAGCTGTTGAACAGACCACTCATGACCCTACCAGACGGTCGATCATATGATGCTAACACATTGACGCTTGATAGCTATTATAATATACATGCCTAGAGACATTTACCCATGATGTTTCATCATTTCACAAGTTGTGAGTAATGATGCAGCATTAAGTCATCAAAACCATTCAAAACTCTTCTGAAAACGGATCAATGACAGATTTCTAGTCAGTTGGAGGGACCAAAATTTTACTCAATTGTTCGATGATAGGGGAAAATCGTTCCGGTCATAACATACTGATCTTTCTGCATATCCCGAATAATGCAAAAGGGTTGATCATACATGAGGAAACCAAGATGATTCAATATACTTAATAAGTTTCACTATAAGCCCTTAATACATCGACTAAACAACAGGCTAAATTAACTCATGTTGAGGCCCTAGCAATGGTTTGCATGAAGTAGAATTTTACTCAACAAGTTTGTGCTTTACAAAATGATTCAAATGGCTGATCCAAGGGATCATACGATTTTTGAGCATTTTGGATAAGTTCATAAGTATAGCAGCATGATTTCAATGCAACGGAACATCATTGTGGGCGGTAAGAGTCTCAAGCATTATTTACTTAAAAAATAATGACGGACCGCAAGTCCTATGAAGACAAGTGAAGATTGGAAAAGTGAACTCAAATTGCTGTTAAAAGGGGTTCCTACAGATAAGATGGACAGGGGTCAAGAGAAAAACTGATGCACATGAAAAAAGAAGTGTGTATTGATTCAATCTTATGAAGAATATATCAGCATGAAATACGATCAATTAATTCTCGAGCAACTAGCAATGGCTTCCTCCTACTCAAGATTTGTTTACCAGAACAGCAACCTAGACGTGAATATTCTTGTGTGTCCCATGTATGCCCACAATAACTTGGAAGATGATCAACATGCAGTCTTGGTAACCAATAGGCCTAACGTAAATCGTGATGAGCATATGACATTTAAAGTAAGGTGTAAAAAAAAGCTGACTGCAACTGTATGGAAAGTAAGAATTTTTTTATGGATAAATAATTACCAACAAACAAATAAATTTACTGAATGGAAGATAGCACGTTAGGTCAAACGCTCAACTTATCAACTAAACATAGCTATACAGACAGCTCAAGAGATAGCATATCACTTAGCAGACAGGGCATCAGCTAAAAAGATAGCTACATAGATCACTTACCAGCTAAACAGACGGGTTTATCAGCTAAACAGTTAGCTCAGCAGAAAGCATAATAGCATCAGCTAAATAGACAGCTGCAAAGACAGCATTATACATAAAATAGAGCTCATCAGCAAAAGCGACAGCTACAGGGACAGCTCAAGAGTATAGCATATCAGCTAAACAGACAAGGAATCGGCTTAAAAGACAGCTACATATACAGCATTACACATAAGATATACAGCTCATCAGCAAAAGCGACAGATAAATAGATAGTTTAACAGATAAAAAGACAGCTAATTAGCCTAGAAGCAATCTATTGTAGCCCAGCAGTACTACTAAAAATTCTAAAGAATATACGGAGCAATGTGTCATTTCCTGTTACTGACTCCTACTCCTGTTAGCTTGGTGGTTCAAGTCTTAACTCCATAGCACTTTCTTATCTTTGAATTTAAATCATGAGAGCAAGCAACATTATAGCATCCAAGGGCTAAACATGTTTACACATGCAATAGAACTATCAATATATATTGAACTTGACCCCTCCTCCATCCGTAAATTCAGAAAAATGAATATATATGCTGGTGTAATAAATATACATATTTAGCTTTACTACGAGAAGCAGTCATTTAAAATGATCGGAGCAGATCCAGTAAATTCGTCAGCTAGTCAGAAGCATGAAAAGGCCAGCCAGACTGATAAGGCTACTTCAGCCAGAAAAGTGAACAAATAAGAGAAGAGTCTAAAAAAGAATCGAAAGAAACAGCGAATCTATGAGAAAAACCTCTTGCTGAACTATACATACTATCTTGATGAAGGCTTCCACAAAAGCAAAGTTATACTTGGATTTGACCTGCTGACATTTCAAGCGAAAATAATCTTCCAATGCAGTGGACAAAATCAGTTGGAGTTAGATAACAGTCAATGGACTTCACTTCGCCAATACCTCATTGATCTCAAGGATAGAGTAGATGAATTCCCTGCAAATCAGCTTGGACTTCTTGAACTCTTCTACATACCTATTGGAGGAGAGAGACTTATACTTAAACATCCCGAGCTCTTCACGCTTTTCATCTTGATGGATTTTTTCAACATTGTCATGCAATACAACAATTTGCTTACCGATTGTGTGAAGGAATACTATGACCAATATTGTGCAAGATGCAGAGAAAAAAGCGTACTTAAACTGGATATCAACGACTTCTTCACTCCAACTCAAACATCATTTGTAAATATAAACTACTCTAGGCTTTTTTATGAAATACCAGTACTATGTAACGATCTAATTTTCCATGTGATGAAATAAAATACTAAAAACCCTATAAACAATGTTTTACTTCACTTAAAGGAATTATTCATTAGGAAATTGGAAATTGAGACTTGGTAAACTACAAACTATTGTGAAAGGCTCTGAAATCAAGTATAATCTCTTGAGTCTGTAAAATACTGAAATTTAATATTGAGAAACAGACCCTCATCTTAGCTGCACTGTACAAACTAAGACATGAATGTATGTTAACTTGAAGGCAGCACGTCGTTTTTTCTATCACTAGACTACATATAATTCTACGGATTATTATAATGTTTTAAAAATTCAGCAAACCAACGTAAACAACGTCAAGAAAACTAGGAAAACAGAGGTCAATACACTTTCACCGCGATAAGATCTATTACAATGGTTATCCTATACTTCATAGAAGTGTACCGTGATATTTTTCCTGAACACCGAATACGAATCGAGAATTATATGCTTAAGGATGGTAATATGGGCGAGAAAGTATCTAATAAACATGGAATACACTACCAAATATGTGAATGGTCCAACTCTAATACGACATCAGGCACTGATACATGCATTTGTCATTCATACGATCAAGAGACAAGAAATATTTTTAAACTAATAAAACAGTACATACTCCTGCAGTCTCGCATACATACGACAAAGTAATCATTCATCGCATCGGGTAGTATAAATAGTCCAAACAAAATTAGAGCCAACTGGTGGCCAGCGCTATAAGAATGAAAAAGTTTAAGGAAATGCTCATCAGTAATTCATCAAGGAACATACAATTCTCATAACATACAACCAAAACAATATTGGAATTGAAACATCAACAGTTTGCACTAGAGTGAAGGGGACATAAGCTACAATGATATGCTGAGGACATTGAATTGCTATATAAATTGTACAATAAACATTAAAAAAGAAGTGAGAGGACTTATTATACATTTGTATGGTCCTAATGCTTAAATAGTGCAGCTGAATAAACCTGGGTTGAGTTAACTTGAAAATTGTTCAATATGCTGTAGAATACATAAAAATATATAGCTATTTATCAGATGTGCTGTTAAAGATTTTATCAACATTTAGTAATATATGTTAAAAAGTAGTATTACTCAATAAATTATTTTTATCCGAAAAATATACAGGTTTTTTTTTAATTTTATCAACGGTTTTACCACCATCCAAGCAAACAAATATCTCAAACAACCAAGCATAATGATCTAAACATTCCTAGCATATCCGAAACTCTCAAATATCAAACACTTAACTCTACCATTCATAAATATCCAATGAGACAAAAAAAAACCCTTATTAGTTCATTCAACTCAAGTGTACATCTGTTCATCAAATTACCAGCAGACAAACACCTCCTGAAAGTAATGATCACCTCTTAACATCCTACAATGACTCGCGACCATCCTTATCAAGAACACTTCATAACGTATGCTACTTGTCTATACAAGATGCGATCAGATCGATCTAAAAATAGCCTACCATAAACTCATATGCTACCACACATCGTTATCTATACCGAACTATCTTACATAAACATTAGCCTAAGTGATCTATAGTAGCAGTGCGCCAACCCAAAACAAACCTTTTATGTTGAAAACTAATTAGATTTTCTTCAAACCTATAAAAATTCAACCAAGCATTCAGCAGAAAAAAATTCTGATAAGAAAAAACTCAACAAGAATATATTTTACTTATGTGAAAATAATACTTGAATATGTCAATGACGTACCCGACAATCCCTATGATGATAAATCTAGCATATTTAAAATGTAGGAAATACGTATTTTACAATGCTCAAATATTGAAAATGTATATGACTATAGCTGAAGTGACTTTACGCTTAATACAAGCACACAAAGTATGAGGTTTGTAAATTCTCATGCAATCATATAGGCACTAAAAACGATAATATGCATCCGAAAAGTATCAGCTAAATGGCATCATCCATGCATGCAAGCATTCCTAAGGAGATAACAAATTAAAAATTCTAATACTCAAAACATCATCAAGTTCCTAATGCAGATATGGCCAAAGAGATCCGCATAAAATAATCGTTTTACTCTATATTATACTGACACTCATGAAACTACCTAAATTAAATAATACAGACCCACAATAACAACACGTAATTCAAAGTAAATATAAAAATTCATTTAATCTAGTGCATGCATATAATGCCATCATATAAGACTAAAAATAATTTTTCATGCATTATGGACATAACCAAAGAATATTAACATAATACCAACAAACCTCTAATGTCAATGATCTGCCACCTATCACTTTTTCTGTATTATTTATTCTTTCAGTAAGTAATAAAAAATTTATCAATGAAAATGCGTAAATATTCCCACTCAGTAGGACCACCGCGATGATTTCTACATCCATCATACATAAATTCCATAAAAAAGTAGCATTCCAGAAGCCATAAATCGTAAAATCTTTCCTAGACAACATCCATAAATAATCTGAAATTGGGAACAGATACCCAAAACATACATGTCAACATAGTGATCTAACAAATAACGCATCTTTACCATGCGCTTATCAAAAGGGGCAAATCATATGATGTACGAACAAAAATATCACCATCTCGTCTTGGAAGAAATTATTAGAATTTTTGAACAAAACCAATGAGCATCCTATAGTAAAGAAAACAAGTTGGGTAAACAGACCTACGCTCAAGTCAGAAGGGTTTTGTATTCAATTTACAATCATCGAATCAAGAAACATGTCAAAGACGATTTTATTGGAGAAAATATGAAATGCGAAGATCATACTATTATTAACAAAGTTCAACGAATTTCGACTTCTGGGGTTTTTGGTATTGTTATACTCATAAATATCTCCCTTGATAATTATTTCAGATGTCCAGCCGCGACGGAAGAAACACATTTTTCATGTATTTCCCCCCTGTGCCCTCACTGAAGCAAAAACTGACAGTTTAACAACTGTTTTGAAAAGCTCCCATGAAAACTTTCATTTCAAACTCATTTCGGCTAAGTTTGATGAATTTTTTTTTTCAGGGGCCACTCTCCTGTACTGATATCATCGATAAATGGCCATTTTTTTCGAATCCTAGAATGGTTACAAAACCCTTTTGCTAGGAGCTCTCTCCCACCTCCTTGACTTGTTTCACTTATGAGCATTAATTGTACTACTCTTCTTCAGTCATTCATTCAATTGAATCAAGTGTTCAAAGCATGCACCTTAAACGTTGAAGTTGGGAAAAAAATAACTCAAAATTATTCAATCTTCGCATTTAAAACAGCCACTATTTTGTTTTACGATTACTGATACCACTAGCTGAACCGATTCTCAAAGATATACATGACACCTATCATTCCTAAAATTTTCATGCAAATCCTAGCAAAACTGTAGTGTCTGAGTCGGTAAAAAGCGCATGTTATTCCATAGCCATATGTTGTCATAGTAATAAATGCAGCGCATATTGTTCCATAGTAATACAGGAAAATTCAAACCGCTATAACTTCACTAAATATGATTGAATCTTTATGAAACTTTCAGGATAGATTAACCTTATAAATAAGCACCTGTGTACTGAATTTCATTGAATTTAAGGGTACCGTTGAGATTTTATTCAAGAAAACATAAAATCGATAAATCATACTATTACTAACAAAGTTGAGTGAATTGCGACTTCTCACGTATTTGTTGTTGTTGTACTCACCAAGGCCTACATTCATGATTTTTTCCAGATTTTTCGGATCACAGGTGTCCAATCGCGAGGGGGGGGGACACAAATTTTTCGTGTATTTCCCCTCCCTGTGCCCTCCTCGAAGCAAATTTTGCCAAACAAAGACCTGTTTTGAAAAGCTCCTATTAAGACCTTTCATTTGATACCCATATTGGCTACCTTCAATGAAATTTTTTTTCGGGGGGTCACTCTCCTATATGGGGAGACCCCCCTTAAATACCTTATAAAAATTTTTTGTAGTTGAACTTTAAAGAGATCACCACTTTACACCTACACACAAAATTTGATGTTTCTAGCTTAAGCAGTTTCCGAGAAAAAGTGCTGTGACACACGGACGGACGGACGGACGGACAGACGGACGGACAGACGGACAGACGGACAGACGGACAGACTGGTCGCGAAACTAGTAGAGTTTTGTAAAATTATTTTACAAAACCCTAAAAATGAATGTAGTGCCATACTTCTACATAATAGTAAAATCAGAGAATGAAGTATAGAAAGTGATGATGATTAAGACAAACAAAATGCTGCTACAAGCAAACTAAAATTTAATACTATACTAAATATCAAGAACATATTATCTCTTTCACTGCATCCATAGATTTGAGCAATCAATGTAGTAGTCTAACCGAACAAAATACATTGTAGACGATTCTTAAAGTACTATTGACATGAAACCGATAAAAGCAATAATATACAGTAGCAATGAGTCACAAAACAAAGAAATGACGTATCCAAGCAAAAAGAAACTGAAAACGATCAATGTAAATAATAATCCGCAAACTAGAACAGGCGCATCTGTGAATGGACATTTATGAAAACACGTCTCAATGCCGCGCCTCACGTTACCCACTGCCCACGGCCAACACAACAAGAAAAACAGCCTCCATCAATCAAATCCATATTGCAATGCAATGTACGCCGTGCCACTTCTCTTCCACGCTGTAGATTCCGATGTCCCAAAACTCCCACCGACAGGGAAGTCTATGCGTACGAAACACTACTCTTAACAAGCAAAATCACTTGCACATGCCACGCATCCCCTGAGGTCAATTTCCATGCTTAACAGAACTCGCCGCCGAACAAATCTACACCGCAATCACGATCCTCTGACAAGCGACGCAAATCATTCCGAATTGCCTACAAGGTCGTCCATACTTAAAGACAGGCACCCTTTGATGAGCAACGCGGAAACTTAACCAAACGCTCATGAGACAAATTTCTACGGCTCATAACATCCGCCTTGGTGGAAACATACACCTCAAATTACTTCCTCCAACAAGCGACGCGCATCACATCTACAATACCGTCCATCTTTAACCACAGACATCATACGAGGAGCAAAAACGTACCTTAAGCAAGCGCCCACTAAGTAAATTCTAATGCCTTAGAGTCCCCATCGAAAGGCAAGCCCGTCGCCCATCCATAATGCAAAGCCACCTGTCTATAACAGTGCCCTCCATACCACACAACTACTCGCATCATAAAAACTTCTGGCACGGCTAGCATGATCAAGCGAATCGGCCATTTCCACACGCGGCCGTCTATCCTTAGCCAAAGACACCAATCGCTGCAACGCGTTCCTTATCCAAGCGCCCATGAAGTAAATTCCCATGGCTTCGAATATGCGCTGACGGGCACGTCCATCATCCATCAGTATCGCAGTCATCCGTCTATACAAACGCCTGCCGTCACCACGCAGTCAATCGCACCATAAAAACATTCAGTACGCCTATTGTGATAAAGTAAATCGCTCGACCCAGAAGCCTCTCAGTATAGAGATATGCTAGAAATCCTCAAGCCCTATAAGCAGTAAACGTATCGCCCAGAGCGCCACCTATCCACAGAGCTTCCCTAATTGATCAACAACCCTAATACTTCAAGGTATCAACTCTAGACATGGACCTCCTAACATATACATTAAATTAGTCATGACTAAAAAACTATCTACCGCTAGAAGCGTTAAGGACCCGAGAAGCACTTCCACTAAAGATTATAACAACTATGAATAACAAAACTACTCGAAGACTAGAAGAAATGAATATATGGGAAATCCGTCCACTATAGATGAATAACAACCATGAATAGTATTATTATCTATCGCTAAAAGCGCCAAAGTATAAACACGCTGAGAAATCTAGAGCTCTAATCTATTGATTGAAAATATGGGACTATCCTAGACAGAAATCAACTTTCCAGTTCCACTATTAATCGCTGGAGGCTACTAAGACCCAGAACACTTACCTGCTTAACCAAGCCACAGATGTTTCTTTACCTAAGACCCATACCTTCTCATCCCTGGCACCCACCTATGCTAATTCAATACATACACCCATATACCTAAGATCCACACCCTCTCCTGGCAATTATCTAAGATATCCATACCTATCCCGGACTCATACCTTCTTATCTCAGGCACCTACCTATTCCACCCTAATATACACCTCCCTACACGCAAGACACACACACCCACATACCCGAGACACAAACCATTAGTTTCATCCCCGTCCGCTTCAAGCGCCATTAGTTCCGATTTCCACCACAAGGTGGCGCGCAAAATTAATCTCAATTCGTATGGAATAAGTGCTCCAGAACTGGTATTCTACCCCTACTCATCCTCTAGAGCACAATCGACCATTTGTGAACAGTGGCGTAGGCATCTGAGCACCAGTTAGGACTCATTTCAAATTAAGAGCCAGAAACGACAGAAGGCTTACATTGCTGTGTTTTGCTGCTCTGCAACTAAGACCACACATTTGGAACTTGTAGGAGATTTGACAACCAAAGCATTCCTAGGGGGTTCAAAAGGGTTTATCGGATGGCGAGGACACTGCAAGCATTTGTACTGCGACAATGCTACCAATTTCGTGGGTGTACAGAATACATTGAATGAGCGAACATCGATGATTCACTCAGATAAGGCACAAGAAGAGATCATTAAAACATGCAGCAAAGAGGGTACAAATTTCCATTTTATTCCGCCAAGGGAACCTCATTTCAGGGAACTCTGGGAAGCCGCCGTGAAATCAGCGAAAAAGCTCTTATTGCCAATTATTTCCAAAACATCTCTTACGTACGAAGAGCTTGAAATATTCTAATTGAGGTAGAGGCGGTGTTAAACTCGAAACTTCTTACGCCGATGTCCACAGATGCGAGCGGCTTAAGTACACTAACTCCTGGACACTTCCTGATAAGTAAGCCTCTCACTGCCCAAGTTGACCCACACACCCATTCAACACACAAACGCCTCACCAAAAGGTGGAAGCAAGTAACGCAGACAAAACAAGACTTTTGGAACTAGAGTACCTGAGCGAATTGCAACACAGACATATTCGTAAGTGGAGAGAACAGGACAAAAACGTTCAACCTGGTCCAATCGTTATCATAAAGGATGATAAATTGCCAGCTATGTGATGGTCATTAGGAAAAATTCTTCAAATATATGAACGTCTTGCACCTTATCTCTAGAAAAAGATTCCCCCGAGGTGAAAAAACACCATATCGAAGCGATTCAGAGTAAGACCAGCAACGGGAAGATCAAGAATCTTACCAACCAAGGAAGAAATTATGGATCTCCAACAGAGGATTTCTTTTGGCGATTCTTTTGGTATGCTTGATGTTACCAGCCATACAAATGAACTTGTCCAGTTTGAAGAATTTTTGGCAGAATCAGATTAATCACAAGTGAGAAGAAGGTCATAGTTTACTAAGGCTTAAACCATATTGGACAGCAATTGGGTTAATCGCAAATGCGATGTTAACATTGTGACATTTATGCCAACAGTTGCACCAAAAAAGTGCTTGCAATCAAATCGTCCAACAATTTAAGCACATTCAAAAGGAGTTGAAGGCGGATAACAGCTTATTCTTAGCCAGATGACACAAAAGAGGAGCGCCGAACGTTGCTGCGAACGTAGCTAACTCACTATTTCGTGTACTTGATTCAGCATATGAAATCGAAATTGCCCAAACGATAGGCGCTGTGCGAGGAAATGAAAAAGCCCTATTGGCATTGTTCAAAAATCATACCTCAGTAATTGACTCAACGATCAATACCATGAGATGGAATCAGGTTACTATCACGGAAAATTTAGTGCCATTAATGGCCAATTGAGTCTGTCGGGTTAACGACAGTAGTGACGAAAGAAACCAACCGAAAATCTATCCGTTTCTCACATCGCTTTCAGTTCAAATAACAATTGTTGTATCAAACCTGCACCGTATGGTCAGTGATCACAGATACAATGATAGACACGCAGCATGGCAGAATGAACCCCTTTCCGTTATCCCCACAATAGCTCAGTAGAGAAGTTGCAATAATTAAGCAACACCTTCCAACATATACACACCTGCCCATAGATCAAGATGAGGTTGCCGAGTTATACAGATTGATGACAGTAACTGGCACAATTACAGGTGATTACGTAGTTTTCGACACAAAATTATCGTTGATCGACCAGAGCCAATTCGATCTTCTAAGAACCATTCCTCTACCATGTACGGTGAACAACACTTTTGTCGCCATAAAACCTTGTGCTCCATATCTTGTGATAAACTCACACAGGGATCGATATTCTCCACAGACGCAGAACGACTTAACCGCTTGTCCCATTATAAAAGGTAGAACCTTTTAATGTGCAGGTACCCACACTATATAGAATTGATCCGTAGAAGTTGTGAGTCTGAATGTAAAGAAGTTAGTCCTGTATGGATCAAGCTATTTCATGCAATTCGATGGATCGTTTCATCAAGGTCCCCTATACGAGTAACTGCATCCTGTCAACGAAGAAGACTTCAAGTAACACTCAAGGAGTTTGGGCTACTCTCTTTTGACCCAGGCTGTAAAATTAAACATGACCATCCAACTATTCAGGGACATCGAACATTTGCAGACAACTTTTCGTCCCGATATTCAAAATTCGGCACATTCGGGAATGCCATGCCACGGGAAAAATTGAACCCAATCCTCGCACAAGGTACCCAACAACACCCCTACCTAGAAGAATTACTTGTCCCGCAACGGCTTGTGAAGGATAAATAACTGGCTGAGATGCCTAACAAGGTACAACTTCAAACGACCCACCATTTGACGATTGGATACTTGGCACTACTGTTCGGCATCCTTTCAAGATGTTTCTTCATATGGAACCAACGTAACTGCCTTTTTGGGTACAAAACGAAACCAACACCCTGCACAAGACAAGCAAATTTGAATTTCACTGTGTACATATAACAAGGAGCGCAGGGGACGCTGTTCATACGCATAATGAATGTTAACTTACCTATATCTTAAGTCTTTCAAGTTCACTTACCTGTAATTGTCTTACATTGCACTTAATGGTCACTTACCTTTAATTTGTTTGGTATCAAAATACTGACCTAGCAAGTTTATACTTACTTTGCATTTTCTTTCTGGCTTATTGAATTTTAATATACTTGTAATTTGTATATTTTTTCATGTTATGAAATGTTATGATGGGGAGCAAAAGCTCCACATGAAGCAAAACTGGTCTATTGAAAAAAATTAAGGAATTAATTATTATCATTGTGAAATATATCTGTTTTTAATTAGAATTACATTGAATATAAGATGACAACTTTTTGGAGGCCATTGGCCTTCGAATGGAAACTGTTAAGGTGTTGGTAATAATCACACACATAAACCACACTAGCAAACTTACCAGGTGATACTGGCATCAAGGAATTAACTTCAGCTAGCAAGCACCTTAGCTTGTAGCTACGGCACTTTTACTTAAATTGAACGTAATTCACTAAATCACAGTCACAGCCACCACGCACTTTCACTTGTAACTGCAAAAACGTGGATATTATCCAAGAACTTGGAACTTAGATAAATGTTTCTCGTGTTAACTTAGACCCAAGTACTTGAACTTGGTCTAATTACGACGATTATCTATCATACTAAGCTCATGGAACTTAGTAAAATCTATGCTGTGGTTAAATTCAAGCACTTGAACTTGAGATAATTGTTGCATTCCAATGACGAGCAGAACTACGAGTTGCTAGTGAACAACTAGATTGTTTATTCTAATTCCAAATTATAATTTTTTATTGCAATTAGGTTTTTGAATACAAATTTCTCACGACAATTTCGCGCAAAATATTATATTTGAGTTTACGCTAGCTGAAAAATTCACGTGGTAGTGATCTTGAACTTGATACCGATCACATTTCGTCTGGAGTTGTCATGAGAATTACGAGATTTTGATACGTTTGTTATGAATCAATGCTGCTGAATTATACGCAACGTTTATAATTATTTGAATTTATATTTTAAATTTTGATTTTGAATATTACCCTTGCCTTCTTAAACCTGGCCGTCTTACTCTGCAATTTTTGTCACAAGACGTCCTACAAAACTAAAACTGACAACTCCTGACAGTTAATGCAGTTCCAAATAATTAGACGTCAAAATTACTGTCAAACAGCAAGTCGATTTGCAAATTGAATTGAAATTTGCTCCCAACAATGGTGAAAAACGTACAAATTCGTGCACTATAATCAACACAGGAAGAGGAGTTGCTGGGAACATTAAGAGTGTGAGTATTGTACTTCACACATATAGTATGTTTAATTAGTTAATTAATTGCTAATATAATTATTTGCAGTCCGAGAACTCTTCCGTCGAAATATTTCAAGAACTTCTCGATGATAGTCCGTCCGCGTCTATCCAGCTCGTACAGCCAAGGCACTCCTAAACCACAAAAATACTTGTTGCTGCCTGATCAGACAGTCAAATCAATTCCTATTGAATTGGTGCAGTAAGTTTATTTTCGTAAGAGAAATTAGCATTAAAACTAATTAAATTTTATAGGAGGCAGCGTCTTTAGAAGCAGGTATTATTCTCAAGTGGAGATGCGATTCCATAAAGACGGACAAAGGTAAATCAATTTAAGATATGTAATTCATATGTGAACAACAGATGTTCTTTGGATTTCGAAAAAAAAAGGAAAACCAAGAGTGGAGTTCACTAGACGGAGGGCAACTACAAAAATATTGCAAGGTAACGGGAAAGGTAATTGTACATTTATGCTAAAAATTTTATATCGAGTGTAACGTGAAGTTACTTATTTCGAACCGAAAAGTGTAAATCAAGCACCCAGAATAAAAGTTACGCGGATTGTCTAAATTTCAAACTTGAGTAGTTCTCAAGTCAATCTGCGCCGTTTCCCGAATTGCACGCATTGATTATCAACGCAGCTTTCAGTGCAGTGTGTTTTCGGTTTCGTACGGCTTTCAATTCCCTGGTTTCATTAGAGTTTGATACCATTCGACGGGATTTGGTGCATAAAAAACTTGCTTATTCTAAATGCTAGCTGAAGAAGTCTTTTTCTTTTGATATAATTTAGCATATATCACTAACCGTATTCACATAGAACTTCTAAAGTGACAAAAAACCTCAATATATGAAATTTTCCTAACATAAACGCTTTGTAAAATATGATGTTTCTGATTTTTTATAGGCACATAATATACGTTTAAGGTGGTGATCGACTCGAAGATGAGTTTCTCTGAGCAAATCAGGGCAACGGCTGAGAAGGCTGCTTCGGGAATATCGGCCCTGAGTCGACTTATGGCCAACGTAGGGGGACCCAGCCCATCAAGAAGACGCCTCTTGATGAGTGCTGTAGGGTCAGTTCTACTGTACGGAGCAGAGGTATGGGGCGACGCTCTCAGCAAGGAGGTATACCGAAAACGATTGGCACAGGTACAGAGAAGAGGAGCACTGACAATTGCATCTTCGTATCCAACAGTCTCCGACTCGGCGGTGAGAGTGATTGCAGGCGTGATACCTGTCGCCCTCCTTGCTAGAGAGCGCCGCGCTATTTACCTGCGCCGAAACGAGGATGCGAGGGAGATGGTTGTCCGCGAGGAGAGACAACGCTCGTTCAACGATTGGCAGCAGTCTTGGAGGAATTGCACGAAGGGAAGGTGGACTGCGCGCCTCATCCCGGATGTGAGACCGTGGCTAAATCGAAGGCATGGTGAGACTGACTTCTATCTGACCCAGCTTTTGAGCGGGCACGGGTGTTTTCAGTCTTACCTGCACAAGATCGGCAAGTCACGGTCTCCCGATTGTCGGTTTTGCCCAGGAGAAGAGGACAATGCCTGTCACACATTTTTTGCGTGTACCAAATGGGCCAGGCTGTGAAGGGAACTCTACAGGGAGACGGGAGAGCTCACCCCGGATAATATAGTTGCGGTGATGCTCGAATCGGTTGACAAATGGAACCAGGTGGCACATTATGCTCGGGCAGTCCTAAAATATAAAAGGGACTCACAACAGCCGGAGGCACTGGGGTTGGGGGATCGCTCTTCTGGCAATTCCTCTTCCCCCCTCCCCTCCCGCTAGGAAAGGGACTCCCCAGCTTGAAGGCGCCCCACGGCGTAACAAAACGAGACCTGGCCCGAAGTAATGTGTCAAACGGTTCCAGGCTAGGTTCTCAGATTGACAGGGGAGGTGTTTAGTGAGTAGTCCAAAGGTATCCTCCATGGGAGTCCCACACTGCCAGACTTGGCGGGCATAAATGCCTTCACCTCCCTACCACAAAAAAAAAAGGTGGTGATCGATTGATTGATTAATTTAAAGATAAGTAGAACATTTACCACATTAATTTATAACTTTAATGCTTTTTTGTTAATTTTGTAGGAATGGCGAAGTTTTGCTCTGTAGAGAATTGCCGAAGATCAGCAAATGGAGTGCCATCAAAGCACTACTTTCTGCTGCCCCAACAAGGTCAACTCCGGCAACAATGGCTGGCAGCGGCGGAACATGCGCAGGAGTATCTTTCGGACCACAGCGCTATTTCTGAGCGGCATTTCACCGAGGAAGGTCTCATAATGTTTGGCTTAACCAGCTCAAATAATCGTATGCTATTTTTAAATTAGATGATATTCTTCATTGGTATTTTTGTATTACAGTTTTGTAAACTAGATTATAAAACTACAATAAAATCATATCTTGTTCGTCTGTCCATCTTCAGCAATGATTGCTTCATTTATATAATTGATTGAAAGCATGATTTTAATTGGTTCCATCTTCTTCTTTTATCAAATACGAATGAAAAATCCTTCTTTTCTTTTTGCACAATAATTTCATTTCTCGAAATCGGTTCAGTCTTCTTAAGTGATTTGCAGTCGAAAATCAATATCGAAAAATTAAATTAGTGCGTAAAAATTTTTACAAAAAAATTAGAAACCAACATCGAGATGCTCTTAAAAGGGAGAAATAAATTTCATGAAATCGCTGCCAAGTCAGTTTTTCCCCGTGTATTCATTTTATTAAGCATATTACAAATAAGTATGTCCACACGAGGAAATTGATTTGGCACTGATTCTATGAAATTTATTTCAGCCTCCTGAGGGCATTTCGAAGTCGAGTTTTATTTTATTTTTTTCACGCTTTTGGGGAGGAATATACTACTATAAGAAAGTTCTCTAACCCAAGTCATCATTGCTTATCTGCTAAAGATTATTCATCCATCTAAAGTGTGAAAATTATGAAACCTCCTAAAAAATTGATAATAGTAATCTAAATCTGAATCTATCAACGTCCATTACTGCCATTTCTGAAGAAAAAATTTTATAAAAATACTTTCAGGATCATTTTTTCGACTGAAGTATCTCTTATGGTATCGCTGCATTACTTTTCCGGTATTACGCATATCTGTCCCATATGGTAGTTCTCATAAGTAACTTCGATAATTGAAACCCACACCAACATCGTTGTTATGTAATGACATCGCAAAGTAACAAAAAGATCCTTTTTAACCCTAACATTCATTTACGTTTATTCGATACTCGTTGCTGTCGTGAAAGCTTTCATGAAAACTTTATTTTATTGATTGCTCAACCCTTTTTTTATATAAATTTTATGTAAATCTATACGTTCATATGCTCTTCCTGAGAACATAATTGTAACTCACCGGAACGGATCATGTTTCGGATAGCTCTGATAGCGCAAATTACTTTATGAATTTTTTTAAATTCATAACTATTTTTATAATTGAGTTGCATAAATATTTATAGCTTGAAAAATTATTAGAGCAGAAAAATTTGTAGTACACGCCGAAACCACCTACAATTAACATTTTTCTTCTTTAATAATTTTTCAAAAAAAAAAATATTAGTCCAACTCAATTCAAAAATATCTACCGACAAAAAAATGTTTTCGCTTTCAGAGCTACCCGAAATCTGATGCGTACCCGTGCGTTACACTTAAAGCTCAGTGTAGGGCAAATAAAATTATAAATAAACATTAAGTTGATGTAAAAAGGGCTGAGCGATCAATAAAAAAATGTTAGAGAAATTGTACTTGAATATAATTCAAAGTTACAAAAACACAGAGCCTGCATAAGAAGAATAAATTGGAATGATTCTTTTACTTCTCAGCGTAGCGGTCGGCATCATCTGAGTGTGTCTATAGTGTGATGCCCTGAGGGGAATTGTAGGTAACACCTTGAACTAATTTTTACTTCTTTCACTATTTTTCGAATAGAAAAATAATAATGCAACTCAATTAAAAAGTAGCTACGGACAAAAAAAAATTCATAAAGTCAACTATGTAGTTCGCGGTTCCCGCCAGCCTTTAGTATAGGGATCATTAATTTTAACTTCCCGGGCAGATTATGTATAAAATTATATAGAAAGTAATGACTCAATTTTCAAATGGCGATTTTCTGTATAATTTGCAGTCATGCAATCCTTATTATTGCCTTGGGTAAATTTTGCAAAACTTACGTTTAACATCTTCATCTAAGAATTTAAGCAAGATCTTATGCTAATTATCAGCCAGCCGGAGGACGAATGCTAAAGGGAAAGCTTATCATGAAACATATTTTTAATTTTCCGTTTCCGGGTTTTGCAACCTTTTAAAATAGAAACAAAAAAAAATGAATAAGTTCCTTTCTCAGAGTACATTAATTTTTTTCCTCAATCAGACAGCTGTTTCGGGACATTTAGCCTCTTTCTCAGTAATCTATCTAATGAATCCATCGAATTACTGGGGAAGAGGCTAGACAGGCCCCAAAACAACTGCCTGATCTAGAAGAAAAAACAAACTCACCCTGAGAAAGCAACAAGTTGATTTTTTATTTCTTATTCTATATAATTACTTTAAATCATCTTCAATTATAAGATTTAAGCTACATTTAGAAATAATTTATAGATTTGTTTCCAATAGAAAGGATTGACTACAATCTATCTTTTATTGAGAAAATTAAGAATACTGACCCTTTCCATCATTCATGATCAAAAGATTCGGTATCCTTCATCCAATCCTTGAAGAGTTGCCGAATAATGGGTAGATTTCGTATGAAAGTGCTTTAAAATCTAATTTCTCAATATCAAGTATCCTATTTAACTGTTAATATCTACAGAGCCCTTGCAAATGTTACAATTCTGAGCCGATACATTTCAGTTTTTCAAACCTCTACAGTCAAAATTCTTATATGCGTCGATCAGTTATGCTGAAAAATCGTGGCGACAGTCGGAAGTCCTTTACTGTTATTTGATTTTCATATCCTTCAAATGGACCTAATGGAAAGTAAAGTTGAAAATGGTCTCTTGTATGTATCCCCGTTTAAATGTCATGCGTGAACATACATAACAAAAACAAAAAAATATATACGAGTCAAACTGACAACCTTCTCTCCTTTGGGAGTCGGTTAAAAATAAAAGCATATATTTAATATTTCGTCTGAAAGTATCCCAGCGTAAGATCAATTATCGCTCAATATTACTAGCAATAAATTTGAACGACTTAGCTGTACTGTAGCATCAATCCTTATTTGAGTTTTTTTTTGTCGAACGAAACATTTGATCAGCGGTTTTATGGCCATTCATATGTGAGAAGATAATTCCCAAGTAGAAGAACGGTTATTTACATCAGTAAAACAGTTGGCACTTTAATTATTATTATTATTATTATTATTATTATTACTATGGATGGTAATTTGGGTAGAACGTGATATTGTTCACTTTTTACATAGCCCCCAATTGTTATTCCAATGAATTTAGTGAACATTTGGATAGTTTAACTCGACCACTAGAAAATTTGGTAAGTGCAGCTTATGAGATATACTAAATAAGAATACATTTAAGATGGCACGGACGAAGCTTTGCAATAAAAAAGTTAAAATGTTTTCAATATTCAATTTAATATAATAATGAGTGGCAGGAGTACCCTGCTGTAAATTCAACTTGTATTTATATATATATATATATATATATATATATATATATATATATATATATATATATATATATATATATATATATATATATGTATATATATATATATATATATATATATATATATATATATGTATATATATATATATATATATATATATATATATATGTATTTCGTATAAAGAAATTGTTGTTTTACTAAAGAGCAGGTGGATACTGAAAGCAAATGCTGTACCGACGAAGTTTCCAGGATCAAGCTCGGATGTATCAAAATGTATGGATATTGCCCTCAATCAATTTGGAAGATCCCAACCACCGCCGGAGATTAGGTTTAAGGAAATTCATGAGCTAGTTGAAAGCAAAAATCAATTTTCACTCGAAGATTGGCAATTGAATTGCGTAAAAAATACATTGTTTTTATATAATATTAGAGTGAACACAATTCCATTTGTACATTGCTCCATTAAAATTGAATGCAATTACCAAACTAAGATTAATTTTGAAAAAACTAAAGGAAAATCTTGTTTCTTCCAAAGTATTCTCGGTCATCAAATGAAATGTGATAGTTTAAGTAAAATTACAAAATTGATAGAGTCGGTAGAAGCAAATAATTTCATAAATGATCTAAAATCAAAGGAACAAATATTGTATTCAGTAATAGAACAGCTATCGCAACTTTCAGACCAAGAACCAGATAATCGAATAAACTTCATAAAAAATCAACTTAGGCAAATTTCTTTAAAAAGTTCGCGATATGATTCAGATACATAAGTTGTTGCTGCAATGCTTTATTACACATATCCGGGTGCATACAAGTATTTGCGCGAATTCGATTTATTAACTTTGCCAAGTTGCAAACTCTTATGACTCTAAATTTGAACTCAAGTGTCTCATTAAATTACTTGACTAATAGGTCGAAACAGTTAGAGGCAAAAGAGAAAAAAGTAGTTTTGCTACTAGATGAAATTTATGTTGATCCAAAATTAACGTATAAAGGAAATAAGTTACAGGGAATTGCAGTAAATACTAGTAATAATTTTGGCAAACCAGTGCTTGCTAATTCAGTTCAAGTTTTCATGATTTCATCTTTACTTTCAAAAAATAAGGAAGTAATTGGAAAATTTCCAGTTAAAAAACGAGTGGTGGTGAATTATACAAAATGATGACAGATATTTTGGATAATTTGCACAACGCTGATTTTGAAGTTGTTGCGATTATCTCCGATAAATCGTTAATTCAGCTACAACCATACATCATTTCTCCTTATGATTCAACCACAAAAATTTTTTTCTTATTTGACACAGTTCATTTGCTTAAAAATATTAGAAATAACTGGATTAACTCATTAACTAAAATGTTTTGTTTGCTTAGTTTTGAAAATGCTGATTTACATTTAACTGCTAAATTTAGAGACTTAATTCAAATTTATGAAGAGGAGAAAAATTCAACAGTTAAACTGGCTCCTTCATTGTCTTTGAAATGCTTGTATCCAAATACTTTTCAAAGACAATCAGTTTCATTAGTATTAAAAATTGTTGATGAAACAATAGAAGCAGTTAATATATTTAAAGATAAACTTGCACCCAAATCTGTAGGAACCTTTGAATTTATGTGAATTATTAGGAAATGGTGGATATTTGTTAATGTAAAACATTTGGGAAACGGATACCGTGTTCGAGAGCCATTGGCCTTGTCTATTACTTCGAGCCATCAAGATAATGTTACATTTTTTTAAAAGTTTTTAGATTGGCTTAGTTCTTGGGATGCTTTTGATGGCATAGAAAGTGTTACTAAATTTGCTGGTAAACTTTCAAGAGAATTTGAGACTGCTTTGAATTTAACTACCGCGTCATTAATTATAATAGCTGAATATCTTTTAGTGGAATTGCAGATTCCCTTTGTTCTATTAGGGAAACTGCTAACTGATCCACTAGAGGCGCGATTTTCTCGATATAGGCGAATGAGCGGAACAAATTATAATATGTCTGTTCAACAGATTTTAGAATTAGAACGAAAAATTAACGTTACTTCACTTTTGAAATTTTACTCTAGTCGTCAAGGTGCAATAAAAATTAGTCAATTAAAAGTAGATTTTACGGAATATGATGAACTTTCAATAAATACTAATGATGTATAGTATATACTAGTCAGGAAATAATCCTAAAAAGCTGTGATGTAGAAATAAGCCCCGAATGTGAAAATAGTTTAATCTATGTAGCGGGATATGTTGGGCGAACTTGTCCAACATGCTCCGCATTCTTTTGTATAAATGTAAATTTAAATATTGAAGTGGACGAACATTTTTTCTACCTTAATAATTTAAATCGCGGAGGTACATAACGGCCGTCAGATATTTCAAACTGTAAATTTCAAACTGTAAAATCTGAAAATTTTGAAATTTGTTTTTAAGCCCAAAAGGAACAAAACAAATTTTTAATTAACTTAATTTTAAGCAAATTAGATGAATACACAGAAGAAAACTGTGAGCTTTGTGGAACACCAATCACTAGCCCCTTTAATAAGTTTTCGTCCACTTGGGCGAATATTTTTTAAAAATTATTCCAAAGAAAAAAGTGATTCCTTTAAAAAACTGTCCAGAAGAAAATTAGCTGTTTTGAATTAGATTATTATTAATTTTTCATTTATTATACCAATTATTGATTTTGAAATCCATAATTAATTCATCTATCATTTACCACAAATATAATTAATTTAATTAAGACTCTATTTTTTAAATACATACCGAAGAAAAAGTGATTGCTTGAAAAGACCGTCCAAATCAAAGCTAGGAATATTGAATTAGTTGTGTTTTTCATATGTTCATTGAATATGCAAAATATTGATTTTTTGCATTTCATATCATTTTAAAATATATAAATTATTTATTCATCATTGACTCAAAATTTAATTAAGATTAGGAATATTTTAAAATATTATTCCAAAGAAAAAAAAGACTGTCCAAACAAAATTAATAATATTGAATATTTTGTCAGATATGAAGACTTGTGTTTCATATTTCGCAGGATAAACAACAAGAAATCATGTAGTACTGATATTCCAAATGTAGTTCTCCGACATTTGCCTAAGGTTGCTATTAGGAATTATTGCATATTGTTTAACAACATGTTGAGCAATTCATATTTCCCAAATGAGGCTAAGGTATTTCCAACAGCGGTTACGTTGTAGGTGATAGACACTCCTCAGGAGCTGCCACACGCCATCACCTACAGGGCAGCTCGACCGCGTGGTCCCGAGGTGGGTATTGGACCTTTTCTACATGTGGGAACACACCCCACATGCAAGCTTTACCGAGCTGAAAGTTTCCACATCGACTGTGGTTGTCAACTAACAAAGTGTTAAGAATAATGGTGCCAGTCTCCTAAGTGAAAGAACCACTTAATCTGAGAGTGTCTATCACCTACAACGAAACCGCTGTATGCTGGCACCAGCCCTATGCTGGAAACGCTGGTCTCCATCGGGCCAAGGCAATGTGCTATCATGTTGATAGCCAATGATGGCCCGGGTGAAAGAATAAGTGGTTCTTTCACTTAGGAGACTGGCACCATTATTCTTAACACTTTGGTATTTCCAACCTTGAAGAAAGGAAAAGAATCTTCGAGCCCTAAAAGCTATCGCCCAATCAGCTTGCTGCCTAACATCAGCAAGGTGTTTGAAGTGATACTCAACAGAGCATGAAACGCCCACATTGAGAAATATGAGTTGATGCCGAATTGCCCGTTTGATTTTCGTGCCAGGCATTCGACCACACATGCAATAACGAAAGTAACCTCAGACATCTGTTGGAAACTAAATGATAGACAATGTGTTGGAGCATGTCTCATTGATATGGAGAAAGCCTTCGACACAGTGTGGTTAGATGGACTAGTTTTTAAACTCCTTCAGGACAGGTTCCCCAGACACCTTGTTGCCATGATTTGTAATATGTTATACGGGAAATCGTTTGTTGTAACTGATGGAAATCTGACAACAATGCGCGAGTTCAAGGTCTTGAATGGTCTACAGCAGGGAACAGTTACTGCACCTCTGCTCTTCTCAATCTTCATTCGCACGCTATTGAACGGCTTTGATTTTAACGTCTCGCCAACGCGATCATTGGTAGCGTTTGCTGATGATCTGATCATCTATACGGCAGACAGAAAAGCTACAATAGTTCAGAGCAATCTCCAAAAAATGTTCAATAATGTACAGCTATACACTGACAATTGGCTGGCGAATGAAAATCAATGCACAGAAGTGTGAAACACTCTTGTTTCGGACAACGCTGCATGACATCAGTCCAGACCTGAAACGTTATTGGAAAGATTTCCACATCATGGCTGGCGAGGGTAGTTCAAAATTGGTTCCACATATATCCTGTGTTCGATACCTCGGTGTTTATCTCGATCAGTATCTGTACTATACTGAACATATCAAAATCATGCTCAGTAAGGCACAAAAAGTAGTCATGGCCCTACGAAAGCTCTTTCATTCCAGATACATTGATCAAAAGGTCAAAATCATCTATTACAAGAACCTGGTGAGACCAGTTTTGACATATGGATGTCAGATCTGGTACAACCAGAGTGCTAGTACTATGGAAATATTGAGAGTTTTCGAAAGGAAATGTCTTCGTGCATATACTGGTTTATACAGAAAGCCTGAGATGGATTGGAAACAGAGTATATCGAACAGAAGCAGAAACTGCTAAAGTGACAAGAGTCAATATCTTCATATTGAAGCTTCTTCGGAATCATATCGCAAGATCTGTGACTGTGAGCGAAAACCCTTGGATTTCACAGCCGTTCCACCCTTCAGACGTGTATATTGCGACTTGCCTCGCTACTGGCTTCATTCCTCGAGTAGCATTCGTGTATTTGGGCATGAACCGATATGTTTTTGATTCTGATGGCGTCCCAGTCATATATCACATATATCGACGGGCCACTGATAAGAAGATAAAATATCCTCCCAATTTGAGTTCACTAGACCAACAATTTCAATGGAGATACTCATTTGCTAGATTCGTTGAAGCTGATCGAGCTGAGATGGGGCAATCTAGGCATTGGTGGCTGAATGATAAATTATTCGTGTTAATTTTCAGTTTTCGTGTTTTTCGTTATTTAGTTTTTCTGAGTTTCAGCTCATTATTGCTGCATTTAATATTGTTGATTATTTGTATTAAAAATAAGGTATAGGTTATTTATATGTTATGTTTATTACATTAAGTGAGAGATAAGGTTAAACGCTTAAGTTAGGAATATTGTTAAAAAATTTTTTAGTATAAGATAAAGTTTTTGATTAAATTTTTTTAGAATTAAGTTAAAACATATTAGGTTCACTGTTGTGTTTAAATTATAAATAATTTTAGGATAGTGTTGGTTGGTTTTCTCTCCTTTTTCCAATTGATTTTCAAAATATGTAATAGTCTTAATTAATTGAATTTGCTGGAGTTTTTTTTTTGAAGAAATATGTTTAATGATAACGTGCAAATTTAGAGAGCCATTTGGGCCATTAAGTTTTTGTATGTTTATTGTTTGGAATCTGCTTTATAATCTTTGAAAATTTATACCGATTAGTATTAAATAAAGCGCTTTTGACTTTGACTTAAAAGTATTGAATTTCTTTATTCATAACGAACTACAAAATTTTTTATAATTCATTTAATTAAGGCTTAAAGCAATACTTTTTATCCAAAAGAAATTGGCAATATTGTGATAATTTATTCATCATTAAATTTTTATTTTTATGACATGATTTTCTTTTTTTTTGAGATAAAAAATTTATTAGTCTACATCAGTGTGAAATTCACTTTTTTCAATTTCTTATTCGTAGCACTACAGCCTCTCTCCGGACTTCGCTTCCTGCAAATAGCGCCTCGGTCCATCAATCGCGTCCTCTAATTTTGAAATCAGAGTAGCGATGAACTGCCTCCGTCGATCGAGTCAGACCGGCGTTTCCTCAATTTCCCCACTAGTCTTCGCCCTTCAGTTCTCCCAACGAATACCTTTTTTGGTGTCCGTTGTTCATCCATACGATTCATGTGGCCAGCCCATTGCAGCTCCCGCAGTTTTACAATCGTTGAGACCTCTATCTTGTCAAACATTTCACACAGCTCATGATTGCGTCGAATTCGCCATTGGTCCCCGTCTAGCTTCGCTCCAATCATCCGCCTCAGGACCCGTCGCTCAAAAGCGTTGAACATGTTTGCGAATGCTTGAGTTAGCACCCATGTTTTTCAAATCCATAGCATAGCACATGTCCTATCACAGATTTGCAAACTTAGAGCTTTGTTTTCCTGTGTATGCAGCTGGTTTTCAAGATCGTCAAAACTGAATATAATATTTTATTTGCGAGCTGTATTCGCCCGCGTATTTCTTCTCTTTCATTATCGTTCTCGTTATTTTGGTGCCTAGATACAAAAGTTTGCCCACATTTTCGGTTGTGTATTCGCCAAATGCCATATTTTGTGTATTTGAGGTATTTTTCCTCGACTGCGTCATGAGCTTTGTTTTATTCGCATTGATTTGTAGCGCTACTAGTTTTGCTTCGCTATCGAGTTTCAGGAAAAGTTCTTTGGCAGTTGTTAGCGACCGTGACAAAATGTTGCTATCATCTGCATAGGCTACCATTTGGCTTAACTTGTATAATAGTGTACCTCTTGTATGGACAGGTAACTTTCTTACCCAGTGCCAAATTGAATAGCAATGGGGCCAGCCCATCTCCCTGCTTAACACCGCTATTGCTATCAAAGGCGTCGGTGTGTTGATTATTAATGCAGACTTGGGAGGTTCTTCACGTCATTTTGATAAGAAGGACTAATTTGACTAGGATGTCAAAGCAAAGCATTATTTGGTACAGCACGTTACGATCAATACTGTCATCTGCTTGTTTTTCAATCTAGCTACATACAAAAAGAGAGCAAGTTTAATAGGATTTTTTAACATGAAGTTATCCAGAACAGAAATGCACGCGATAACAGATTTAGCTTTTATAGCAAAAGATAACTATCGCAGACTTTGTCTCCACCTAGAAAGTCTTAGTAGCTTCACTAGTTAAATTAAGACAGAGTTGTCTGTTAACCTACCGAAAACTTAAAATCTAAATGACTTTCAATAAGATAATATTTATTATCTGCTTCGCTCACTAGCTTAGATGCATTTCCTTTTTCCTCTAAATCCACAGAAATCCTCAATCACTTCTTAAATTAGTTTGAAATAATATTTAACTGGTTATTGTATTTGCTATAACTTTATAAATTTTTTAACATCATTACAGCATCCGTGGTAAAAAAAAATAGACGTTTTATAATCAGGATACAAGAATATTCAATGAGATTGATTCATTGTCAGCAGCGCGACACACCAAATCGGGATTTAGCGTCCACTAGCCATCTCGAATTATCACGGTTCTACGTCCATACTCATTGTTACTGCTTTAACATCTATAAAAAAATTTGTAAATTGATGTCATCAGCCTTGATAAATTATAAAATACATTGAAATATATAGTTTAATGATTGTATGTAAAATTTATTTTATTTTCAATTTCGCTTTTATGAAAAGCAGATCAAGCTATAAAGGTATTTTTAAAATAACGGCAAGGAAAACGTGCACTTTCAGTTCTTGTTGAGCCACGATCGTATTCATTTTCGTTATCCTCATCCGTTTCATCATCGGATGTATTTTTATGATGTTTGGTCCATGATCTGGGTGCTGGCTCTTTGTTCAGTTAATGGTCGATTTTGTCGACATAATGTCGGTTGTTCATCCTCTGAATCGTCTTCAGGTAAAACTCTGCAATTGTGATTTTTTCGTACTTGGCGTACTTGTGATTTCAGGAGTTATCGTTTCCCCGACAGTTTGTTCCGATTAGGTTTCTGGAAAAATTGATTGAAAACTTAGAATATAAGGCACTCTACTTTAATGTCGTAAGTGTGGAACTACTAGGCATTTGACGATTGCACATTGATTAAGTTGATCTATGAAACGCGCTAGCATTGCAATTGGTGATTCGATTCTCGAGAATCGATTCTCGAGAATCGAATAACCAATGGTAATGCTAGTGCGGTTTATAGATCAACACAAACAATGCGCAATCGTCAAACGGCTTGTAGTTCCACACTTGGTGGCTCAGTAACACGATAGCATGCAAATTCAACAACTAGCTCATCTTCAGCAGTTGAAAGACAAATTGTATGCAAACTCGAATTGAATGACGATAATGTACAAGTATTTACCTACATTGCGAACATGTCTGGCTCTTTGTTCAGTCAATGATCGATTTTGTTGACTGTTTATTATGAGTTCAGGAATTATCATTTCCTTGACTGTAGACTCCGAGTCTGACGACTTTTTTCATCGTATCAGCTTTCGATTAGCTTTCTGAAAAAATTAAGTGAAAATTGAAAAAATACCTTTGTTCCTCATCTTCATCTTGTTCATCAGCAGTGTTTTGTCTCTAGCGACGATTGGTATATTTCGTTTCGCTACTTGATTCCTCTTAACTATTGGCTCTAGATGCTCCTAGCCGGGCGCTCCTTCGACTTGGACCTGGTGCCGGCTCGGGTGGTAAGAGAGTTGACGATGAAACGCCATTCAAGGCATTATTCCGAAAAACATGCACTTCGAGTTCTTGTTGAACCATGATTATTTTATATCCGTTATCCTTACCCGTTTCATCAGATGTATTGTTATGACGTATAGTCAACTTTCCGGGTGCTGCGCTACCATTCGAAGAATCACTTCTTGGTACAATTTAGCATTGGCTTTTTTGCTTCGCCAACAAACCGATTTGTAAGTCTATAGAATTGGTTCGATATGACTTTCCCACAATGTACTTAAACGAAGTTTCATCGATCTGAAATTGAATGAAGTTCAGGTTAATGTTAATTAAAATATGTATGAAATACTTAATTGATTGCTTAGCAACTTCCTAAACGACTACACGACTCACAACAAACAACACTGGCTATCCTGCTTAACTATTTCTTAGACAAAGAATTGCCGCCAATAACTTTTGCTTCCACAATTTAACAAAAATCTGACACTTACTGGAGAAATGTCACGACAGCTGATAGAAAAAGCAAAAAAGTAATGACGTCATTGATGAAACAGCTGTTTGTCAGTTTTAATTTTCACTGCATTATCAAACCTAGCAATATGGCCAGGTTTAAGGAGGCAGTGATATTACTTTATGAATATAACCGTACAATAGAAAGACTATGATCACCGAATGATCATTGTCCATGAACAATTAGATTACTAAGACTCTGGGTCCTATCTGGTACCTATAAAGGTAAATATAATTTAGCATGTGTCTACCGAGGCAGGCAGTGCTACCCTTGTAATAAAGAATTTAATCTTGTAGAGAAGATAGGTATAAGCAATATTGGATACCCCGTACACAAGAATCAATATATTAATCTAAAAAACATTGCGCTTCCCAGTAAGAATGTCATTAAAAACGCTTGATGATAAATTGTGGCATGCAGTTTTAAGAAGACTGTTGATGTCCAAATCAAGTTTAAAAATAAAAAACGGTGCAAATTTAGTTGCAATGTACGAGCGAATTTGTTTTTTTAAGGATCGATTTATTAATGTATCGGTGTATCAAAGTCCGATGTTGAATTTTTAAAGGTAGCGAATATCGAATACTTTTTGTGATACGAACAGTCCTACTATAAATACTGATACGTTCCTTTGTTAGCTTAAGGATACTGTTAAACATTTGCGTTAATTTAAGATGAATTCAGACAGGCTACAACACCTCTGTTTAAACGCACAATGAATGTTTTCTCACCTATATCTTGTCTTTTAAGTTCACTTACCTGTAATTTTCTTACATTACATTTAATGGTCACTTACCTTTACTTTGTTTGATATCAAAACACTGACACAGCAAGTTTATACGAATACTTACCTAGCACTTTCTTTCTGGCTTTTTGAATATCAATATAATTTGTACTATATATTTATGCATGTTATGAAATGTTATTGTTGTAAATTATAATTTATTGTACATCGATTATTGATAGTAAGATTAAGCGTAATTATTGTATAAATGCTTTCAAGCAATTAGAAATAAAATTATTGTATTGTAAATCTTCAACCAAACCGGAGTTTAATTTCACGGAAGATATCTCAATTCAAGTGCTGTTGATATTTCTTGTTTCGATGATTAATTTAGTTTGGCAAGAGTGATTCGGTTAAGTGCCGTGGTTACTAGTTCTACAGTTTACAAACATAAGAGAAACATTTCGTTTAAGTGACACGGTTTAAGTGCCGTAGTTACTGGTTTAATATCTTACGAATATATTTCGCCAAGGTGACAAGGTTTAAGTGCCGGTGTAGTCGAATTATTTTTTATAAGTGCTAACTAAGGTAGCGTTTAACATTTGGTGACCCCGTGTACAACATTACATTTGAAAATTTAGTAAAATAGGGTATTTGGCCACACAAAACACCAATATTGGATATGAGACCCAAAGAATAATAACGAATTACAAAAAAGATCTTTCTGATAGGAAGAAGTCACGGCCATACTTCGAGTCTCGTCGACGTCAATAAGAGAACGCATGGATTGAGTTCAAGGCTACAGACAACTAAATCCGGCTGATGAAACATGTGCCTATGGACCACGACTACTTCAAGAAGGAGTATAATGAAAAACAGACCATAACAGATAAATATCTTCAAATTTTTGAAGAAAGCCTGGAAACATTTGGTGCAGAATGCGAACAAATACCACGAGTAGATGGAAAACAGCCACCCGTTTTTTCAAAAAAGGAAGAGGGTGTTACTAGATTGATGAGAAGGCAAAGAACCATAATAAGCACCATTCGCCAAATGTTGAATGATCTTATCGAAGACTCAATTAATCATCCAAAATAATATTATGCCGCCGAAAATGAGGAGATGAATCACTCCTAGTTGAGTCATTACATTACTCAATTTGGGAATTTTCGTGAGGTGAAAATCCAGCTAGAAATCTGCCAAAAGTAACGATACCGAAATTCGATAGTAATTATTTGCAATGGGGGCAGTTTTTTTATATCTTCTTCCAGATCTAGATAAGCAATCACTTTCCGCTATCCAATAGATGTGGCATATTAAAATCAACGTCACCAAGGTGGTTGAAAAGTTAATCAGGCACTTACCTCTGACTGAAATTAACTATAGCACTGCCTGAAATCTATTACAGAATCAATATAACAATAAGAGAGTGCTAACTTCAGCTCTCATCGAAAAACAATCAAATTTATTGTGAGGCAACCCAAGGTTTGCGTGATGTAACATGTGAAAGCATATTAGCGCTTGGAAATTTAGAGCTAGGCACGTCTGCATGTGGTCCGTTACTATTATATTTGTTGTTAAAAAAGTTGGACCGTCTAACCCATATATTATACGAGCAATCATGAATCCAAAGGAAAAGCCAGCTCTTCAAGAATTCTTGGAGTTCCTGGAAAACAGATTTCAATCCCTTGAGGCATTAGGTCAAAAGGATAGAGCTAATAGCCACCGAACAGTATCATCAGTCGTAACAAGTAACGTGAAAGATAGTACTTGCAAATTTCCTAGCAACAGTAACCACCCATTATTCAGTTGCAAAAAGTGTTTACAATTGTCACTCACGAATCGGTTGCAATTTGCTCAGAAACAGAGACTATGCGTGAACTATTTGAAAATCGGTCACAATGCTAATTCATGCACTCCTCGACATTGTTTAAAATGCGGACAAAGACATAGTTCATTGCTTCATTTGGGAGGAGAACCATTGCTTCAATTGGCCAAGTATTGGAATGCAGAGTAGCTTTTGATCCGGACGTCAGGCCAACCTAGTGACTAAAAGAATGTCATCTGCAAGGACGTCCCTTTGCACAGTGACACCACCCAGCACGTCAATATTGAAATCCAATCAAGAATGGAAGGTTTTTCGATGCGGCCCGAAGCGTTTGTATTAACTCATCTACGAGGATGGTTTAAGTATGATCAAGACAAATGCTCTGACACGTTTATGTACTATCGAAAAATTTACAGTTGTATTCGGTACTCCCCCTAATACGTTCCGCATTTTGTCCACCTTTCCAGAAGCTTTTTGATGCCGGTATCGAAGAATTCCTTGAGCAACTTGGACAACCATGTAGGCACGAACTCCTCTACCTCGTCGTCGGTGTTGAATCTTTGACCTCCGAAGGCTTCTTCATACATGTGGTTCGCAGGGTGATAACTCCGGACTGTAAGGGGGAGAGGGAGGGGGAATGTTACAGTACCTTCCACCCCAATTCCAATATTGTAGCGAGCGTGAGACGTGCGGTATGAGGGCATGCGTTATCCAGGAAAAGTTCAACAGTTTAGGAATACACCACGCCATTATTTTGCGATATTGAAGGTGTTCGTGCATGATAGACTCTAAACTACCCATTGTGATGCCGAGTTTAGCTGAATTGTCTCGAGCATTCATCCTACGGTCCTCCAAAATGAGTTGTTCTACACGAGACATGTTGTCTGGTGTGATGCTGGTCCGATATCGACGATCATGCGGCTCATTCTCGACGGTTTTGCAACCATCCTTGAATGCTTTGGCATATTTCAGTACACCAACCCTACTCAGGCACTGCCTACCGAACTGATTTCGTAAATCCTGAAAAGTTTCCATGTTTTTAACGACTTATACTAAAAAACGAATGACAATATGTTGCACAACGGCGGTTGGCACTTGACATTCTTTCCTGGGCGTAGCACGCGCGTGAAACATGCACTCCCGAGGAAAACCATGCCACACTGTTTGTAAGGGACCCAGCTATAACATACTCAAGCCACGACCTTCAAAACATACATGCGCGCCATCTACAGCATTTGTCTCGATCATATTAGAACCACCCTCACAGTATCAATGCAGTCAACACAGCTACTGGATACATCGCCATGGGCAATGCCCAATAAATTTTCATTAGCAGATACCGACTAACGGCCCAGATAGGATTGATGTTTTAACTGTACCCGAATTTTATAACCAGTTTTTACTCAAGGAGCCAATACGGATATATTCGAACCTACTCATCCTTCAAAGTACTGTACTCGGATGCGGAACTCCAACATATATCATCAATGTGAAGGTGAGATGAAGCAATCAACAGAAAGATTCTGGAAGTTGGAAGGAGTTGAAAACTCTGAGTCGAACGTCACAGCTACGGATAAGAGATGTGAAAACCATTTTACACAAACGGTTAAAAGCAACCTTAAGGGGCATTTCATTTTTAAGTTTCCATTCACAGTAGATCCGACAATCCTTGGTAAGTCCAAGCAAATTGCATTGAATCGATTTCTTGCACCAAAAAGAAATTCAAAACTAGAACAATACATTAAATTTATGGAAGATTATGAATAATTGAGACACATGGAAGAATAAATACGAACTGGATCTCTGCCAAACATTCTTTTTTTCCTCATAATTGTGTAACGAACCCGGATAGAGAAACTACATTGTGAGTAGTGTTTGATGCACCATGTACGTGTAAAACATCAACAGGTCACTTCTCGTACAGAAACTTTTGAAACACAGCATTGACTAGGATGAAAGGCTACCTTCCGGTCGGCGAAGGGAATGGATGAAATTCCGGAATAGCAGAGTAGCTGTAGATAACATACAGATTCCGCGACACATATTTCCACACGAGAAACCAAAAGCGCAACAAATCTACGCAATTTCTGATGCATCTTAACAAGCCTATGGAGCTGCAGTATACATTCAGTCGGTCAATAGCGATTCCAGGGTCATTGTTCGACTTCTTTGTGCTAAATCCAGAGTAGCTCTGCTTCAACGTCGGACACTGCCACGACTAGAATGATGCGCTGCATCACTATCTGCTCACTTGGTTGTTCGAGTAAAAGCAGACATGCGGCGCGAAGAAACTCGAACCTTCTTTTGGAGTGATTCCGAAATCATTCTAGCATGGATTAATTCAGATTCATCATATTTGAAGCTCTTCGTAGCAAAACGGATCACTAAGAACCAAGGACTATCAATGTTTCAGCAAAGGCGGCATGTTGCTTCGAAAGAAAATCCAGCGGACGTAATCTCACGTGGCTTAGAACCAGAAAAACTGAAATCATGCCGTTTGTAGTACTATGGACCCTTGTTTTCACACGGAAGCGAGCGTTTATGGCCACCCTCATTTGTGACAGGCAGGCACTTGGAAAAATGATGCTGAAAGTAAAAGGTCTGAAGTCGCACAAACATCGCTAGCAACGTCTGCGGTTGAGGATGAAATTATCTACAAGATTAATAATGGGAATTCTATGAAGAAGTTGCAGCGTTTTGTGACGTATACATAAAACGACTTATCTACCACACCAAGCAAAAACGTATTCAACGTTCAACATGCATCTTAATAAGTCCTTGTTAGCTAGATGAAGCTCTATCTATGATTATACGCAACATGCAGAAATCAAGGTTTGCTTAAGAAATAAACCAGATGAAAAAGAAGGGTGACGTTCACAAGGCCAGTGCCATCAGCAATCTGTCACCTTTCCTATATGAACGAGAAATCATTCGATTTGGCGATCGCTTAGAAATCTCGAATCTTTCATACGATGCAGAACACCAGAGGCTTATTCCATTCTCCGATCCAATCACAAAATTTTTCATGAATCAAATGCATCAGGAGAACTTACATTGCGGCCCCCAAGCACTGTTAGTAACTACAAGACAGTGGTTTTGGCCATTGGAGGGCAAGTCCTTCCAACATGTGTTAATTACGCAAGAACAAAACCGCAGCTATTATCCCACATGATGGGGAAGTTACCATCCACTTCCTGATAAGTGAGCCTCTCACAAAGAACAGGACAAAACCGTTCAACCCGGTCCAATTGTTTTCATAAAGGATGATAAATTGCCAGTTATGCGATGTTCATTAGGAAAAATTCTTCAAACATATGAAGGAGATGATGGATTGGTACGAGCAATAAATGTAAAAACAGTACAAGGTATCTTCCGACGGGCAACTCACCGTCTTGCGCCTTATCTCTAGAAAAAGATTCCCCCGAGGTGAAAAAACACCATATCGAAGCGATTCAGAGTAAGACCAGCAACACGAAAATCAAGAATCTTACCAATCAAGGAAGAAAGTACGGATCCCCAACGGGGGACTCCTTTCGACGTTACTTTTGGTATGCTTGATGTTACCAGCCATACAAGTCACCCTGCCAAGTTTGAAGAATTTAAGCCTAACCCTGGTATACGAGTATACTATGAAGATCTTTGCAGAGTCAGATTCATCACAATTGAGTGGAAGGTCATAGTTTACTAAAGACTTAGAACCATATTGGACCGCAATGGGGTCAATCGCAAATGCGACGTTAACATTGTGACATTTATGCCAACAGTTGGACCAAAAAACGCATGCAATCAAATCGTCGAACAATTTGAGCACATTCAGAAGGAGTTGAAAGCGGCTAACAGCTTATTCTCAGCCAGATGACACAAAAGAGGAGCGCTGAACGTTGTTGCGAACGTAGCTAACTCACTATTTGGAGTACTTGATTCAGCATATGAAGACGAAATTGCCCAAACGATAGACGCTGTGCGAGAAAACGAACAAGCCCTATTGGCATTGTTCAAAAATCATACCTCAGTAATTGACTCAACGATCAATATCATGAGATGGGATCAGATTGCTACCACGGATAATTTTAATGCCATTATTGACCAATTGAGTCATACTGAATCGGATTAACAATAGTGACGGAACAAACCAACTGAAAATCAACGGTTGTATCAAGCTTGCACCGTATGGTCAGTGATCGCAGATACATTGATAGACACGCATCATGGCAGAATTAACCCCTTGCCGTTATCCCCACAACAGCTCAGTAGAGAAGTTGCAATAATTAAGCAACATCTTCCAACATATACTCACCCGTCCATATTTCAAGATGAGGTTTCAAATTATTCAGATTGATGACAATAACTGGCACAACTACAGGTGATCACGTAGTTCTCGACGCGAAATTTTGATTTTGATGACATTCCCATCCTATGTCAGTTTGAGTCGAGGAATATCACCAGCTGATGGCAGTTGGAGTCGGCCGAAACTGTTAAAACAGGCCAAGGCAGTGTCACCTCATGGTAGGCGAATAAAACCTAAAAGGGAGAAAAGGTCGTTGCAAGTTAGGTGCACGACTCACAACAAGGTAAGGAATCCTTGTACAGCACCAACATAATTCGCTAAGAGGGAAATGTCATCAGGCAAATCTTTTTTTTCAGCATTGAAAAACAGGAACCATATCGAATAAAAATATGGATTATTCAAACATCGTCCACGAATGAGATCTGGGTCTTGTGCATGGTGATTGGTAAAATCTACAGATTTTATCGAGCAATTATTTGCAGTGTGGTCAAATTATATAAACGATATATACACTCGTACCTATTTCCATTGTAAATCGAATTGTCGGCTGGCAAAGGACACTTGAATAAGCCAACAGAGGAAGTACAGACAACAGAGCGACCATATTTGCAACTAGTAAGCGTTGGCGCTCTTTTCCTGGCCGCAAAGTACGAAGAGCCCTATCCACCAGAAATTGGGGGATTTTGTATATATATCGCGGACGATTCTTACACAAAGCCGCAGACCCTAAGCATTGCACCGCAACATTGATTTTAATTTGGGGCAACCGTCCAGTAGTCACTTCCCGCGACGGTTCTCCAAAGCAGCAAGCCCAGCTGAAGAAACCATATAATAGCCGAATATTCCCTAGAACTGGCAGCAAATTCGCTACGGCCATCAGTTAAGAAATTAGCGATATTAGTGAAAAATGCACCCACCTCCTCATTGGAAGCGTTTATAGCAACTATCAATCATCGAAGTTTGACACGATCGCTTGAAAGACTGAACTGCGTGGCCGCTCCAAGGAAGACAATTTCAGAGTAAGTTTGGTTCCTCATTATTGAAAGGCGAATGTAACTTTCGATTGTGATTCAGTGCACAATTTCAAAATGCATGTTTTTCTCTGATAATTTTTAGGCAAATATTATTCATTCTTTATTATCGCCTTATTTTCCTTTTAAGAACTTAGATGATAGAAGCTAGGTTAAAAGAATCCAAATAGTAGTTAGGTTAAAGTTATATAATTCATACAGACTCCATATCTGCTTTGATGATAGTAAAAGTGCACTCAAGGTCTTGTACTCTGGGAATTAGTTGAGAATATTTTGAATGTTTTGCAAGTACGTTTACATACAACCTTTAATCATCTGATCCTTGCCGATGAAGGGAAAGTCATTTCGTAAATATTCATATCTAACCTTTTAATGAATTCTAGTTTTAGTTTCATGATTTCTCGGGACAATATTTTGGAGTGTTCTCTTACTGGTAACTAAAGCTATATTACAGCGTAGGCGAGCTTCGTAAACAATAAAAAAATGTTAATTTGGTTGCAATACACAATATTTTTGTTAGAAATTAAATTAACTCTAGATAAACTAGAGAAGAAACAAAATTTTAGTTTTAAATTAATCGTGTCCTTTTAAAAAAATCATTCAATGTCGAGGCAGTGTTTTATGAATTTTTGTTGTTGCTATAGCTGTAGCGCTACACCTTTCAACACAATTGTTATTGAGAAAAGTATGGGATGGTACGTCATTTCAAGGTTAATAGATAACATATTGTAGTGTTCAAGAAACATTTAAAAATTTTCCATCCTTGAAATAGTGATGACATTTTCTATTCTAAAGTATATAAACCAGTATTATTGTTTTTAACATGTTATTCTAAAGTAAATAAATCAGTATTATTGTTTTTAACATGTTATAATCAAGGAAACCTGTCAAGGAAAAAAAATTACTTGAATACCTATTTTCCTCTAGAATTCAAACGTAGCTGATTTTTCGGCGAGTAACGTAGCCTTGCCGATAGCAGATTAATGTACAGGACTGATTTCGAAATCATAATACATTAGTTGCATTTGAGTAGTAGAGTGTAATTTAAAACAGTGTGTCAAAAGTTTCGTAATACTAAAATATAGCTAATAGAAATGTTTGTACAGAAACTAGACGCTTATAATCGAGATTAAACAAGAGGATTAAAACATGATATGCTAAAATAAACACGACTTTCCTTTCCAGCGGCCCTTCTTTTTCAGAGGCAGTGGGAGTGCAAGGTAAGTATGCCGGAAAGAGGGTAGGGTTTTAAAAATCCGCGGATGGCCGGTTTCGCGTCGCGTGCGGTACCTTAGTTTGTCTTTTTTTTCTTAGCGTAGAGTTCTTCGGGATTGAGTTAACGTAGTGTATTTTTCGGTACTGCGTCAGTAAAATTCGGGAACGTGAAATGCAAATTAGATTTTTTTAATTGACTGAAATGATGAATGAATACGGAATAAAGCAAAGTTGGTTTCCTTTCCGTATGTTTTTTTCGACGCATTTGAAACAGGCATTTAATGGTAGCTGAAATACGTAATTGAGCGTAATCCATTTTAAGACCTGCGACCGAAATCCTCTCCGATCTAGCTGGCCGACAAGCAGTCACCACGAAATGGATTAGGGGTGCACGAACTTGTTGACTGATTGGTACCATTCGTTGGCACAACTCAGACTTCACGTCTAAAATCGATGAGAGGTCGGTTCCGACTTCGTTCGCACAACTTAGACAGAAAATTCATTGCAATTGATCGACCACAGCTAATTCGATCTTCTAAGAGCCATTTCTCTACCATGTGCGGTTAACAGAACTTTTGTGGCCATAAAACCTTGTGCTCCATACCTTGTGATAAACTCACATAGGGATCAATATTCTCCACTGACGCAGAACGACTTAACCGCTTGTGCCATCATAAAAGGTAGAACCTTTTAATGTGCAGGTACCCACACTATTTAGAAATAAGAAGCAGATCTTTGTGCTTGCGAGATAAGCCTTTTCAACAAGTTGATCCGTAGAAGTTGTGTCTGACTAAATAGAAGTTAGTCTTGTACGGATCAAGCTGTTTCATACAAATCGATGGATCATTTCATCAAGGTCCCCTATACGAGTAACTGCCACCTGTCAACGAAGAGACTTCAAGTAACACCCAAGGAGTTTGGGCTACTCTCTATTGATTCACGCTGTAAAATTAAACATGACCACGCAACTACAGGATTTTCCAATAAGAGGTGTTATTTTGATTGGATGTTTATTTCATTACAAAAAAGAAGGTATGCCGTTAATAGTGGAAATTGACATCAGGCAAATGACGACCACGACCACGCGTACAGGACCATATCCTTTTCATGAAATTTTCCATGACCAAAACGCAAAATGGCTCCCCTGTCCTCGATAGCTTCACGAATTCCATCTTTGAGGTCTTGAATCGACGCTGGGCTATTGGCGTAGACCCTCTCTTTTACGTGACCCCAAAGGAAGAAGTCGCAAGGTGTTAAATCACAAGATCTCGGTGGCCAATTGTGATCACCTCTTCGAGAGATAACACGGTCCGGAACTTTTCCCGTAAAATATCAATGATTTCGTTGCTTGTGTGGCACGTAGCGCCGTCTTGTTGAAAGTAAACGTTGTCCAGATCAATACCATCCGATTCCGGCCATAAAAAATCATTAATCATCTCTCGATAGCGCAATCCATTCACCGCATCTGTTGCTCCAGCCTCATTTTCGAAAAAGTAAGGTCCAATGACTCCGACGGAACATAAACCGCACCAACAAGCACACGTTGAGGACTGAGAGGCTTTTCAACAATAACTCTTGGGTTTTCCGAGCCCCAGATGCGGCAATTTTGCTTGTTGACGAAGTCACCGAGGTGGAAATGGGCCTCATCACTCAAGATGATTTTTCGATGGAATCCCGGATCATTTTCATGCATTTCAAGGACCTGATCAGCAAAGACACGACGTTGTTGATGATCGACCGGCTTGATTTCTTGTGTTAACTGAGCTTTGTAAGTCTTAAGACCCAAATCTTTATGCAAAATACGGTATAATGACGTTTGTGGAATGCCTAATTGCAAACAACGACGAGGAATGGACAAACCTGGGTTTTCTTCAACACTTTTGGCTACAGCAGCAATATTCTCGGCTGTTCTTGAGTGACCTGCACGGGTTTTATTCTTCACATCACTAAGTTATCCCAACAGCTCGAATTTTCCCACCAATTTCTGTATTGCGGTCCGACAAGGTGCTTCACGACGACCCAAAATTGTTCGAATTTTATGAACCGGCTCTGCCAAGTTTTCACCATTTTTATAGTGAATTTTAATAATTTCAATGCGTTGTTGAAGAAGTAAACACTACGCCATTTTCATTAATGGCGTAGTTTTTACTTGCCAAATGTCAAAAAATGACAGCTTCAAAAGGGACATCTACCGAAATAGCGGGCCTCTTATTGGAAAACCCTTTATTCAGAAACATCGAACGTTTGCAAACAGCTTTGCGTGCCGATACTCAAAATTCGGCACATTCGGGAATGCCATGCCACATCACGGGAACAATTGAACCTAATCCTCGCACAAGGTACCCAGCAACACCCCTACCTAGAAGAATTACTTGGCCTGCAACGCTTTGTGAAGGATAAACAACTGGCTGAGATGCCTAACAAGGTACAACTTCAGACGACCCACTATTCGACGGCTGGATAGTTGGCACTACTATTTGGGGTCCTTTCAACACGTTTCTTCATATGGAACCAGCGTAACTGTCTTCGTAGGTACAAAACGAAACCAACACCGCGTCCAAGCCAAGAAAATTTGAATTGCACTCTGCACATACTCGTATAACAAGGAGTTGAATATACATTTAACGCGGGGGACGCTGTTCATACGCACAATGAATAATGTTTACTTACCTATATCTTAAGTCTTTCAAGTTCACTTACCTGTAATTGTCTTACATTGCGTTTAATGGTCACTTACCTTTAATTTGTTTGATATCAAAACAGTGACCCAAGAAGTTTATACGAGTACTTACCTAGCACTTTCTTTCTTGCTTTTTGAATATTAGTATGGTTTGTATATTTATGCATGTTATTGCTGTAAATAGCAATTTTTTATATATCGGTTATTGATAGCAGGATTAAGCGTAATTATTGTATACTTTCCAGCAATGTTGTTGTTGTAAATTGCAATTTTTTATATATCGATTATTGATAGTAAGATTAAGCGTAATTATTATATAAATACTTTCAAGCAATTAGAAATGAAATTATTGTATTGTTAATCTTCAACTAAATCGGAGTTTAATTTCGCGGAAGATATCTCGATTCAAGTGCTGTTGATATTTCCTGTTTCGATAATAAATTCAGTTCGGCAATAATGACTCGGTTAAGTACCGAGGTTATAGTTCTACAGTTTACAAGCAATTAGAGAAACATTTCGTTTAAGTGACACGATTTAAGTACCGTTGTACTCTTTTAATATCTTATTTATTATAGGTGCTTCCTAAGGTAGCATTTAACAATTTCGGACATATGTACGTTAAATATTAACTTCTTCTTTGCATGATATTAAACAATTTTACGTTACTTGCTAGTCAAGTTAATATCTTAAAACTTGTATTCCACTTTGATGTTTGTTTTTATAAAAGCAGTACATTTACAATGTTTCTGCGTTAATAATCTCAGTGTATTCCAGAATGCTGTACAATTCGACCTTGATTGCCTTCTCCTTGTCTTCTTTTGGCACGTGACAGTTGAGCCAGAGCTTATACACTAACGAGCTGGTGCACTTCGTCAGCTGATCAATAAAAAGAGAAGAATAACTTTTCAAATTTTCCCAAGGCACGCCAGGGTGCGAAAGAGACAAAAAAATTTAAACGATTGGTACGATGCGGGAAAAGTCGATAGCGATATATCGGTTCCCTCGACTTGCGTGTGTGTGCGTGAGAAATTCCCCGGCATTCGTATGTGTGCGTGAGAAACTTCTCCACATTTAGATGTGTGCGTTGTGTATGAACACAAAATGAGAGCAGGTGTTAATGTTGTCACATGGAAATTTTTTCGGTTTGAACGAAATCATAAATCGGGTAACGTTTACACTATGGCGCGTAAATAATTTGAATTTATGAAGTTGCATATGGATTTAACCACAAAATGAAAAGAAATAGGCAATTTCTGTGTAAATATCGGTTTTGACATATTGAAGAATGGTCACTTGTTATTTTGAAGTGTTACGCGAAGAAAAATTAGTCATTTTTGTTTGTTGTGTAATTTCCGTTGAAGAAACTCAACGAAGTATTGTGTCGGAAGTTCAACAGATGGCAGCAGTAAGCCTATGATCAGGTGATAGAGAACTGTCAAAAGTTTTCTGTCTTAAACCTTTGAGGAACAAGATAAAACCGGAGTGGACATCCATGTGTACACGTTGTCGCAACTACCCCTGCGACCGCATGCCTAACTACGTGTCTTTTTGCACCTACCCCTGCGACCGTGATTCGAAAGCTAGTTAAGGGGAACCCAATGGGTTGTCACAAGAAAGTAAACAAACGCTTATGCACTCGTAAATATGGTTTTATTGCAAATAACACTTCACAGAACAAGAAAATAGCATTGAATACAAATAAAGCATTATGGCCACTAGGATAGAAAACACTGTCGTATCGATAACCCATCGTTTTCTAGCAATAACGCACATTACACTTTTAATTGAGTTCCTCGCTCCGATTTACAATGTCACTCCTTAAAATGTTGTTATCCCTAGACCAGGTGTAATATTGCTTTCACTACAGTCAATATGTACCTCCGGACACGTTCTCGAACCGAAAAAACGACTAAATTCCGAATCGTAACTCACGCGCCAGGTAAATTTCGCGCCCATGTTTAGTCGTCAAATTGACAATCTGGCTCTCGAGAGGAGAAATTGTGGAAATTATTGGAAATGAAATGACAATCATGCTCAGAAGGTGGTCGTATCATTTTCTATGGAGCTTATATGAGCATAGCCTCTCCATTTGTTCCGTTCCTCAAAGTCTTAAACAAAGTGTATTGGAACAGGTAGCTAACAGGAACGGCCCGATGCTAATGGAACACTGATTTTTCTTGTCATCAATTCTCGCTGTCGATAAGGAGAAATCTTCATATTATCATATGATTTTTTTGCATTCGCTGTCAAATTCGGCTGTGACTCCGCGTAAACAAACTCGTTCGCCGTGGGATTTTTAGTTAAAATCAGTGAAAATTTGTGATTTGTGCGCTGTTCATGAACAAGACTATAAGAGACAATCTTTCGGTAAGATTGCAAGTGAGAAAACTATATATTTCGACGGAAAAGAAGGAAAATACGAACAAAGTTTCTAAAATCATGTGCATTGTGAAAATATGCAATAATAGAACGAACCGTCAGCCCACAGGAGTATCATTTCATAGGTAAGTAACAACATACAATGTAGAAAGCACAATACAATATTTAGAAGTGTTTTTTCACTCAAAATCACTGCTTCCAATTCATGCATGATTATGTTTACATTTCGTTGGCGACCATTTTATTCGATTAGTTTTCACGTAGTAGCGCCTGCATTTTGGGGGCAAGTTTTGCTAGCATATTGCTTGAATAATTTTATTAATGAAATCAATTTTATTTTTTTTCCAGGAGTCTGCTAAATGATACTGGACATACGAATATATGGAGATGAAAGAATAATTAATGGACAACAATCGGTAAACTGTTTACTTTTATAAATCTCATTTGGATCTCAGATATATTTTTATTTTTGCAGGCAAATGCAACGAGCTTAGCGACAGTATTGATTTCAAGCGCCTCTGGATGTGGAAGTAATTTTATCCTCGAAAGCGGAAAGCAGAATTCCGGAGTTCTTAGTATTATGCTTTTAACTGTAGGCAAATATAGAATGAATTCCATTTATTATATTATTGAATTTCAAAATGAATAAAAGTAATTTCGAAATAATTAGTCTTTATATTAACAAGCAGAAGGATATATGAACTCTTCAAAACTATGCTTTGGATAAATAGTTCGAATTTTGTATTATAACTTTTGATCAATTTTATAGCCTATTTCAAAGAAATAAATTTACTATCGGGGCGCAGGATAATTCATTTTGGGACGAATCACAGGTTTGAGAAATTCAACAGTAATAGACGACGTACTCATAACCAATATATGCTCAAATTTGTTCCCTCATATAAATTGAATCAAGATATCATTAAGCTATTTTTGATCCATTCGATCAAGTCTCGCCTATAGCAATATACTGACTGTAAGGCAATTTCCTGCCAGCTACGAGAAACTTATTTACTCTAAATAGTATACCTAAAAATGTTAAAGTGGCATGCATCGGAAAGCAACTCTTTGTTGCATATGGTGAGCACATGAACAACAATCGACATTTCAGCTTGTTAGTTAAGCTTATAGCAGTAAAATACATCAGCACAAAATACTATTTTATTGCGAAATTAAAATCAGAATAAATTTCTGTTAGGCGATATCTTAACAAATTAGTACACCTTAAAGGCATGGCGTTCTCTCACACATAGCGAAGGTCAAGCAAAACGATTATACATTTCACCTTAATTCCACTGAAGACGATTATGAAAGGAAAAGGGAGGTGAAAAAGTATAAAAGAATGAACGATTATAGTTTTAATAGTAGTTGAATTTGTAATTACCTAAGGAACAGATTTAGTTTTTGCTTATTAAATGTCACTGTGAGTTTCTTTTTATCTAAATAAAGTTTTACAAACTATTCAAGTCTGAAATAGGAACATTATCAATCGATTATGCAATGGCAGTTAACTTTTACAATTTCAAATATTTCTAAACTGTAGCTCCCTTTTTCGACTACACCCTTCCAAAATTAAATCCGAAGAGCAACGTTCGTGGCGCATCGGGAAATGATGACAAAATTTGAGTTGATGTTCCACTCCAGTGTTCCATTCTCAAAGCAAAGTGTTGTTCCCGGCTGCAATTAACACAAGTGCCCAGTGACAAGAGCCGCGATTAGCATTCTTGTTAATTGAATCCATTAAAAGTTAAGTGAAGATTCACTGTACACGCGCCGACATTTTGTACACAAGTGCCTCTAGTTTTGTACGTCCTTTCGCCTCAGTCATTTCTAAAATTATGCAGCGGATTGCTATTATCGGAGGCACCGGGATGACCGGCCAATGTGCCGTGGAACACGCAATAAATCGAGGTAATTGGTTAAATATCAACAATACAATAAAATAGTTATTGTTATGACTTGCAAGAAAATCTGCGTTGACACTTACATAACTACTTGTTTATATGTAAACATTGCTTGCAGGTCTTCAAATACGACTTTTATACCGGAACGAGTCAACCGTCCCAGATAAGTTCAAACAAAAAGTCGAATTAGTACAAGGAAATGCAACAAATTTGGATGATGTCCGAAACCTCTTGAAAGGAGTTGATGCAGTATGCATTGTCCTTGGAACTCGTAACAAAGTTGAACCCACAACAGAAATGTCGACAGGGATGCAAAATGTGATCACTGCAGTGAAGTAGTTGGAATTGACAAAGGATTCAGGATGTTTGTCGAGTTTTCTGTTCTATGACGACAGCAAAGTGCCTCCAGTTTTCCACAATATCAACTCTGAGCATAAGAAAATGCTGGAAACGTTAAAGAACTCAGGGTTAGATTATATTGCGATATGTCCACCTCACATCGCTGACGAGCCTTCTGGTGAATTTGAGGTAAAACGTGATACGGCGCCAGTCATGCGAGTTGTGTCCAAGTATGATTTAGGAAAGTTCTTAGTGGACTCATTGGACCAACCGGAACATTACAAATCGATGTGCTCCATTTGCTCCATTTTAATAATAAAATAAAAATTTTATTTTAAAAATTTTATATAATTCGAATAAATGTTAATTCAACCTTAGTTAATTGTATAAGCGTTGAATTTAACCAATAATCAATTTAATTTCTTCTTAATTTCGGGCTATTTTATCGTTGCCATATCTTGGTTTTTTTTCTTTTTGCTTTGGTTAATCTTGATAATTCACTTTCTCGTCATTTAAATTATCGATTCGAAATCTTTTCAATTTTATTCAAATCGCATGAGTAAAATTGTTCTTGAAAGGAGCAACAGATCCTACAATTTAAACATTGCCATAAATGCTGTTTCGTTCTGTCGATTTTTCTTTTTTCAAATTACGAGAAATACATCGACTTTAGACGATAAAAACATACTAAATCCTTTAGTCTTCAGGCAGAAATTCTTAGAATCATTCAGTTACCATCCTCGAAAATCGCCCTCTTGAACAAGATTTAGTTCACAAATTTATAATCTTTCTCATTGCGTTCAGAACGCAAAATTCAATTTGCATTCAATTCGAATCTCTTTATATATATACATACAATTACATTTTTTTTCTTTTAATCGGTAGTCAGTTTTTCGTTCTTGAACAAATTTCTTAAAACTTCTCGTTTCAAAAACGGTTTACTGACTGACTCTTCTCTGAAACTTCAACATTTTTTATTCTTCTCTCATGCCTACTATTTTGTATAAATATCATATGTAGTATAGTAAAATAAATGTGTAAAGTATGTGTGAAGTGAATTTATGGGAGACAAGTGTTTGTTGTATGTATATTTGAATATCACGATGAATCATTAATTAAAAAAAAAAAAATTGCATGTTAAGCTACATAAAATCTGTGGGTACCATCATCAAATTCAGGTCCGCGCCCAAAGCAATAATCGAAAAAAAACGAATTGATTTTGAACGAAAGTACTAACTCAAGTGTGACTTGTAACCCTCTCTGAAGTACTCCTCAGTTTAACTCGATTTTCCCTAAGTCAACAGAAAACATTCCCACTGGTTGCTGGCGTTATTTGCGATTATCAGTCATCTGCCTATTGATCTCTGCGGTCTAAACTGCCACGCGTTTATTGGTCCACTTTGCAGACGATTCGAGATCTTGAAATCATACGCCGTCTGCAGACCCTCATTTGTTGAAAATCGCTCCTGTCAAAAGTTTTCAAAAATTAAATTAATTTTTTAAAAAACGTTCGTCCGAAGTTAATTTTTATCGGAAAAAATCTTATATTGTCGAAGTAATCGACTCAGGAAATTTCTATCGAATATTTTTACTTCGATTGGTAACGAAAAACAAATTACCAAAGAAAATTTCGCCGCTGGTATGGAGGAGCCCGACGGCTTCCCACCGTTGGGGCAACCTGGGGAAACGATAAATACGAAACTGACGACAATCACCAAAAGAAAACATAACGAAGAAAACTCCGTAGATGGAGGGTGCAAGCTGCAAATAATAGCGGGCAATCATTAAAATGGCCAAATTGCAGAAAGAAAATGATGAACTAAGGCAAGAGATACAGTCTCTCAAGGATCCCTTCAAGAAAGGGATGAAGCCTCAAAAGACGCAGCCACAAAATCAATGGCAACAGGTAACAAAGCCGAAGAAAAGTACAAAGCAAGTAAATCCAGAGGAAGTTCTAAGTGCTGGTGGCACCAACGAGAGCCAAAATTATTTTGCAGCGCTGGAGGGATTAACCGAAGATATGGAAATCGAAGAAAACATCGGAGGTAATTTTAATCAAGATAATGACGCTAATTTTATTCAATATTTAAAGAACAAAAATAAGGAGAAAAAACCAGCCCGCAGTTCTGCTGGTTCCTCTGGAAAAGCTTCCAACAAGACAGAAAAAGTTCCGCCAATCAACGTGTTCGGAAAAACCGGGAAAGATATGGTTCGGCTATTGGCAGCCGAAAATAAACTGGCCAATTTCGAAATCAAAAGAGTTAATGCCGAAAAATTAACTATAAGGACGAAATCACTGGTTGATTTCAAGTCAGCCAAAGATGCGCTGATTTCTGGGGAGTTTTTTAGATTCATCTCATTATTGCTACATCTAGTATTGTTGTTTATTTGTATTATAAATTAGGTATAAGTTTCAATATAAGGTAACGTTTTTTTTTTTTTTTTTGATTGAACTTATTTAGAATTAGGGTGTAACATATTAGGTATAGGATATAAGTTCATTGTTTCGTTAGTAGTATAAGTAATTTTTGAATAATGCTGGTTGGTTTTTTCTCCTTTTTCCAATCGAATCAAAAAATATGTAATAATCTTAATTAATTTAAATTTGCAAGTGTATTTTTTTCATTAAATGTGTTTAGTTTTATTGTTTGGAATTTGCTTTATGTTCTTTTAAAAATTTATAACGATTGGTATTAAATAAAGCGCTTTTGACTTTGACCCTCATTTGCTAATTGTCTATAGGGCGGCAAAGCATCTCGAACTCTTGAACATCGTGTCGAAGGTTTTCTTCATATCCAACAGACACGCTCTGGCACTTTCCCTGTTGAAGTTCCAAACGAATGTCGAGCTTACTTTCCGCTATCCTATATACGAGTATAGCGGAGTACTAGTGCGAAACCCAAACTGAGCACGTACAGCGATAAATTAAGCATCCTTTGATACTAGCCAGCAAGCTGATTAGTTAATAACAGCTAGGGTAAGAATTCTTTCCAGTCGACGGCAGTTTTGATCTTATGCAAGTTGAATATCTCTAGTCCTTCATTGAAGTTGAAATAATCCCTCATTACCCTACCCTTTCAAATCCGATCGTAAATTTGCTTCACTGCTAACGATAACCAACCAATTTCATAAATGTACAAATTAACGAAATCTATCAACAAGACTCCATTTACTGGCAATATTTTAAATGACATCCCGCGATTAACCGGTTTTCTTTCTAAATATAGCGCTTTCCTAGAGTTAAACTGGATCGTTGGACAAATTTTTCAAAACCCGAATGATACCGCCAACGTGGATCATAGTTCCTGAAGAACTTCATGCTAGATAAGCAATATGCAAACCAAATCAGGAGAGTCGTTTCTGGAAACGTTCCCATCAAGCTGAAAATTCAATAAAGCAATCATGAAATGATACATCAAAGTCCGTTAATAAATAAAAATTTATTACACCCGAGCCATTTTGAATAAGCAGCTAATGCAGATGCAACCCAAGTTGCTCGCATAAACGTTTAATTCCATGGAATGCTTCGGAACTTACTCAACGTAGCCCGGGCCCAGTCCTTACATCTTCCTGAAGCTTAATCCAGCTGAAAAGACGAACTAGGATTAGCATGAGCCCAAAAATTGAAATAAATAGATCCTACCTTCTTGAATCCAATATCATTGGCGCTCGGAAGCATTGACGGCAGATGTTCAACCCATATTTGCGAATAAGACCGTGTCGGTTGGAGCAGGCTTGACTAGAATAGAAAATAATTAAAATCTGTCGCTCTAGATTAAACATTGACTTAAAGGGAAGAAGAAAGTGTCGCTTCCAGGAAGTGGAATCAGAGCGTACGAATTTAAACGCAACAATCCCGTGGAGTGATAAGGAATCATTTTAATCTAGCCTCCTCTTATTATAGAAAGCATAAATAATACATGCTTCCTGTACTCAACAAAGGGGCACAAAACAACAAACAATTCGAATGCTGCTCTAGATAATTTCAGGGAATTCAGTAAGGCGCCATTTGAGAACACAAGAACATTCTCCACGTGGTTGTCAAATGTAACCAACAAATAATCGAACTAAATTTTCCTGAATTATTATGGAATTACCGCGAATTTTATTGAAATTACACTAACAGCGAATGTGATTAATAGTTGGGATAAGAAATTTACCAACAGCGAGAACCCCGTCCGTATTTACGTGGATGCGAGTATAAGCTCTGACTCTCACCTACTTTGCCTTTGCCTTTTACTTTGCTCCCATTTGCTTTTATGAACGTGACTTCCACTCTGGAAGTGAAACATAAAGAAACGTTAATTAAAATACTCACAGAGATGTTTTCTAATCAACTCACTCTTCTGCATCCTTTTGTACGTTGGGCACAGTTGTTGAGAATAGTCGCGAAGGATTCATTACACTATTTTCTTGAATATTCAAGGGTAGCATTCGTTTTACAATTTTCAGCACCAATTGATATGTTTCTTACGAAATACGAAGACATCCTTAGGGATTGCTGAAATATGCTTCTCGAAATCGACATTTTGCACAATTCCAACACACTAGAATCGTATTACTAAATTGATTCAACTTAATATTAATTAATCAAGGTATGCGAATCTAAACATAAGCTCTGGCGATACGAGTTCAACAATAAAACTTTACTGCAATGACGTTTGTCAAATTGACAGTTGAAAATGAGAGACATTTTGCTTCGTTAAATGTATTCCGCTCATTTTAACGAAATCGTTAAATTAACTTCAATTTTATATCTCTTTCACTCTTATGGGGTTAAATGCATACGGTGTTCTTGTCTTTGTCTGACCTTGTTTCTCGCGGATTTTCTTGCAAATACGCGCGTTCACCAATACAAACTCAAGTCGGTGGAACCAAAACAAACTACCGTTAGACGAGCACTTTGTTCGTAGTGCGTCAGCTTCTTAGTATATAAGCTCTGGTTGAGCAGCCAGACATCAAAGAATTTGATCTTGATACGAATTGCACCGACCCTTTGAGCTGCATTCACATGCATCCCGTGCAGCTCGAGAAGCAGAACGCCACGAGCCGGCGGGCCGTTCAAGCTGTTCACATGCGTCCCGACAAGTCAGTCATCGCAAGCATGCAAGACAGAGCGGACGTTGATATTGTGGCAGCGATTGCCGTCGGGTTAAACTATTTTTATTGGAAGAAGAAAGAAAATGACCGGCGACGAATAGAAAGGAAGAAGAAAGTACAAAAAAGGTGGTGGATGACGAAAGTTCACAGAAATCGTACTAGGTGTGTATTTTTCGATTGCGATTCAATGTCAAACGAAAAATGCTTGCTTTTTTATATGGCATTAATTAGCTTTTTGAATAAAGTAAGATGATATATTTATGTCATTTTTGCAGGAACTTCATGGATCAAAAATTTGCGGAGCTCCTTCATGAACCGTCTGGAGAGTTTGATAACTTCTGTCGGATGAGCTTTATTGATTTTGAGATTTTGCTGTGCAAAATTGCACCGATGATTTCTAAACAAGACACAGATTTAAGCTATTCCAGCTAAATTTCGTCTTGCACTGACCTTGAGATATTTAGCATCTGGTGATAGCTTCAGTAGTCTACACTTTCTTTTTAAAGTCTCCAAAGCAGCCATATTAGGAATCATACGGGAAGTCTCTAGAGCTCTTAACGAAGTTTTAAAGGATGAAGTAAAGGTGAAGTATATTCTGTTTTTTTTTTTTTTTGACATAACCATCAGACTATCACAAATTATCATATATAGCAATAGATACATAAAAAATAATAATATTAAAGATGAGAAAAAGAGGCACTGTTCATATCAAAACCCTATCTACATAGTAATTTGTTCACCAGTGTCATTAGATTCAAATGAATCCGATAGTGCTATTTGTAAAATATTTGATTTTGGAATCGTTTCGGTTATTGGTGAATTGTAGGATACAACAGGTGGAGGTCGGACTGAGTAAATGTTTGCGGATTGCACATGTGGATGTTGAACTGCGAGTCGAACAGGTTGGTTTGATGGATGAATAGTTGTAATTGGTTCTACATATGAGCTTAAAACACTTGAAGGTCGGTTCGGGACATGAATATGCAATTCTGACGGCGATGTGGAACATGAAGTTGATGGAGGTGGTCTGGAATATGGGTTTGAATATTGGGGAGATGGTGTTTGACGTCTCGATAGCCTGCACTTAATTCTATTTACAAACATGCCATCTATTTCGTATATAACGAATTTCCGTTCGTCTTTTGATAGTTCTCTTAGTTTTGTAGCCAAAAGTTTCGCATAGATATCGCAATCATCCTCTTCTTTGGGTGCAGGATTAGACTGACGTTGACCTAAGACATTAGTCAGCTGACCAAATGCTGTTGCCATTTGCTGCTCAGCTGTATCAAATGCAGAGCAACGCCGAGTTTTTTTCGACGAAGTCGATCGCGTTTTTTCGTTTGAACTTGCTGGTGATAGTAATGTGTCCATCTCTTCAGTTGCAGTTGTTTCATCTCCAAAAGTTTCAGATGGATCTCGTGATGTTTCATCTCCGAAAGCTTCTTTTGCTATTTGTGATGCTGATGTTCCCTGAAAGAAATATATTTTTATTTCTTTATTAATAACATCAGCAATTTCTATTTCAGATGCCTACAACAGCGGAAGGTTGGTTAGCTATAGAGAAAGGATTTAGAGGAAAATTCCCACATTGTGTTGGTTCAATAGATGGAAAACACGTAGTAATCGAAAATCCATTTCATAGTGGAACCGAGTACTATAATCATAAAAAGACGTTCAGCGTTGTCCTAATGGCACTTGTGGATAGCAATTATAAATTTATATTTGCTGATATAGGAAGTCAAGGGAGAATAAGTGATGGTGGCGTATTTAATAATTCATTACTATGCAAGAAAATCATTAGAAACGAATTAAATTTACCTACGCCGTGCCCTCTTCCCGGATCAAAAGTTGATGTCCCATACGTCTTTATAAGTGATGGTGCTTTTGCACTCAGTACACATGTCATGAAACCATACCCTGGCAATCATGATTCAGCTTCACCAAAAAGGAAATTTAATAGGTGTCTGTCCAGATCTCGAGTTGTAATAGAAAACACATTTGGAATTTTGACTGCAGTGTTTAGAATATTCCGAAGACCTATCGACTTACAACCAGATGTAGTGTCAGAATTGACAATGACATGTGTACTGCTACATAATTTTCTCAGGAATAGTAAAAACTCTTCCGCAAGATATACTCCTCCAGGAACGTGTGATGAATATGATGCCAATGATAATTTGGTAAGGCCTGGATCGTGGCGAAGACATGCAAATTAATATAATGCCATTCGAAATTTACCATGCATTCCACGAAGATCACCTCTAAATGCAACACAAATCAGGGAAGAATTTTCCTCATATTTTTGTAGGGCTACAAGCAGTGTTAGGCTCAATCAATAAAATCTTCTATGTATTGATAGTCAAACTAAAAATTTGGTGACTAAAATTACTTATCACGATTGGAAATTTTAGTTTCAGTGTCAACTAAATAATCAATTATTAATTTAAGTTTTAGTTAAAAGTAAACTTAATTTTCATTTGATGTGAATTTCTAAAGTGATAGTTTCATATTCGGAACAGCCCTCTATATTTTGATTTCTATTTTCACGAAAGTATAGAATTACCAAATTTTATCCGAATCGGAGTTACACTTTTCGCTCGGCCAATTTCGCTGGTAAACAAAGTTATTTGAGATATTAGCCCAACGAATTTTTCCTAAAAATTTGGTGCATATTGCAATTACTTTTCACACTATGTATGACTAACAAAAGAATAAATCATTCGTTTAAGTTGATTGTAGTTTTTGTTGCGTTTGCCTTGACATTTCGAGTTCAATCAAAATTGAAAACTAATTCAATCGATCGTTTTATTTTTACTAAATTAATTATTTTAAATCTTCAATACAACTAAATTTGTGCCCACACTGGCTACAAGTACTAGTATAATGTATGTTTGAATTATATGTAAAAGTGCGTAATCTATAGTTAATTATTAATTTCTCATTACTACCCATTATGTAAATATAATTTGTAATAAAGATAAACTTATGTCATACAAAGTTATTTTTTTACATACCGCTTCTGTATTGAATGTTTTTCTCGATGTATATATCGGCAGAAAAAATGATTCCATCAATTCATACGCGAACCAAATTGGCTCGTATATTTCGTCACTCCCTGAAAAAAAATTAAACAAGTTTGTCGTAGTTTACGTAAATGATGAAAACATACCTGCGCCAGATCGTGCTGAATCCTGCTTTTTTTTAAGTGGCGTCTAAAGGTGCCCATCAGTACATACTTTTTAGTTTTTAGCTCCTTTATCGGTAGATTCATTTTTCCGCTTAATCTCTCCCAAGCATCATGCATTTTTTTTTTGTCTTTATGACACGGGTGTTTAGGATCCCATATGATTCTTTCTTCCTGATACAATTCGAAGAAGGTCAAAATTACGTCGCTTGACCAATCAGACATTTTATCACCCGGTCGTTGTGAATGTCCACGAGATGCTGATCCGATCGAGTGCATGTGAACAGGCACACGGGCACAAGCCTTTGAAGTGTGCCAAAAAACCGACAGTCGCCCGTTCAACTGCATGCACATGCACAAACAGACAAGCAGCCTGTTCACATGCACGTGCTCTTGCTTGTTGAATGTGCATTTGAACGCGCGCGTGTGAACGCCCTATTAGACAATGGGCTTGAAGTCGGTGATGATCCATACCGTCTGATTTCTTGCACTACGAGGATGGTGGTTCTATATTTCATTAAAAGTTATCGCAGTGCACCAAAAGAATAATCCTGTATACATTGCGATTGTCATTGCCATTTACCTAACACGATACTGTTGCCCTGGTTCCATGGCAAGTAAAAACTGAGGGGAACTTTGTCAGCGCTTCGACTTTATCGGTTTTTTGTCCAAGAATGGTATTTTATTTCTTACATACCCATTGGCTGGACGGCATTTCTCACGACAATTTCGCGCAAAATATTACATTTGAGTTTACGCTAGTGAGAAATTCACGAGGTAGTGATCTTGAACTTGATACCGATCACACTTCGTCTGGAGTTGTCGTGAGAATTACGAGATTTTGATACGTTTGTTATGAATCAATGCTGCTGAATTATACGCAACGTTTATAATTATTTAAATTTATATTTTAAATTTTGATTTTTGAATATTACTAATGAATATAACCGTAGAATAGAAAGACTATGATCATTGAATATTGTCCATGAACAATTGGATTACTAAGACTCTGGGTCCTATAATTTAGCATGTGTCTACCGAGGCAGGCAGTGCTACCCTTGTAATAAAGAATTTAATCTTGTAGAGAAGATAGGTATAAGCAATAATGGATACCCCGTACACAAGAATCAATATATTAATCTAAAAAACATTGCGCTTCCCAGTAAGAATGTCGTTAAACACGCTTGATGATAAATTGTGGCATGCAGTTTTAAGAAGACTGTTGATGTCCAAATCAAGTTTAAAAATAAAATACGGTGCAAATTTAGATGCAATGTACGAGCGAATTTGTTTTTTCAAGGATCGATTTATTAATGCATCGGTGTATCAAAGTCCGATGTTGAATTTTTAAAGGTAGCGATTATCGAATACTTTTTGTGATACGAACAGTCCTACTATAAATACTGATACGTTCCTTTGTTAGCTTAAGGATACTGTTAAACATTTGCGTTAATTTAAGGTGAATTCAGACAGGCTACAACACCTCTGTTTAAACGCACAATGAATGTTTACTTACCTATATCTTGTCTTTTAAGTTCACTTACCTGTAATTTTCTTACATTACATTTAATGGTCACTTACCTTTACTTTGTTTGATATCAAAACACTGACACAGCAAGTTTATACGAATACTTACCTAGCACTTTCTTTCTGGCTTTTTGAATATCAATATAATTTGTACTATATATTTATGCATGTTATGAAATGTTATTGTTGTAAATTATAATTTTTTATACATCGATTATTGATGGTAATATTAAGCGTAATTATTGTATAAATGCTTTCAAGCAATTAGAAATAAAATTATTGCATTGTAAATCTTCAACTAAATCGGAGTTTAATTTCACGGAAGATATCTCAATTCAAGTGCTGTTGATATTTCTTGTTTCGATGATTAATTTAGTTTGGCAAGAGTGATTCGGTTAAGTGCCGTGGTTACTAGTTCTACAGTTTACAAACATAAGAGAAACATTTCGTTTAAGTGACACGGTTTAAGTGCCGTAGTTACTGGTTTAATATCTTACGAATATATTTCGCCAAGGTGACAAGGTTTAAGTGCCGGTGTAGTCGAATTATTTTTTATAAGTGCTAACTAAGGTAGCGTTTAACATTTGGTGACCCCGTGTACAACATTACATTTGAAAATTTAGTAAAATAGAGGATTTGGCCGCACAAAACACCAATATTGGATATGAGACCCAAAGAATAATAACGAATTACAAAAAAGATCCTTCTGATAGGAAGAAGTCACGGCCATACTTCGAGTCTCGTCGACGTCAATTAGAGAACGCATGGATTCAGTTTGAGGCTACCGACATCCGGTTGATGAAAGATGTGCCTATGGACCACGACTACTTCAAGAAAGAGTAGATTGAAATAAGGACCATAGCAGATAAATATCTTCAAATTTTTGAAGAAAGCCTGGAAACACGGTGCAGAATGCGAACAAATACCACGACAGGCACCCGTTTTTTCAAAAAAGGAAGAGGGTGTTACTAGATTGATGAGAAGGCAAAGAACCATAATAAGTACTATTCGCCAAATATTGAATGATCTTATCGAAGACTCAATTAATCATCCAAAAGAATATTACGCCGCCGAAAATGAGGAGATCAATCGCTTATGGCTCCTAGTTGAGTCATTACATTACTCAATTTGGGAGGAGTGTATAAATCCTGAAACAGCAGGCTACGATTCTTCTACTTACGTTGAGCTAGAACAAATGGTTCAGGCTGAAAGAGTAAGAATATCAATCAAACAAAAGGAGATATCACATAAATTTTCGTGAGGTGAAAATCCGGCTAGAAATCTGCCAAAAGTAACGATACCGAAATTCGATAGTAATTATTTACAATGGGGGCAGTTTTTGATATCTTCTTCCAGATGATAGAGAAGCAAACACTTTCCGCTATCCAAAAGATTGGTATATTTAAATGAACGTCACCGAGGTGGCTGAAAAGTTAATTAGGCACTTACCTCTGACTGAAATATTACAGGATCAATATAATAATAAGAGAGTGCTAACTTCAGCTCTCATCGAAAAATTATTGGGACAACCAAATTTATTGTCTGGCAACCCAAAGTCTGCATGATGTAACACGCGCTTGGACATTTAGAGGTAGACACGCCAACATGTGGTTCGTTACTATTATATTTGTTGATAAAAAAGTTGGATCGACAAACCCATATATTATATGAGCAATCAATTACGAATCCAAAAGAAAAGAAAACCCTTCAAGAATTTTTGGAGTTTCTGGAAAACGAGATTTCAATTAGGCATTAGGTCAAAAGGATAGAGCTAATAACCATCCATTATTCAGTTGCAAAAAGTTTTTCCAATGTGTACCCACGAACCGGTTGCAATTTGTTCTGAAACAGAGACTATGCGTGAACTATTTGAAAGCCGGTCACAAGATTAATTTATGCGATGTTGAATTTTCGAAGGTAGCGATTATTGAATACTTTTTGTGATATGAACAGCCCTATTATAAAAACTAATATGTTCTTTTTTTAGCTAAGTATACTGTTAAATATTTATGTTAGTTAAAGATGGATTCAGACAGAATATATTTCAAACATATGTTAAATATTAACTTCTTGCTTGCATATTACTTTTACGTTGCTAGCCAGTCAAGTTAGTGTATTAAAACTTGTATTCTAAATTGACGTTTGTTTTAATAATAGTACAATTATAATGTTCCTGCGTCAATATGCCCTTGTTTTCGCTTAATATATAATAAGATTAAAGCCGAATTAATAAGTCATACTATATTATTCACTCATTTGCGGGAATAAACATGATCCAAAAGTTAATAATTCCTAAATTTCAAAATAATCATGCATTGTTACATTTAATACGAATTCTATATATTATTTGTTTTTGATTGAATGCATATAAACCTTTTCCCAATGAATTCCATCGTAAGGCAATTCGCTTTGAATGAAAGGCACTATCCACACTAAATACCATCGTTTTCCAAATACAACCTTAAGGTTGTTTCTCCAACCAAGATCGTAGTGCGGAGCTTTCCTTTCATGTACGACTCCACCCTTAAGTATGATTCTGCCGTGGTAAAATAACAACATTGCTGATATTGCCACTGCTATTAAGTTGAGTTCATAGATAACAAGATAAGCATTGCCCGGTGATGTGACTAAAGTAAGCATTAAAAGTGGCATAGCCATTTTCAATGCAGTAAACCAGTTCGCATATGTGTCGGCATGTTTATACCAGATAAATACATTATTATAAATACTCGCGTACGTAGACCCAATGAATACAAATAAAACAAGCATCATAAAGTATCGATGATTATAGTGACCTATACAACACCCGGTGAACATACAATGGTGATCTCTTTTTAATATGCACGTCTTACAATTTTGGCAGTGCCAAGATCGAGGCGGCGCAAGCGTTTCACAAATGGAGCATAATCGCCAGAGTTTCTTTTCTTCAGGATCTTCAGGCGGTGTTAGCAATCTCCCTGAAAATATCAACTTCAATGTGGTTTTCTGGATTTTTCTTGTAATAATTAATATTACCACGTATGCTTGTGTCGCAAAGCATAACAGCGAGCATATTCGATTTTAGATTTATAAGCAAAAATATTGCTGCAGCAAATGTTACATTATACACAAAACTACCAGGGATATGAAATTCTGGCACGACAATAAAAACTTCAAACCAGAATGTAAGCGGAATAGAAATAGATAGGAAGCTTGTTGCTCCAATATCCGATAGTGTCTTAATAGGAAAACTCTTACGAATGATCATATTAGACAAATTCTGAAATGCAGAAATGAAGGTAATAAACATAGAATAAGCATTGTCGGTTGTAGCATTGTTTAACCAATTGTTACCGCTGGACCGATTGGGCTAGAATTATAATGGTGGAGCAGAACCGATAGAACTTTTTTTAATTAATTTTAACGGATTTTATTCCAGACGTGACAGATAAAAAGCTGCACATTCATCATCAGTGGACTAGTTATATTTGTTCAATAATAGTTTGGTGAATTTTCGGCTATAAATCAGTTTTTTATACACAATGAGTCATTTCGATATTCGTACAGAGCCAAACATACCTTAAGTTCTGTAGATAATTCAGTTTTTTGACACTGGTTTCCTAAAAAAAAATTGTATTGCAATATATGTTAGCGTTTCTGCACTTAGCTAGAAAAACAATTTTCGAAAAATATTAATCCCTTAGAATTTATTTTGTACACAATTAAAAAACTCGAAATTAATGTCACTTTGCTATTCGTACAGTTCTCAATAACCTGGTACAACGTGTTTTACCGATATTTTTCTGATTCATAACACACAACCAAATTTGATATTGAGGTTGCACGCATGCAGGAAAGTAGTTTAGTTGCCGATGGAGCGTGTTCTGATTAATATTTACGAAAAAAATGAAAAAAGGCATAAATCAAAAACCATTTTTGTTACGATTTGTGAATTAGCAATATCTCATCATAAAGCCGATTTATCTTGGTGGGAAATCACGGATTAATAAGAGTCATTCTACAATTCAATACATAATTAAGCGGTTTACAACCGGGTTGCGGATAACAAAATACGAGTAAAAGCCACATGATTTGAATGAGCTTGAGAGTCGTTGGTTGGTTCGAAGAATTCGTGAAAACCCTAAATTAAGCGCACCTAAGTTATGTGAGCTGCCGCATTTGAGCAACATTCAGGAAAGCAGGTGTGCCGGTGTGCTCGGTGTGCCAAAAAATACGGAGGTTACTGAGGAGAGCTGGTTATAAGGAATGAGTGGTCAAAAAAATCATATCCATCGGAGAAGAATAAGAAGCAGCACAGAATGTTTGCAAAAGAATACTTTACCAAGGATGCTGAGTTTTGAAACGTTATTTTTGTAGATGAGCCCAAATTTAATATATTTAACTCATATGGGCGCATGATCGTTTGGAGAAAACCAAATGAGGCGCTTCACAGGTAAAATCTGGGCGCCACCGTAAAACATGGCGGTAATTCCATCTTTGTTTGGGGTTGTATATTGGCACATGTTGTTGGAAATCTGCATCATCAATGGATAAGATAGTTTACCTCAACATTTTGAAACAAAATTTAAAGTGGAGTGCTACCGAAATGGGTTAAGTGATGGTTTTAAATTTCACCAGGACAACGACCCCAAACATAAATTGCACAGCACACAGCACAATCACCCGATATTAATGCTATCGAGAATGTTTGGAGCGAACGACATAAACGCACTCGGAACCATACAATTACTAATAAAGAACACCAATAAGTGAAGTTGTGCCCGAAATTGAATTTATTTCCGTCAAAACCTTCGCAACAAGAAGATGCACTGTAAAAGAGAAGAATTTACTACTTTATCTGGTACAAATATCGAACAAAACCAGTCCAAGTGCTCTGCAACAAATAATTCATTTTCAATTGGTTCATATACTGTACTCTGAGAGAGAGAGAGAATCAAATATTTTCACAGGTCGTTGAAGCAATAGTTTCCGACTTCAAATCAAGCCTGAACGGCGAATGAATTCTTCATTTCAATGAAGCATTAAAATCTGACCTCAATTTTATTGATCATTTTGTCAGTTATGAAGACTTGTGTTTCATATTTGGCAGGATAAACAGCAAGAAATTAGGGGTATTGAATATAGTTCTCCAGCATTTGCCTGAGGGGGCTTTTAGGAATTATCCTATATTGTTCAATAACATGTTCAAGAATTCATATTTCCCAAATGAGTGGAAAAAGGCTAAGGTATTTCCGATCTTGAAGAAAGGAAAGGAATCTTCGTACCCCAAAAGCTATCGCCCAATCAGCTTGATGCCTAACATCAGCAAGGTGTTTGAAGCGATACTCAACAAAGCATTAAACGCCCACATTGAGAAATATGAGTTGATGGCGAATTGCCAATTTGATTTTCATGCCAGGCATTCGATCATACATGCGATAACGAAAATAAAATCAAACATCTGTTGGAAACTAATTGCCTCATTGATATGGAGAAAGCTTCTATACGGTGTGATAAGATGGACTTATTTTTAAATTCCTTCAGGACAGGTTCCCCAGACACCTTGCCACCATAATGTGGAATATTTTGTACGGGAAATCATTTGTTACAACTGATGAGAATCTGACGACAATGCGTGTCTTCAACGTCTTGAATGCTCTACCGCAGGGAACAGTTACTGCGCCTCTGCTTTTCTCAATATTCATTCGCAAGCTATTGAACGGCTTTCATTTTAAAGTCTCGGCAACGCGATCATTGGTAGCGATTGCTGATGATCTAAAAATTCACATCTCTTACATACTTCGGTCCGTTGTCTGATGCAATTTCTCGTATTTTGTCAAATGACAATGTCCAAATAGCCTCCAGACCAAGTCAGATATTGTGCAATATTTTCTATAACGCCAAACAGCCGACCGATATATACAGCAAATCTAGAGTTTATAGAATTTCGTGGGAAGAATGTAACAGTGCTTACATAGGGCAAACAGCGAGGTCATTCAAAATCAGATTAAATGAGCATCTTAAATACTACATTCACCAAAAAAACAATTCCAACGTTGCTAATCACTTTTTAGATACCAATTATAAATTCCCAGAAATAGACAATTTAAAAATCATCCAAACTTTACCTAAATCCCAGAAATTAAATATTTTAAAATCTTTAGTAATTTATAAACTTCAAAAGGATATTAATGTAATTGTGCTTAGTGACCAAATATATATTTTTAAATCCGCCTTATTTGACGCCCTATTGTAAAAGTAAACTTTTTGTCATTTAATTCTGCGAGCTACTGTCGCAATTGTTTTCACAACAATGAAGAACATCAACAAAACGAATTTACTCGAAACCACGAGAACCCAATAAGCACGAACAACATCTGAAAGTGAGTCACTGCTCCATTCATTCACTGCTGGAATGTTATCGCTAATTCACCAATGTATGAGAACTGAGTTGGATGATTAGAGACCCTATATAAAGGCGAGCTGAATGAATGGGGGGATGATTCATTCGACCGCGATAAGAACGGCGATAGTGTGTGGGAAGCAATATTGTTCGAGTAATAGAAAAGTGATTTTCGTAATAGTGAAGTGATTTAGAAGACAATTGCGATAAGAAATTTATGGACAAGTGTTAGATTTTTATTAGTGAAAATTAAAATTAGTGAAAGTGTTAAACTGATTATTGTGCATTTTTGTAATTAAATAAACTCTTTTAACTTAAATTAAAAGACATTGCGTTTTCACTTTCCCGGAACATTAAAATTATTGGCCGCGAACCAAAACACGCGACAATATAAATATGTTACTCTAGGATAAGCCCATTAATTGTGCCTAATCATGCTTGCAAGATACCAGCGAAATCGGTCGTAAAAAAAAAATAAATAAATAAATAAATCTTCATACTTAGCAAAGAAAAATATTTTTAACATTAAAATTGTTCTGGGTGACTTCAATGCAAAAATCGGCCGAGAAACGACACATAGAGGAACAACCGGGGGACACAGCCTCCATGCAGAGACCAGCGACAATGGACAACGGCTGATAGGTTTCGCTACAGTAACCTCCACACCGAGACATCCTTAAGCGAACGTTTGGCATCCCCAGCCCCGAGGAGAGTAGCAATATGAAATTGCCGGCAATCATCAATAAAAGGACACACACGAGTAACCAGGAAAGCTCCGCAGATGGCGGGCGTAAAATTCAAATAGTAGAAAGCAAACAAGAAGTAATTCGACTTAGAGTTGAAAATCAGGAATTGAGACTACGACTAAAAACCGTCGAGGATATGTACAAGAGACGGAAGAAAACTCAAGTGGTAGAATCGGTAAAGCAAATCAATACGGAAACTAACGCGAAGAAAGCTGTCAAACAAGGTATTCCAGAAGAAGTACTAAGTGCTAGAGGCAGTAACGACAGCCAAAACTATTATGCAGCGCTGGACGGACTACAACAAGAAAAGGACGTCAGGATAACAATAATTTTATTCACTACTTAAAAAATAAAAATAAGGAGAAGAAACCAGCTCGCAGTTCTGCTGGTCCTTTTTAAAAAAGTTTCCAAAAATACCGAGAGAGCTATTGGCAATTTCGAGATTAAAAGAGTTAATGCCGAAAAATTAACAATTGGAACGAAATCACTGGTTGATTTCAAATCAGTTAAAAATGCACTGAATTCTGGAGAGGTTCCGCACTTCACCTATACCTCAAAACGTGAGAAGAACCAGACCTTTTTGTTGAAGAGCTTGGACTGCAGATTTCAAATAAGAGCAGTCCAAGTGCTCTTCAACAATTAAGATACTTGAACTTCCGAGGGGTGAGGTGGGAACGCCTCCAGAAAAGAGAAGTGAATTAGTGTTATCGGTGTAAAAGATTTGGACATTCGGCTGCCAACTGCGCCATGCATTATCGGTGCCTCAAATGCAGGGACGTTCATGCTCCCGGTGAGTCCAAATTGGATCAGACGGAGCCACAAGAGAAATTATACTGTGTTAACTGCGGTGTTTTTGTTCACCCGGCATCATATCGAGGATGCTCCCGATATCAAGATGCGAGAGTAAAATTTGTCCCAAAGCAAACACAACTACACCGCAGTGTCTTAGCTCCGAACTTCGTCAAGCCCGGAGTATCATTTGCACTTGCCGCTAGAGGGCCAGCGGAAAATGCTGCAAATAATGTAAATAATCAACGTCAACTCCATTGTTACTATACATTGACGTGGTTATCTCCTTGAATTCATTGTTAAGCAAAAGCCTGACATCATGCTTCTCACTGAAACCCACCTCAATTCATGGCACTCCATGACATTCAAGGATTTTGAATTCGTAAGAAACAGTAGGGTAAACGGTGATGGGGGAGGTGGCACCGGGATATTGTTTCGAAGACCCTATTGTTTCCAAAATATTGAAAAAGTTGAATTCAAAAGCTTTGAATCTCTTGAAGTGTCCGTTATCAAAATCTCACTGCTAGGTGGGGATCACCTCTTTGTTATCTCTGCCTACACAATTGGTCGAAATGTTCTCAAGTTCAAGGAGGACCTCAATTTCTTGTTTGAAATACTCGAATTGAACAGCCTGCATAGTTATTATATTCTTGCTGGTGACCTGAACGCCAAGCATACATCATGGCTGAACGCCACCAATAATCCAAGAAGTGTATTCCTGAAATCGTGGATAACAGAGACCCAAATTGAATACAGGTGCAATCTATATGGGTCGGAGTTCCCAACATACCCTAGAGCAAATTCATATTTATCCTCTGCATTGCTGACGCAAGACTTATATTTAGCTTTAATAGTCCTCACGGAAACTGGAGGTGCTTCCGTACGATAGCGACCATATCGCAATCGTAATGGAGATCCTCATTCCAGTTCAAAATGAAAATTATCGGTTGAATTTAAAAAAAAACAGACTGGGGAAAGTTTCGAAAGAAGTTTAATCGAAAGTACCAGAAGCAATGTCCCCTTCTGTTGATGGCAACGCTTGCTCAATGGTTCCTAATGACAGGAATCTAACTAACGATGAAATAGTTGTCTATTTGTCGAAGTTAGAGAAGCTGACGTTGGAAACGATTGAGAAAGTAGTTCCCAAGGTTAAACATCGAAACAATATGGATATCTCACACGCGTCAACAATATTTATCCCTCGTTGGCTTTGTTGAAATTACACCTGAAGGATGTCCGGAATTTAATATGTTCATACTTCAGGAGTGAGGTCTGCACACAATGGGCGGAAAAAATGAGGGGTATATTAGCCCACAGGACCCAGATGGCGTTTTCACGAAAGTTAATTGCATATTCCGGAAGAAGTCTCGAGTGAAGGTATCGAATCTTGAAGTCACTAGTGATGAGATAAATCTTTCGATAGGGCTGGTATCAAAATTGATAGTACGACTCCGGATAAAAATGGAAATAGGATTACATGTGAGGGATTGCATAAACTTGCCCCGATTGGAACACATTTTGAATTGGTTCATCTACCAAACCATGAGAGAGGGAATGAAATATTTTCAGAGGTCGTTGAACCCAAAGTTTCCGACTTCAAATCAAGCCTGAACGGCGAATGAATTCTTCATTTCAATGAAGCATTAACATCCGACTTCATATCGAGCTTGAATCTTATTGATAAATAAATAACAATATATCATGTGTCTCCGACATATGCCTGAGGTTGCTATTAGGAATTATTGCATATTGTTCAACAACATGTTGAGCAGTTCATATTTCCCAAATGAGTGGAAAAAGGCTAAGGTATTTCCGACCTTCAAGAAAGGAAAAGAATCTTCGAGCCCTAAAAGCTATCGCCCAATCAGCTTGCTGCCTAATATCAGCAAGGTGTTTGAAGTGATACTCAACAAAGCATGAAACGCCCACATTGAGAAATATGAGTTGATGGCGAATTGCCAATTTGGTTTTCATGCCAGGCATTCGACCATACATGCGATAACGAAAGTAACCTCAGACATCTGTTGGAAACTAAATGATAGAGAATGTGTTGGAACGTGTCTCATTGATATGGAGAAAGCTTTCGATACGGTGTGGTTACATGGACTAGTTTTTAAACTCCTTCAGGACAGGTTCCCCAGACACCTTGTCACCATAATGTGCAATATGTAATACGGGAAATCATTTGTTGTCACTTAAGCAAATCTGACAACAATGCGCGAATTCAAGGTCTTGAATGGTCTACAGCAGGGAACACCGTTTATAAAATAAAATTTGATATTAGCTCTTTGTTCGAAACTCATTTTTGTACCGATGACACAAACAGCACTTTAGATGCAATAACTTCGTTTCCACTGAACCGGATGTCACCAAACTTTCACTGGAAGTCAGGGAGGGATGTAACTTTCCAACGCACGCACATTCACAGATAGCATCACCAAAAAACCTTTTATAACAAAAGTCTCATTTATTTTCGAACGCTCCTTGCATACGGCAAACCGAAAAGCTACAATAGTTCAGAGCAATCTCCAAAAAATGTTCAATGATGTGCAGCTGTACACTGACAATTGGCGAATGAAAATCAATGCGCAGAAGTGCGAAACAATCTTGTTTCGGACGATGCTGCAGGGCGTCAGTCAAGACCTGAAACATAATTGAAAGGATTTCCACATAATGGCTGGCGAGGGATGTTCAGAATGGGTTCCACATAAATCCTGTGTTCGATACCTCGGTGTTCATCTCGATCAGTAACTGTACTGTACTGAACATGTCAAAATCATGCTCAGTAAGGCACAAAAAGTAGTCATGGCCCTACGAAGACTCTTTCATTCCAGATACATTGATCAAAATGTCAAAATTATCTGTTACAAGACCCTGGTTAGACCAGTTTTTACATATTGATGTCAGATCTGGTACAATCAGAGTGCTAGTACTATGGAAAGATTAAGAGTTTTCGAAAGGAAATGTCTTCGTGCATGTACTGGTTTGTACAGAAAGCCTGAGCTTTGAGTCTCTTCGCTAGAATATTTTCCCCCTCTCTTGCAGCACAGTCCAGACAATTTACATACACTAGCAAACAAAACTAAAAGTTTATACTTTACGCTGTTTTTCTCAGAAGTTCACGAAAAACTTCCCTTTGTTGTCTGCTGACGACCGAAAATTTGTAACAGTTGAGATCAACAAAATAAAATACTAAGTCCCGAAACTTTGCACTTAGCACTATTTGTTGGGTGGAAACAAGTAAACAAAAACAGATAGGAATAAATAATTATCGGTTTTTCTGGTAATAAAAATATCTCCAGAGTTTCGTCCGCGATGACATGTTTCCTGAAGACAGTCCGTGACACTCACGACAAGATCCACGTGTATTTCCTCCTTTTCTGGCGCGCACAACACTAGCTTGCACTTGAGCAGTTTTCCGCGCGAGCAGGAAAACCTAAGCCAGACTAACAATCACCACTTTTACGTGCGCTATTCTACCATCTACGGTGACACCCGCTGGGGATATGAGGAGCGCCATGAGGTTCCCTCCTAGGATAACAGGCAACGACCCTGACTGAACCAGATTACGCTTTGTACAACGAACTGGAATTTATGGTTTGGGCTGGCGAATATGATGGTTTGGACCTACTTGCTTTGCACGGTAGCGCTGAGGTGACACTCATGCGTCAACGGCTCCAATCCAACCATCATATTATCTCCTTCCCGTTAAAACCTTGTCAGGCCACGCAGTATGTTTGTAGTTCTGACCATTGGGTTGGTGGTGTAGTTTCGGTGGAGATGGACTCCCGATTAGCGCTGGTCTGGCTCTGAGCACTTGCCCCCATAAGGGCTTGACCTCCTTGCTCTGCGAAGATAAACATGGGAGCGAAAACACACGAACGGAGGAACTGACTCCAAGAGGGAACCCAATAAATTCGGAGCAATTAAAAACCCTAAAAAAATAAAAAAATCCAAAAAAAGAAAGCAAAAAAGCAACAATGATGACACAACCAGCGGCAGTAGCCACGTTGTTGTGAGCACATCGGGAGCGGTACGAGCGATGACAATGAAAGTGAAGAGTAAAAATACCTGATCCGAAATAAGAGAGAAAGAAGCCCAAGGAAAACTCCGGCAGCAGGCACTACTCGTAAAACGGCAAGATGGCTAGTCCTTCGCAGAAGCGCTAAGGGATATCGGCGAAAACGTATGGTCCGAAGACACCAACATTGCCATCAAAGCAGTATGACTAACACAGTCGAGCCACATGGTGGTCAAACTCGGAGCAGATGAAGGCGATAAAGAAGCATTTTGCAATGCAGTAAAGAAATACCTCGGCAAAAGTGCGACAATAGCCTCGCTCGAGCCGATGGCAACAATCGCAACAAAAGACATTGACTGCATCATGGACCTAGCCGAGATAGAAGAGCATATCAAAAGGGAGTTCCCTAGCGCGGGCCGGATCAAAGCGAGACTGACACCAGAAAACCATAGAGGAACACGCATGCCCATAATTGACCTGACTGAAAAGGACCCCGAACAATTTCCAAATAGGGGCGCAGTAAGAATAGGCTGCGTTGTTTGCAGGACATGGTGAAGAGCAGCGCCGCTTCAATGTTTCAAATTCCTTAGGGATGGTGACGCAATGCACAAAGGGGGCACAATGATGTCAGGAAGTCCTAGCCAATGCAAAATCAGCACCACATTTCAACCGCCCAAAACCTGCTTGAGCAGTTTACAAATTACATGAAAGCCAACTTTTTGCTGCTGAGCGATGATAAAAGCTTTGAATCAGTATGGAGGATACATAATTGGAGAGTATTCAAGGACTACTCAGCCAGTGATCATCAGTGCATTCTACTTGAGATCAGTGATGCTGTCGTCTGACGTCCATGCTCGCGGCTTTCTACAACTGGGTGGAAAATCGGAAGGATAGACGTCGAGAGGCTCATCGAGGTGCTCACAGCAGGCGCTCCGCTGCAGGGAGATTTGGCACGTCAAGACGTGGTGAAATCGACTATTACCATCATCACAACTGCTTGCAATGCATTTATACCCCGTGAAAACCTCCGACTGAAATCGCTGAAAGGCGAAAGGAGACCAAAAAGAATTAATGCAAATAAATATATATATATATATATATATATATATATATATATATATATATATATATATATATATATATATATATATATATATATATATATATATATATATATATATATATATATATATATATATATATATATATATATATATATATATATTGTTAAATTTTTATAACTGAAGGCAAACAGATACTCACCTACATCCTCTGATGTGGTGATGCTAAAATTGTTAACTACATATTAGCCGAGATTGATTTAATATATATAAAAAAATTCAATTGCACTAAGTTATTTGATTAAATTTTGACGTATGATTATAATTATAATTCGCTGGAACACTTTACAGACAACTGACGCAATTGGGCGAGTAACTTTATCTTAAAATGAATAGTATAAATAATTAGAAAATGGGTGACGTGACTCAGACTTAAATTCTCATGTATTGCCACTTTTTGTAATCTCGAATGTCCAATTCCGTTGAGCGAGCACTTGAATGTAATTCGACTGCCAAGCCTACTTTCAGAGGCGTTGTTGTGTGATATTTGCCCATGCGATACTTTCGTACATCACTTGCGCTCAACGAGCGCCAAGTTTTTCCACTCCTGTACAACAAAGTTTGTTTTTGTTGTAAGAAAGACGCAAACACGCTTTTCTTTGTGGCACACGTACTTCAGCAGCAACACACCACCAAGATTTTCGCGATCGCCAACACTTAGCAGAAACAGCACGACGAACGCACAAAGAGAACTCTGAATGTTCACAGCAAATGATCAATTTGGGATTTTTGTTTTTCAATTGGATACAACTCGAACTACTACTGGAAAACCTTTTCTTTCGGCTCTATTCAGCGATTTATTGTTGTTTCGAACGTTTCACTCGTATCTTGTACCGCATGCACTTCCGACGCCGCCTGTTTCTCTACCGCAACCGAAACTGAATTCGGTCGCGCCGCCGCTTCTGCAAAGCAACTCCTCGATCCGTCCCAATGTTAGCATCATATCTTTGGCGTTGGCCCTCTCGTGCGGCCCTGATGAGGACTCCTCGTAAGTGGGCCTTCGCCAAAGTGGTGACCCCGACTATCAGAAACACCTGCGGAATTGCAAACACGGTTCTTGGACGAGACAAAGATGACTCACGCATCGCCGCGCAGAGCAACCTGGAGCTCCGTCAGCAACAACCCAGTCAGCCGACAACTCCAGAGGTCAACGTCATCAGCCAGTGCAAGCTGCCTCAATTCTGGCGAGCCAATCCGGAGCTTTGGTTCTTCCAGATCGAGTCCCAGTTTGAGGTGCACAAAGTCGCACGGGACTCGCACAGGTATCATTTGACAGTCTCCGCGCCCGATCACGCACCCGTCATACGCATGCCCGAATAGACGCCGCGTTCGCATGTGTACGTCACACCGCCTCGATCGCATGTTCGATTGCGCCGCCAACACGCCGAACAGTGTCGCATGCCTAAACCCGCACAGTGTCGCATGCCCGACCCCGCACAGTGTCGCATGCCCAAACCCGCACAGTGTCGCATGCCCGACCCCGCACAGTGTTGCATGCCCGACCTCGCACAGTGTCGCATGCCCAAACCCGCACAGTGTCGCATGCCCGACCCCGCACAGTGTTGCATGCCCGACCTCGCACCAGACCGCATGCCCGACCTCGCACAGTGTCGCATGCCCGACCTCGCACCAGGCCGCAAGCCCGACAGTGTCGCATGCCCGACCTCACACCAGGCCGCATGCCCGACCTCGCACTACGTCGTATGCCCAACTTCGCACTGAACCCCCACAGCAACATTCACGACATTGAAAGTGCATCTTCTGAACATGTGCTACGCAAACCACCATTGCTCCAGGCTCATTTACGACATTTTTCAACGCCATTTTTCGATCGTGACATTCTCATCAAAATGTCACTTGGGAGGGAGTACTGTGGCGTCCACATGCTCACCGCAAGGAGCGCATCAAGCAGTTAGTGGATCCCATGAATTTCTCAACTCATGTCAACGAGACGGCCACTTCGTTCGCAACCTCCGACGAGTCAAAATCGCGCACGCCAACATGTAGTCCTTCACTACATTCACTTCTAACTACATAATCCTGTCAATAAAGTTATATTTGTGTTTAGTAAAGAAATATTCTTTCTTCTCATGGGGATCGCACCTAGCTTATTAATAATCCCCATATATCTATGCCGCAACGGTAAATTAAGTTGAGCCTTAGATTGCATTCGGCAATGCAATACATGAATGGGATGTATTATATCAGCGTTCTCATGTTAGAAATTTCAATTTGCAGATTTGCGTAATAAAGTTAATAAAAAAAATAATAATATATTGAAAAGTTTAAATCATAATAAAAAGATAAATATCATAAAGAATATCAACGTAAAGTAAAATTTATGTTTAATACATAAAAAAAAAATAATACAAATTTATATTTATAATAAAAAAAATTGTTATAATTTCCAAGACTACAAATTGGAACAATTAAATTTTACAAATCTGCAATTCAAATGCGGATCCGTGTTATTCCGCTTTCGAGCAGTTTGCTTAAGCGACTACTCGATTACTAGTTTTCTTCCGCGTTTGAGTCATGAATTTAGTTTCAGTTTCATTAACACGTAGTTCAATTCGGTTTGCTTCAGATTCTGGCCTCAGAAATGTGCCTTTGGCATATAAGATTGAACGTGCCATAATATTGAAGTGATCAGCATATGCTACCAATTGTGTGGACTTGAACATTAGTATACTCGAGGTTTCAGCTGACGTCTTCTTAATGAGGTGTTCTAGCACAATATTAAAGTGAATTGGGTCAAGTTCCTACCATAGTATTAAGCCTGATTCCGTTATAAACCTGTCCGTTAGTTCACCGTTTACCTTGATCGGGGACTCTGTGTTTAGCATCGTGATCTTGACCATGCGGACTAGTTTTGTGGGGACGGCAAAGTCAACCATTATTTTGTACAGCACATTTCTATCGACACTGTCGTATACTTGCTTGAAGTCTACAAAGAGTTGGTGCACATCGATGTTATATTCCCAATCTTTTTCGAGCACCTGCTTTACTGAGAATAATTGGTCTATTGTAGACCGTCCACTTCGAAAGCCTCCTTGATACTCTCCTATAATACTATCATAGTGCGGCTTTAATTTTCTTTCCATGATTTCGGAGAGCACTTTATAAGACGTGCACAGCAGGGCCCGTACTACTGCCTGTACTTCGTCTCTGGTTGGTGGCGAGACTAGTACCTCTTGCCCTGCTTCTGGAGTGTTCACAGCTTCAGCCGTTGTTGGGAATGCTGTGAATAGCTTCTGGAAATATTGCAGCCATCTGTTTTAATATCGACCGTTTGTTTGTGGATTGAAGCCGTCTCTTAGTTGTTTGATAGAGGCATACGCCGATCTGACTTCATGATTGTCAGTCGTTTCTTTCTTCGGCACATTTTTTTTAGCTTGACGTCAAAGGCTTTTATATTGTTCTTCTTTGGCCCCAGCTGGTCGCTCGATATTCTTTGTGCGTCTGTTTCCTTTTTTTAATCGCTTCTTTGCATACTTCGTCATACCAGTTGTTCCTACTTTTCTTTGCCTGATGCCCCAAAACCTCCTCGGCTGCTTCTGTCATCTTATCTCTTACTGTCTTTCACATGGTTTTGATGTCATCATTACTTTCTCCCGCCTATATTGATGCGATCTTTCAGCACTGACATGTATGTGGACGTTACTGAGATATCATTTAGCTTGTGTATCTGTTGCCCTGGGGAAGCTGATCTTCCTTGTTTACAGCTCCCGAATCACATACAGCGGCGCGGAGTGAACGCGTGGTGAGAATGCTGGTGGCGACTCGTTGTATGAGAACATGGCCGATCTGGTTGAATGTGCGACCGTCTGGGAATGCCCACAAAGTCAAAGTCAAAAGCGCTTTATTCAATACTAATCGTTATAAACTTTAAAAGAATATAAAGCAAATTCCAATCCATAAAAATTGAAAACTTAATGGCCCAAATGGCTCTTTAATTTTATACGTTATCAGTTAAACACATTTTATAAAAAAAACTATAGCAAATTCAAATTAATTAAGATTATTACATATTTTATGATTTGATTGTAAAAAGAAGAAATAAAACCAACACTATTCAAAAATTATTTATAATTTTAACAGAACAGTGAACTTTTATCCTACACCTAATATGTTATAACCTAATTCTTATAAAATTCAACCAAAAACTTTATCTTATACTAAAAAATTCTATCACAACCTTATCTTACGTACCTTATCTCTAAACATAATAAAATAAACAGAACATATACCTAACCTATCTCTAATTTTTAACACATATAAACAACAACACTAAATGTAGTAATAATGAACAGGAACTCAAAAACTAACTAACGAAAAACACAAAAACTGAAAATAAACCCGAATAATTTAGACATTGTCATTCAGCCACCAATACCTAGATTGCTCCGTCGTATCTAGCAAATGAGTATCCCCGTTGGAATTGTTGGTCTCGTGAACTCAAATTGGGAGGATATTTTATCTTCTTATCGGTGGCCCGTCCATATATGTGATATATGATTGGGACGCCGTCAGAATCAAAAACATCGATTAATGTCCAAATACACGAATGCTTCGGGAGGAACGAAGCCAGTAGCGAGGCAAGTCGCAATATACCCGTCTGTAGGGTGGAACGGCTGTGAAATCCAGGGGTTTTCACTCACATTTACAGATCTTGCGATATGATTCCGAAGAAGTTTCAATATGAAGATATTGACTCTTGTCACTTTAGGAGTTTCTGCTTCTGTTCGATATACCCTGTTTCCAATCCGTCTCAGGCTTTCTGTACAAACCAGTACATGCACGAAGACATTTCCTTTCGAAAACTCTTAATCTTTCCATAGTACTAGAGCTCTGATTGTACCAGATCTGACATCAATATGTCAAAACTGGTCTAACCAGGGTCTTGTAACAGATAATTTTGACATTTTGATCAATGTATCTGGAATGAAAGAGTCTTCGTAGGGCCATGACTACTTTTTGTGCCTTACTGAGCATGATTTTGACATGTTCAGTATAGTACAGTTACTGATCGAGATGAACACCGAGGTATCGAACACAGGATTTATGTGGAACCCATTCTGAACATCCCTCGCCAGCCATTATGTGGAAATCCTTTCAATTATGTTTCAGGTCTTGACTGACGCCCTGCAGCATCGTCCGAAACAAAATTGTTTCGCACTTCTGCGCATTGATTTTCATTCGCCAATTGTCAGTGTACAGCTGCACATCATTGAACATTTTTTGGAGATTGCTCTGAACTATTGTAGCTTTTCGGTTTGCCGTATGCAAGGAGCGTTCGAAAATAAATGAGACTTTTGTTATAAAATGTTTTTTGGTGATGCTATCTGTGAATGTGCGTGCGTTGGAAAGTTACATCCCTCCCTGACTTCCAGTGAAAGTTTGGTGACATCCGGTTCAGTGGAAACGAAGTTATTGCATCTAAAGTGCTGTTTGTGTCATCGGTACAAAAATGAGTTTCGAACAAAGAGCTAATATCAAATTTTATTTAATAATCGGTAAAACGTTTGCCGAAACATTTGAATTGATGAAAAAAGTTGATGGCGATGATTTTCTGTCTCGTGCCAGAGTTTATGAGTGGTTTACAGGTTTCAGAGATGGTCGTGAGGACATAAATGATGATGAACATACGGGCCGCCCAAAATCAGTGATCACCGAAAACTCCATCAAAATTGTGTGTGAATTTATCAAAAATGAGCCGAAATCATCGTTGAAATTTATGGAATCGGAGTTGAATATCTCCAAAAACTTTTTAACCATCAATCACTCACCGTATTCGCCTGATATGACTCCCTATGACTTCTACCTATTCGGAAAATTGCATTTGACCATGAAAGGAAAACGCTTTGCGTCCGTAGAGGGCATCCAAAAGGCTTGTACCGAAATCCTGAAGGACATTCCGGTTAATGACCTGAAACAGTATTTCGAAAAGCTTTTGGATCGGGTAAAACAGTATCGAGGCCGGCGGAGACTATTTTGAATAAATAAACTCGAATTTATCAGAACAAAGCTCCCGTCGTTTATATTTTAGCTCAGTCTCGTTTATTATGGAACGCACCTTGTAGATGATCAAATCATCAACAAACGCAACCAATGATCGCGTTGGCGAGACATTAAAATCAAAGCCATTCAAAAGCTTGCGAATGAATATTGAAAAAGCAGAGGTGCAGTAACTGTTCCCTGCTGTAGACCATTCAAGACCTTGCATTCGCGCATTGTTGTCAGATTTGCATCAGTTACAACAAATGATTTCCCGTATAACATATTGCACATTATGGTGACAAGGTGTCTGGGGAACCTGTCCTGAAGGAGTTTAAAAACTAGTCCATGTAACCACACCGTATCGAAAGCTTTCTCCATATCAATGAGACACGTTCCAACACATTCTCTATCATTTAGTTTCCAACAGATGTCTGAGGTTACTTTCGTTATCGCATGTATGGTCGAATGCCTGGCATGAAAACCAAATTGGCAATTCGCCATCAACTCATATTTCTCAATGTGGGCGTTTCATGCTTTGTTGAGTATCACTTCAAACACCTTGCTGATATTAGGCAGCAAGCTGATTGGGCGATAGCTTTTAGGGCTCGAAGATTCTTTTCCTTTCTTGAAGGTCGGAAATACCTTAGCCTTTTTCTACTCATTTGGGAAATATGAATTGCTCAACATGTTGTTGAACAATATGCAATAATTCCTAATAGCAACCTCAGGCATATGTCGGAGACACATGATATCTTGTTGTTTATTTATCAATAAGATTCAAGCTCGATATGAGGTCGGATGTTAATGCTTCATTGAAATGAAGAATTCATTCGCCGTTCAGGCTTGATTTGAAGTCGGAAACTTTGGGTTCAACGACCTCTGAAAATATTTCATTCCCTCTCTCATGGTTTGGTAGATGAACCAATTCAAAATGTGTTCCAATCGGGGCAAGTTTATGCAATCCCTCACATGTAATCCTATTTCCATTTTTATCCGGAGTCGTACTATCAATTTTGATACCAGCCCTATCGAGAAGATTTATCTCATCACTAGTGACTTCAAGATTCGATACCTTCACTCGAGACTTCTTCCGGAATATGCTATTCACTTTCGTGAAAACGCCATCTGGGCCCTGTGGGCTAATATACCCCTCAATTTTTCCGCCCATTGATTGCAGACCTCACTCCTGAAGTATGAACAGATTAAATTCCGGACATCCTTCAGGTGTAATTTCAACAAAGCCAACGCGTGTGAGATATCCATATTGTTTCGATGTTTAACCTTGGGAACTACTTTCTCAATCGTTTCCAACGTCAGCTTCTCTAACTTCGACAAATAGACAACTATTTCATCGTTAGTTAGATTCCTGTCATTAGGAACCATTGAGCAAGCGTTGCCATCAACAGAAGAAGGACATTGCTTCTGGTACTTTCGATTAAACTTCTTTTGAAACTTTCCCCAGTCTGTTTTTTTTTAAATTCAACCGATAATTTTCATTTTGAACTGGAATGAGGATCTCCATTACGATTGCGATATGGTCGCTATCGTACGGAAGCACCTCCAGTTTCCGTGAGGACTATTAAAGCTAAATATAAGTCTTGCGTCAGCAATGCAGAGGATAAATATGAATTTGCTCTAGGGTATGTTGGGAACTCCGACCCATATAGATTGCACCTGTATTCAATTTGGGTCTCTGTTATCCACGATTTCAGGAATACACTTCTTGGATTATTGGTGGCGTTCAGCCATGATGTATGCTTGGCGTTCAGGTCACCAGCAAGAATATAATAACTATGCAGGCTGTTCAATTCGAGTATTTCAAACAAGAAATTGAGGTCCTCCTTGAACTTGAGAACATTTCGACCAATTGTGTAGGCAGAGATAACAAAGAGGTGATCCCCACCTAGCAGTGAGATTTTGATAACGGACACTTCAAGAGATTCAAAGCTTTTGAATTCAACTTTTTCAATATTTTGGAAACAATAGGGTCTTCGAAACAATATCCCGGTGCCACCTCCCCCATCACCGTTTACCCTACTGTTTCTTACGAATTCAAAATCCTTGAATGTCATGGAGTGCCATGAATTGAGGTGGGTTTCAGTGAGAAGCATGATGTCAGGCTTTTGCTTAACAATGAATTCAAGGAGATAATCACGTCAATGTATAGTAACAATGGAGTTGACGTTGATTATTTACATTATTTGCAGCATTTTCCGCTGGCCCTCTAGCGGCAAGTGCAAATGATACTCCGGGCTTGACGAAGTTCGGAGCTAAGACACTGCGGTGTAGTTGTGTTTGCTTTGGGACAAATTTTACTCTCGCATCTTGATATCGGGAGCATCCTCGATATGATGCCGGGTGAACAAAAACACCGCAGTTAACACAGTATAATTTCTCTTGTGGCTCCGTCTGATCCAATTTGGACTCACCGGGAGCATGAACGTCCCTGCATTTGAGGCACCGATAATGCATGGCGCAGTTGGCAGCCGAATGTCCAAATCTTTTACACCGATAACACTAATTCACTTCTCTTTTCTGGAGGCGTTCCCACCTCACCCCTCGGAAGTTCAAGTATCTTAATTGTTGAAGAGCACTTGGACTGCTCTTATTTGAAATCTGCAGTCCACGCCCTTCAACAAAAACGTCTGGTTCTTCTCACTTTATGAGGTATAGGTGAAGTGCGGAACCTCTCCAGAATTCAGTGCATTTTTAACTGATTTGAAATCAACCAGTGATTTCGTTCCAATTGTTAATTTTGCGGCATTAACTCTTTTAATCTCGAAATTGCCAATAGCCAAACCATATCCTTTCCGCTTTGACCGAACACGTTAATTGGCAAAACTCTCTCGGTATTTTTGGAAACTTTTTGAGAAGGACCAGCAGAACTGCGAGCTGGTTTCTTCTCCTTATTTTTATTTTTAGAGTAGTGAATAAAATTATTGTTATCCTGACGTCCTTTTCTTGTTGTAGTCCGTCCAGCGCTGCATAATAGTTGTGGGTGTCGTTATATATATATATATATATATATATATATATATATATATATATATATATATATGTATGTATATATATATATATATGTATATATATATATATATATATATATATATATATATATATATATATATATATATGTATAGATATATATATATATATATATATATATATATATATATATATATATATATATATATATATATATATATGTATAGATATATATATATATATATATATATATATATATATATATATATATATATATATATATATATGTATATATATATATATATATATATATATATATATATATATATATATATATTTATATATATATATGTATACATATATATATATATATATATATATATATATATATATATATATATATATATATATATATATATATATATATATATATATATATATATATATATATATATATATATATATATATATATATATATATATATATATATATATATACTCCAAATCTGTAGGACACCGACAGGGAGTCAGACGAGCTTACGGTAGCCGCGGTGGGGAACCTCACGTCCTGCTGGAACTGCAAGCAAACCGGATTTCGGTTTATTGCATGTCGCGCAGAGCGTACGGTTTTCTGCTACGGATGCGGTAAGCCTGACACCTACTTCCCGGATTGCCCAGATTGCTCCACAGTAGGTTGTCAACCTGCTCAACTCCAATATTGACGATAATGCACCAGCCTTGACAATAATGACTGCGGGGGTTCCCTCCCTTCCGCAAGCCTCTCCAACGACACTTGAAGCGACCACCACAGTTACTGCCTGAAGAACACCGGCCGCCATGAATTCGCGTACTAAAGCCATGTCACGTTCGACTGCAGGAGTACCGTGCAACTCGAGAGCGATTCTTTGCTTCCGAAGAAGTCACCTCTCGCTCGCGGAAAGTAAAATGGTCAACACGTCGTTTGCGGAGTTTCCGCAAGAGAGTGCGCACCTGCTGTCAAACCCTTAACTTATGCAACATGTCCGTAGTTTCCGAGAACGACACCAGAGCTTACGCACCAATCAAAATGTTGGGCAAAATCGCCGTTGCACTAATTGACACGGGTGCAAGTATCAGCTGCCTTGCCTCGAGCCCCGGCTCAAAGGTAAACCCTGGCGCTCTGAAATCGGCACAGCTGATGGCACCAAACATTCTATCCAGGATAGATTGACAACACCCGTGACGTTTAGAGGTCAAACTAAGGATATTACGAGTACTTTTTTCATTATCCCTTCGCTGACTCAGAACGTGTACCTCGGTGGCGATTTCGTCCTTCAATTTTGTTTGGCCCCAGAATTATTCACAGACTCACCCTTAAATACTAGATATGTCCATGGACTCGCTTCTATTCCTGACAGACACGAGTTAACTCCTAACCAACGACAACGTCTGGAAGCATCCATTGCTGCTTTTCCATCTTACGCTACGCAAGGGCTTGGCCGCACTACTCTGGTCTCACATGTCATCGACGTTGGCGATAGCAAACCCATAAAACAGACATGACGCCATCTCACCGCCCATGGAAAAGCTAGTGTACGCAGAGTTGGACAGGATGCTAGAGTTGGGGGGTTATAGAGGAGTCCCAAAGTGCCTGGTCTTCACCGGTAACCTTGGTGGTGAAGCCAGGTAAAGTCCATCTTTGTCTAGATGCTCGAAAAGTCAATGCAGTGACCGTTAAAGACGCTTACCGTCTTCCGCTCATCGATAGAATATTGGGGAGACTGCGTAAAGCAAACTACAATACAAGTCTCGACTTGAAAGATGCATTCTGGCAAATTCCACTCGTTGAAGGATCGAGGGATAGAATCGCTTTCACAGTGCCCGGACGATCACTATAACAGTTCGTCACAATGCCTTTTGGCCTGTGTAACGCTCCGCAAACGATGACCCGGCTGATGGACAAAGTAATTCCACCTCATCGGAAACACCAAGTGTTCGTGTACCTGGATGACCTCCTACGCATCACAGAAACGTTTGACCAACACCTTCTACGGTTACAAGAAGTGACCCTGTACAACAGCAAGGCGGGACTCACCATCAATGTCCAGAAAAGCAAGATTGTTATCAACGAAGTCCGATATCTAGGCCATGTCATCAGACATGGTACAATCAAAACGGATCCGGACAAAACTCGGGCGATTTACCGAAGACCGTTAAGCAGCTACGACGTTTCCTTGGAGTGTGCGGTTGATACCGAAGGTTTGTTCGGAATTATGCAACAGTTTCAGCGCCTCTGTCGAACATGCTCCGAAAAGGGAAGTTCATTTGGACCGAACTCAGTCGAAAGACATTTGAAGAGCTCAAATAAGCCTTGACATCTGCCCCAGTCTTGCACAGCCCTGACTTTCAGAAACCCTTCTCCATTCATTGTGACGCAAGTCAACATGGAGTTGGGGTCGTGCTAGTGCAATTGACCGAAGAAGCTCCCATTGCTTTCATGTCCAGTAAACTAAACACCGTATCCGAACAAGCATGTCTGTCAGCGGTGATGGCTGTCAGGAAATTCCGAGGATACATCGAAGGCCACCAGTTTCAAATCATCACAGATCACGCTTCTTTACAATGGCTGATGAACCAAGCGGACCTACACGGACGTCTGGCCCGATGGGCTCTCAAACTGCAAGGTTTCAAGTTCTCCATCAAACATCGAAAAGGGACCAGAACATCGTTCCCGATACTCTCTCGCGAATGTTTTCACCCGAGGGAGCAGAATTGACAGTGAATGACAATGATCCTATCGAGATCGACTTAGACAGCCCGCATTTTAATTCAGACAGCTACAACGAGTTGAGGCAAACCATCGTAACCCAACAAACACCGTTGCCTGATTTTAAAGTGATAGACGGCTATTTTATCGACGTAATTAATACGCAACCGGTGACTCGTTGCAAGAAAAAGGGTCTTGGAAACTCTGGGTGGCGGAGGAAATGACTCAAAATCTGATCCTCCGCGCACATGACCATCCACTAAGAGCCCACGGTTGCTACGGGCCGACGCTTCGGCGCCTTAAGAAGTACTTCTTCTGGCCTAAAATGTCATTTCAGGTCAAAGACTATGTAAGCGCCTGTGAGACCTGCGAAGGCACTAAAGCTCCCAACCACTCACTTGTACCTCCTATGAATCAACTCAACGTTCCGGAGCACGTATTCTAACTTCTATATATAGATCTACTCGGCCCATATCCTTGTTCTTCTATGGGACACATTGGAGCTATCGTTGTGCTAGACCAGCTCTCGAAACTCCCGCAGGTGGAACCTATTCGCAAATTCACGACTCCACATATTGTGAAATTTTTAGAGGATCGGGTGTTCCATGTGTTTGGTGTTCCAGAAAGCGTGTACTCGGACAACGGAGTACAGTACAGATCTCGGCAGTTTAAGGGTCTACTCGAACAGTACGGTGTCGTACACCAACTGACGCCAATATACTCTCCTTAATCGCACAATGTTAGCCGCGATCCGTTATGTCCATCCAACTCAGAAGGATTGGGACCGCAGATTGTACGCCATCACTTGCGCTCTGCGGTCGTTTTATCATTCCGTCACCGGTGTCTCGCCTTACTTTGCTGCCTTCGGACAGCACATGATTTGCCATGGCAAATCATACAGACTACAACGGCAAGTGAAGTGTTTGAGAGATCCCGTCGTTGCGCTGGAGTCCCACGAGCGTTTAGGAGGCCTCCGCCAACAAATCGGACGGAAGATAAAGGCAGCAGGACGTGCAAATGAGACGCATTACAACCTGAGGTCTCGACCTTCCGATTTTAAAGAAGGGGATGAGGTTTTTCGTCGCAACTTCCGCCATAGCAACGCCGCTGGGCATAACAATGCAAAGCTAGATCTCTGTTTTCTGAAAAGCCGTGTAGGACCCAATCGTTACCTCTTCACCGTTCTACCGGGGCAAGAAGTGCTAGTTTCAATCACACGCGTAGTTTACCCATTTACAACAAATCGAAAGTATTTACGTCAGTCTGTCCGTCCGCTAAACGTTTTCTTCTGTCATCCCACTCCGCATTCCGACGCTGAACAAATCGATTTTCCACCTGAAGATCCTTCAGCTCCTTTTTCGCCATCCTCGTCGCCTTGGGATCGAGAGAAAATTAGCTGCCCTGTAGTAATCAAGCAGTCGCCTAAGCAAACTGCTCGAAAGCGGCATAACACGGATCTGCATTTGAATTGCATATTTGCAAAATTTAATTGTTCCAATTTGTAGTCTTAGAAATTATAAAATTTTTTTTTATTACAAATATAAATTTATATCTTTATTTTTTACTTAAATTTTCCTTTACGTTGATATTCTTTATGATATTTATCTTTTTATTCTGATTTAAACTTTTCAATATATTATTATTTTTTTTATTAACTTTATTATGCAAATCTGCAAATTGAAATTTCTGACATGAGAACACTGATATAATACATCCCATCCATGTATTGCATTGCCGAATGCAATCCAACGTGGCTGAGCTAGAGGCTCGTCTCAATTTACCGTTGCGGCATAGATATGATGCTGAGATTGGGACGGATCGAGGAGTTGCTTTACAGAAGCAGCGGCTCGACCGAATTCAGTTTCGGTTGCGGTAGAGGAACAGGCGGCGTCGGAAGCGCATGCGGTAAAAGAAAGTGAAACGGCGCTCGTTGTGCGCAAGTGATGTACGAAAGTATAAGTAGTGATTGCTAGTCTGGCTTAGGTTTTCCTGCTCGCGCGGAAAACTGCTCAAGTGCAAGCTAGTGTTGTGCGCGCCAGAAAAGGAGGAAATTCGCGTGGATCTTGTCGTGAGTATCACGGACTGTCTTCAGGAAACATATCATCGCGGACGAAACTCTGGAGATATTTTTATTACCGGAAAACCCGATAATTATTTATTCCTATCTGTTTTTGTTTACTTCTTACCCCCAACAAATAGTGCTAAGTGCAAAATTGCGGGACTTAGTATTTTACTGTGTTAATCTCAACTGTTACAAATTTTCGGTCGTCAGCAGACAACAAAGGGAAGTTTTTCGTGAGCTTCTGAGAAAAACAACAACGGAAACAGTTTCAGTTTTGCTTGCTCGTGTATGTAAATTGTCTGGACTGTGCTACAAGAGAGGGGGAAAATATTCTAGCGAAGAGACTCAAAGTCCGGATTTTAACATTTTGAATCGCGCGTCATTTGTACTGATCCATACACGCCGGAAAGGTTTAGTGTGTTGCGTGCTGGGTTTTTCACTAATTCAACAGGGAGGCGCCATCAACAATTTCTTCTCAATTTTAATCGAAAATAAAATTTTGAATTGCAAGCGACGCTCGCGTAAGTTCGGTGCCTCGCTGTGGGGTTCCCAACAACTTAGAAAAGAATTCAGTGCCTTCGTAGACGACAAGTTAATATCCTTTTGCTGTGTTTGCGTATTTTGTAGCCTTTTTGCTTCTCAATCAAAAATCAATCGCATATCGAAGCCGAAAAGAAAATTCAAAAGAAAAACGTTTTAATTTGTATGAATTCCGTTACCACGTGCGCGTTTTAAAATTTACCAATTTAAAAATATACATGTGCCTAATTTGTTTGTTTGTTGATTACAACCATAGCATCATCCACATTACCAGCAGGCGCCCGGCGAGGATGTTGGGTGAGTACCCAATTTTTCTTTAAATTATTTATAAGAGTATTAACGACTAAAGTGAAGAGAAGAAATTAAATGTAAATTTAAAATGAAACAAAGCTGTGTTTTTTACATTATAAAATAAAACTAATTTTCGCATCTAGATTAATAGAGAAAAAATGGAACAACGAAGGATCAATGACAAGCTACTCGTCTGATTAGATTTTAGTGCTGCTGCTAGTTTCACTTGTTTATTTTTTTCTTATTATTAATTGTTCTTAATTTTTATACAAGATATTGATGTCAGACAATACACGTCCATTTATCGATTACACTACCAACATGCTTTACACATTCTCCACCTCTTTGTTGTTCTTCTCTATCTTGTTTCCGTTTAAATTTTGCATAACGAAACATATAAACTTTTTAACATTTCAAATGAAAGAAGAAAAAAAAATGAAAACACCAACAAAATGAGTTTACGTGCAAAGTGTTAAGACTAAATTATAAGGAAAGAAAATATTTGGCAAAGGCATTATATTGTTACATGCTAACTTGTTTCCAAGTGAAGTTGAAACTATTATAACCTTTATATATATATATATATATATATATATATATATATATATATATATATGCATATATATATATGTATGTATATTGTTACATGTACAAATAATTTTGCGAGCTACTGTCGCAATTGTTTTCACAACCATGATGTTGACATGATCAACAAGCGAATGTACTCGAAAGCAAGAGAATCCACCAAGCATCAACATCCGAAAGTGACGTCACTGCGCCATTGCTCGAATATTCCAGGTAGTTCGCCAATGTACGAGAAATGGATTGAATGACTAGAGACCCTATATAAACCCGAGCTGAATGAATGGGGGATTCTTACAACTGCGATAGAGTGGTGCGCGAAGTAAAGGCGATATTGATTGATAAGTGAAGCGATTGTTGTTGGAGACAGTTGGAGTAAAAATTGATAGACAAGTTGTAAAATAGTGAAATCAATAATTGTACATTCTTAGTAAATAAACTCTTTCAACTTAATTTAAAAAACATTGCGCTTGCGCTTTCCCGGAACTTTTAAATTATTGGCCGCGATCCATAACACGCGGCAATATATATACATATATACATATGTGTATATTGTAATGTGACGCCTACGCCCAGGAATCGAAGTGATTCCGATCCCGAACCCTTGTAACCTGCCAGATGGATATGTCCTCGAAGTGCCAGCGGACTTCATCTGTTGTGCGGATATCGTTATGCAGAAAATATTTTTTTTTCTGTCCAAATATTTAGATCCGTGGATATAAATATTCGAAATATAGAATTAATCCAACCCCGGCACATTTCGAGGCATAGCCATCTGGAAATGCCCCTCCACCGTGGCCCTCGAGAAAACTATGCCACTGGCGACAACTGGAGAGGTACATTGCCGCATATGACGTGCCATTCCACACACAGTTGTTTTGTCCGATGTGACAACGGGATGATTTTGGCAGCCACATGTAGGCGCTAAACGTCATCGTAAGGTTCTTCGTGATAATATCCAAGGTATTACAAAACCAGCTATACGTCGTTTGGCGCGACGTGGTGGAGTGCAACGTATTTCCGGTTTAATCTATGAAGAAACGCGTGGTGTGCTTAAAGTGTTTTTGGAAAACGTTATTCGTGAGGCAGTGACATTCACCGGAGCATTGCCTCAGGCTGGAGCATGAAGCTCTGTCAAGGTCGGAAAGGAGATCAACAGGCAAATTAGGAAAGAGGTTAGTTTAGTTAATAAAGGATTAGAAAGGTTAGCAATATTTTGTCTGGTCTGCAGCGGAAGGCAGTGTGAACTGTATCGGAACCAGTAGGCGTGGATTTGACGAGCAGCTTGGATTCAGTCGATAGGTTATCTCACTCAAGAAAAAGCCAAAGTGGATCGGCATGGAACGGAGTTGACGACATGCAATTGTTCACAGAACTTGACGCCAAAAGTGGGGACTTAATCCGCGAGTGGAATAGTGTCCTGCGAATTCATCGCTCAAGCAAAGACAGTATTAGTTCACAATCACCCGCACGTGCAACTCGCCTGCTCAACAGGTCCCGCGTGCAACAGAGCACGCTCAGCAATACCGGTTCAGATAGTCCTAGATCAATAGATAGTCTTCCCCACAAACATCTCCGTTCATCGCTGACGGGCAAGGATATAGTCAGCTCGTCATACGATCTCCTGTTTATAGACAAATCTTTTAGGAATGCAATGATTCAAGATGTCCAAAATTTAAGGAAACAGTTGACACGTCTCCGAAGGATTTTACAAGATTCTGAAACTCTCAACCCATTCGAGCAGAGTAATGGGAAATTATTCGCATCTTGTGAATTGGACAGTAGTGGTCAATTGCCCGCTGATGATAAGGACACAAGTAGTCTGGCTTCTTCAATAGCCGATGATCCTAGACAGGAGTTAGCCGATCTACGAAGACAGGTTGTTTACCTTCAGGTATTTGCACGTCGTTTATTTTATTGTTTATTTTATTCAGAAATAAGTTACTGAATGAAAATAAAACGACCCATTATTCCTCCAATACCGTATTCCCGAAAATAATGCATATCGTAAACAACATTCTTTAGTACATTTACCAACAATAGCAAGTGGTAATTAATTCGATTTGAATCGTACAATTTACGTTTGATTCCATGTTTGGTTTACTTAAGTCTACAAAAAAAAAAAAAAACCAGCCATGCCGTACTAAAGATGAATTTGTTCTGATAGAAAACTCGCATCTGGCATAAATAAACAAACTGTTGAAGCTATAAAGAAAAATTAATTAGTAAAAAAATAGATAAGAAAACGCAAACAAACGACTTGGGTAATTTTACACTTTTCTATTTCTATATTCCACCGCTTGTCCATAGTAATGAGTACAGTAAATGATGATAATACAAAATAACTCTTAGCGTAATAACTTTTGTAAGAAAATGCGTTAGCTAAATCGGACGTTAGTTGAACGACATGAATGATGTGGTCCTGATTTCTATCTAGAACATATGATAATTTTTTTTTTGTTTTCACGTCATTCCTACTTTTAAATCTTTGTGTACGCTGAACAGTGTGCTTTATATCGTTAAAAATATTGCAAGAAATGGAGGGATTGCTTTTTGTCGCAGAGAATGGAAAATCGAATTTTTTTTGTCTCTCAACCCCCAATTATTCCTGATTAGTTCAATCGTTTCCAGTAACATTCCCATTAACTTCAAGCAGCGACTGATTGTGAATCAAATCCTCAATTTTAAAACACTATTTCAATAAAAAAAAAGACATTTCAAAGGCATTAAACATTAAAGTAACTGATAAACAATAATAATAAACTGGCTTGTAAATATTTTGTACGCACCAAATGATTGTTAAAGATCACGCTCACATATTGTTACACCGCTCCGTATTTATATATATAATATTCAAAGTTAAACGCCATACAAGGGGAATAAAAAAATGGTAAAAGAAGTGGAAAATTCCAGATAAAAAGCAATAAAAAAAAAAACAATGAATCGATTCTCCGTTTTTTTTATACAAAATCACTTGCATCGTTTCCTGATTTGTTATTAATTATTGTATACGTGGATAAGCCATCTTTGCTGCTTCCATTTCGCTTTTTGAATTTGACGCACGATTAGATTCGTCACTAATGCGTACTTGAACCACTTAGAAATATTTAATTTACGAAATTGTTGAGAAAACAAAATTTAAATTATTTAAAACCAAACAAGAACAATAAATATTAAATCCACCTAGAAAAATTAAAAATAAATGTTTAATTTGGCGGTTTATTGTAAAACGAAAAATTTGTTTGTGATCGCAAATTTATATTCAAAAATAATAAAAGGTGAAACATAAATTAAGAAACAAATTGTTAGCGGTTTACCTTATTATGTAATTGTCTTCAAAAATAATTATTATAACTATTATCAGTATTAGTAATAAATTATCGCTCGATTCTTGCAAAAACCCTTTAAATACGTATTAAGGAAATTATACTTTATGTTCCGTTTCTTGAAGTAAATAAAAAAAAAAATCCAATGAATTGCTAATTTAACTAACGACTTTCCTTTTCAGTAACTCGTTCTATTTCAGGGGGAACGGAGAGTGTATGGTAGGTATGTCGTCGCGAGGTTAGGGTTTCGCCAAATCCGCTGAAGTCGGTTTCGCGTCGCGCGCGGTACGCGGTACCTTTGTTTGTTTCGCCATTTCTTTAGAGTAGTTTTCTTCGGTTTAAGTTCGAGTAGTATATTTTTCGGTACCGCGTCGGTGAATCGGTAACGCGCCTATGGGATTTTGTAGCGTTTTTGATTTGAGATCTGTGGATAGATCACATCCAGAACTAACGTAATGTAGGTTTCTCGTTCTGGATGAGTAATTGTTGACGCGTTTGAAAAACGGGCAATTTCAGGTGACTGAAATATTGTGATTGAGCGTAATCCATTCGGAGACCCGCGACCGAAATCCTCTCCGAACTAGCTGGCCGACAAGCAGTCACCGCGTGAATGGATTACGGTGCACGGATTGGTTGACCTGTTGGTACCATCCGTTGGCACTACTCAGACTTAACGTCTAGAACCGATGAGAGGTCGGTTCCGCGTTCGATCTGAAGGTAGAAAAAGATCATTACAAATGGCGCCCAACGTGGGGCCAAACAACATCCTAAGGGGGAAAGAACTTCGCGTCTTCTGACGAGTTGGTCCTTTACGGAGGATGTAAGGTACTTTGGTACTCGAGTCCCACTATCAGGAGCAGTGGAATTGTGTGATACACATTAGAGGTCGCTTCACGTGAGTTGTAGCTTCCGCTCTCCTTTGTTTGATTTTGCTTTCGCGACAGAATCCTTCCGATGTGTTGTCCCAGGTTAACCCCTGTAAGGACCTTCTATTTTCTTGATGGAACTGCCAGTCTGATGGGTTTACCTATCAGCATGGACTCTCAAGAAAATAGAAGGCTACCTTGCCTTTATGTCGCGGAAGGATTCTAACTATTTCTTATGCGTGTTAGACGAGTGGTATCGGTTCAACGTTCGGTGGCGTATGCTGGAGTTGCGAAGCCCGGAATGCTTCTACGCGTCGGGAACTTTGACCGCGTACAAAGTCGTTACGGTAGCTCTACCACTTGTCTCGTCGAGTCATTTAACGTAGATTAGAACCGGTTTGTAATGTATGTGGGTATGGGGATAAATTTCGTAAATCGACCGAAGCACCCTTTCTTCGGCAGATTACCACGCACTCTCATTTCCCGCTGAAGAGTTCGACCACTGAAAAGGAAAGTGTGTATCATTTAATCTTTTTTCCTCTCTTTTTTTTTCTATTTTATATACATAGCTCGCCACTAACGGCCACTAATTTAGTGATAAGTTATTAGTAGGAATAAGTATATTCTATATATTTTTTTTTTACTTTATTTTAGCACCACAAGTAACACACACAAAATGGCAACGAAGCGGACCCCAGACAAGCGTTGGACCAGATCCAAAACGGTCCAACCAGCTAACTGCGGGATCTGCTTCGAAGACGTAGTGGAGGGCGTACACAGCGTGCGATTGGATTGTGGACATTTATTCCATCGTGCCTGTGTACAACAGCTCCTCCTCACGTCAGAGCTGTGTCCCTTATGCCGACGACCCATAGATCGGTCTGCCCTAGACGTCCCCCTCGGAACGCCCCTACCGACGCGTGGAGCAGTGGCGAAAGGAGCTCCAGAAGCCGAACCGTCACAACCACTCTTAGACCTGCAAGGAGCAGTAGGCGGTGAAGTTCCGGCTGCGAGTGTCGTGTCCGAGGTGACAACCATGCCTTCCGCCCACTCCATTGACACCCTCGTGGCGTTGATGAGGGATATGTCGGAGAGGATTGGCAACCTGGAGGGAAAGATCCAGAATCTCCCGTTGAGCCAACCACCCAGCCGCGTGAGAACTCCGCTTGGCTGGGAGCCAAATCCCAGTGTGGCGATGCCCCACTCCCGACAATCCGAGCAATGGGTCCCACCCCCAAGGAACTCGGGAATGGATCCCAGAGCTCCCGAATACAGACCGCGACACAGTACCGGACCTCCGTTGGTACCTCCAGCCCCCGAGGCAGTTCAGTACCACAGGTCAATCGAGGATGTGATTCCCCCCGGGAACGCATTGGCACCTTTTCGAGACCCGACGCCTCGTATCATGGAGAGTTGGCGCCTGAACTTTACAGGGTTCAACGATATGATATCGGCGGACCGGTTCCTTTTCCGGATTCAGGCGTTGATATCCAGCACCCTGGGAGGGGATTCCTCGGCCTTCCTCCGGCATGCACATCTTTTGTTCAGCGGCGACGCTGCCGACTGGTACTGGAGCTTTAAAGAGTCAACGCCACGTCCCACTTGGCACTCTTTCAGTGCAGCCTTCCGCAATCGATTTGAGGATGGCTTCACTGAGAGAGAGCTAAGAGAGCAAATAAAGAAACGGAAACAAGGCGCTCACGAACCGTTCGACCAGTACTACACCAGTATAGTGAGATTGAGCACTCGCCTGCGAAATACCATGCCCGAGGACGAATTAGTAGAAATTATCAGAGAGAACATGCGCTGGGATCTCCAGAACAGCCTGCTACATTTTCCCATCAACACCATACAGGGATTGCGCCTCCATGCGCGTAGACAAGAACACTTGGATGAGCGACGAGGTACCTTCCGCCCACAACCTCGCATAACGGGACCAAATCCCCGAAATCATCACACCGCGGAGTTGATGGCAGCAGACCACCTGCTTGCTGATCCAGTACCAGTACCGAGGAGCGGAGCACCACCGGAGCTTGAGGACCCAGCATTGATTGATCGACCCTCCCTTGAAGCACTTACAAGCCCGACGGTCTGTTGGAACTGCCGACAACCGGGACATCGTTTCTACGCATGTCCAGCGGAGCCGACGCTTTTCTGCTACCGCTGCGGGAAGGCCGACACATACGCACCTGACTGTGCAAATTGCAAAGGGCGAAAAAACTTGCCACCGAGTGCCGCGACCACCCGTCGGCACTCCTAGACCCCGGACGAACCAATCTTGACCCCATCACCAGCTATGACCCAGCTCCCAACATGACTCCAACTCTGCTGACTCGCACCGCTGACAACAGTTCTCCCGAAGTTCCACAACCGACGCCGTCCTCTGCCGAGGCCAATGCGCAGGGAAATGCTAGCGAGACGAAAGTTCCTTGGCATGTAAAACCTTTTCATGTCAGGCTGCGGAATTACTTGGCTACTCGACAGCGCATCTTCCATGAGGAGTTGGCCACAAATGTCCCACCGCGAAGCAAGCGAGCCACGCGTCGGATGCGGAGCTTTTGGAGAAAAGTCAGGCAGTCGAGGAAAGTGTTGAAGGACATATACTTAGACGAATTATTGAGGGATGATGTTCGGCCATATGCGTCAGTACACCTCCTGCAAAAACGAGTATCAGGCTTAGTCGATACGGGAGCCAGTGTGAATTGCATATCTGCCGAGTTTGCAGGGGAGGTACTGGCAAAGCACGCGGACCAAATCCGTCATTTCACCTCCTGGTTAAGCACGGCGGACGGAACTCGTCACTCTGTAGTGGGAAAAATTATGACGGATGTCAGCTTTAAAGGGGTAACTAAACCTATGGAATTTTTCATTATACCTCAGTTAACCCAGAATCTTTACCTAGGAGTGGATTTCGTTCTAAAATTTAACTTGGCCCCGGCACTATTTTCCGGTTCGACCCTGGAGTCCGTCACCACCGTTCCTGACCAATCTCAACCCACTAACTTACTACGGCATACACTGGATGTAACTCAGCAACTGCGTCTCGACTCGGCTATATCGGCTTTTCCCTCGCACGAGAAGGAAGGTCTCGGGCGGACTGCCCTGGTGTTCCACACTATAGATGTGGGGGACGCTAAACCCATAAAACAGAGACATTTCGCCATATCTCCGGCGAAGGAAAAATCGTTATATGCCGAAGTGGATCGAATGCTATCATTAGGCGTAATCGAAGAATCACAGAGCGCGTGGGCTTCCCCAGTCACCTTAGTTGTCAAGCCGAACAAGGTCCGGTTATGCTTAGATGCCAGACGCTTGAACGCCGTCACAGTCAAGGACGCATATCCTCTACCGTTGATCGAAGGCATTTTGAGTCGATTGCCTAAAGCCCATTTCATCACGAGCTTAGACCTCAAGGACGCCTTCTGGCAAATTCCTTTAGACCCCGGTTCAAAGGAGAAAACAGCCTTCACAGTCCCAGGCCGGCCCTTATATCAATTCGTGACCATGCCATTCGGATTGTGTAATGCCCCCCAAACAATGACGCGCCTTATGGATAAGGTGATACCACCTCATTTGCGGCACCAAGTTTTCGTTTACTTGGACGATCTGCTGCTTATAACCGAGACCTTTGACGAACACATCGACCTGCTTCAGGAGGTGGCTCTACACATCCGGAGGGCAAGATTAACCATCAACATAAGGAAGAGCCAGTTCGTGATGACGGAGGTGAAGTATTTAGGTCACATCATTGGGCATGGGCATATCAAGACCGATCCGGAAAAGACTCAAGCGATTGACGTTTTTCCATTACCCAAGACCACCAAACAGTTACGCCGATTCTTAGGCTTATGCGGATGGTACCAGCGTTTTGTACGTGACTATGCCACCATTACCACTCCTTTGACCGACATGCTGCGTAAGGGACGTAAATTCGTCTGGGAAGAGCCCAGCTTGCGAGCCTTTGAAGAGCTAAAGAAGAGTCTGACTACGGCCCCCGTACTGCACAGCCCGGACTTTGACAAACCGTTCTCAATCCATTGTGACGCGAGTCAACATGGGGTGGGAGCAGTCTTAGTCCAGGTTGCACAAGACGGCGAGGAGAGACCTATAGCCTTCATGTCTCACAAGCTGAACCCAGCCCAGCGAAATTACACGGTCTCCGAGCAAGAATGTTTAGCCGCGGTGTTGGCAGTGAAACGCTTCCGAGCCTATGTGGAGGGACACACCTTTGAAATCGTTACGGATCACGCTTCTCTGAAATGGCTAATGAGCCAGACTGATCTCAACGGCAGATTGGCCAGGTGGGCACTGAAACTCCAGGCATTTGACTTCACAATCCGCCACCGAAAAGGAAGCCAGCATGTAGTCCCCGACACCCTATCCAGAATGTTCGCCCCTGAAGGAGCCGAGTTGGTCCAAGAGGACGACAGCCCCCAATTGATCGATCTGGACCATCCTGCCTTCAAGTCAGCCAGCTACACCCAACTGATTCACACTATCCAGAACCAACAGCCCCAGCTTCCTGAACTGCGGTTGACGGATGGATTTATTTACAAGCGGATGGGACACGCATCCGGAGACCCCATACAAGAAGAAGAACAGTGGAAGTTGTGGGTGCCCGAAGAATTAACCACTGATCTTATCAGGCGGGCTCATGACCACCCATCAAGTGCGCACGGCGGATACGGTCGTACACTTAGGCGGTTGAAAACCTGTTTCTTTTGGCCTAAGATGGCACAACAGATAAAAGCGTACGTAGCCTCCTGTGAGCTATGCAAGTGCACTAAGGCGCCCAACACCATTCTTCGACCACCCATGGGTAAGGTTGAGGTCCCCGAACGCGTGTTCCAGCGCTTGTACATTGATCTTATCGGTCCTTACCCTCGATCTGCTTCTGGTCACACGGGAGCTGTCGTGGTCCTGGACCAGCTCTCCAAATTCCCTATCATAGAACCACTACGTAACATGCACACTGGACCTATAATCAGCTTTTTGGAGAACCGAGTCTTTCACATGTTTGGAGTTCCGGAGAAACTTGTCTCCGACAATGGGGTCCAGTTCACCTCCAGCAAGTTCCGAGACCTAATGTCCAAATACGGCATCATCCACCAACGGACTGCCGTCTATTCACCACAAGCCAACGCATCCGAACGACTGAATCGTACGCTCATAGCGGCCATTCGCGCCTATGTCCACCCGAATCAGAGGGACTGGGATCGCAAATTGTCCGCCATCACTAGTGCACTGCGCTCGTCGTACCACGCCACGACCGGCATTTCGCCGTATTTTGCAGTGTTCGGCCAGTACATGATCGGGCATGGGAGCGCTTACCGGCTATTGCGGCAGCTGAAATCGCTAGAGGACCCAATCGTGGTTCTAGAACCGCACGAAAAGCTCCAACTTCTGCGAGATCAACTGCGGGAGAAGATTGAAGAAAGTAGACGGATGGGAGAGGAGCGGTACAACTTGCGATCTCATCCTTCTGGCTTTAAGGCCGGCGACGAAATATATCGTCGAAACTTCCGACAGAGCGATGCCACCCGCCATTACAATGCCAAGCTAGACAAGAAATTCGTGAAGTGTCGAGTCATACAAGTCATAAGCCCCACCCGATACCTCATCGCGGACATGACTGGTAGGACCCTGGGAATTTACCACGCAAAAGACCTTAGACGATGAAGTGCAACTAATTCCCACGAGAAACCCCGGCTTATCCCAAATCTCTGCCTAGACGAAGGCCTCCGAATAACACCTGACTTCCTACTATATAGTCACTGTCGAGTCTTCACGAACAGGGTTGTAGCCTATCCTTCGAAACGGATCTTCGACCCGCCACGTCCCTAACCAAGACCTTTTACAAAGGAGACGGGATCGTAATTACTTCGATTTTGGGGGGGGGAATGTGTAATGTGACGCCTACGCCCAGGAATCGAAGTGATTCCGATCCCGAACCCTTGTAACCTGCCAGATGGATATGTCCTCGAAGTGCCAGCGGACTTCATCTGTTGTGCGGATATCGTTATGCAGAAAATATTTTTTTTTCTGTCCAAATATTTAGATCCGTGGATATAAATATTCGAAATATAGAATTAATCCAACCCCGGCACATTTCGAGGCATAGCCATCTGGAAATGCCCCTCCACCGTGGCCCTCGAGAAAACTATGCCACTGGCGACAACTGGAGAGGTACATTGCCGCATATGACGTGCCATTCCACACACAGTTGTTTTGTCCGATGTGACAACGGGATGATTTTGGCAGCCACATGTAGGCGCTAAACGTCATCGTAAGGTTCTTCGTGATAATATCCAAGGTATTACAAAACCAGCTATACGTCGTTTGGCGCGACGTGGTGGAGTGCAACGTATTTCCGGTTTAATCTATGAAGAAACGCGTGGTGTGCTTAAAGTGTTTTTGGAAAACGTTATTCGTGAGGCAGTGACATTCACCGGAGCATTGCCTCAGGCTGGAGCATGAAGCTCTGTCAAGGTCGGAAAGGAGATCAACAGGCAAATTAGGAAAGAGGTTAGTTTAGTTAATAAAGGATTAGAAAGGTTAGCAATATTTTGTCTGGTCTGCAGCGGAAGGCAGTGTGAACTGTATCGGAACCAGTAGGCGTGGATTTGACGAGCAGCTTGGATTCAGTCGATAGGTTATCTCACTCAAGAAAAAGCCAAAGTGGATCGGCATGGAACGGAGTTGACGACATGCAATTGTTCACAGAACTTGACGCCAAAAGTGGGGACTTAATCCGCGAGTGGAATAGTGTCCTGCGAATTCATCGCTCAAGCAAAGACAGTATTAGTTCACAATCACCCGCACGTGCAACTCGCCTGCTCAACAGGTCCCGCGTGCAACAGAGCACGCTCAGCAATACCGGTTCAGATAGTCCTAGATCAATAGATAGTCTTCCCCACAAACATCTCCGTTCATCGCTGACGGGCAAGGATATAGTCAGCTCGTCATACGATCTCCTGTTTATAGACAAATCTTTTAGGAATGCAATGATTCAAGATGTCCAAAATTTAAGGAAACAGTTGACACGTCTCCGAAGGATTTTACAAGATTCTGAAACTCTCAACCCATTCGAGCAGAGTAATGGGAAATTATTCGCATCTTGTGAATTGGACAGTAGTGGTCAATTGCCCGCTGATGATAAGGACACAAGTAGTCTGGCTTCTTCAATAGCCGATGATCCTAGACAGGAGTTAGCCGATCTACGAAGACAGGTTGTTTACCTTCAGGTATTTGCACGTCGTTTATTTTATTGTTTATTTTATTCAGAAATAAGTTACTGAATGAAAATAAAACGACCCATTATTCCTCCAATACCGTATTCCCGAAAATAATGCATATCGTAAACAACATTCTTTAGTACATTTACCAACAATAGCAAGTGGTAATTAATTCGATTTGAATCGTACAATTTACGTTTGATTCCATGTTTGGTTTACTTAAGTCTACAAAAAAAAAAAAAACCAGCCATGCCGTACTAAAGATGAATTTGTTCTGATAGAAAACTCGCATCTGGCATAAATAAACAAACTGTTGAAGCTATAAAGAAAAATTAATTAGTAAAAAAATAGATAAGAAAACGCAAACAAACGACTTGGGTAATTTTACACTTTTCTATTTCTATATTCCACCGCTTGTCCATAGTAATGAGTACAGTAAATGATGATAATACAAAATAACTCTTAGCGTAATAACTTTTGTAAGAAAATGCGTTAGCTAAATCGGACGTTAGTTGAACGACATGAATGATGTGGTCCTGATTTCTATCTAGAACATATGATAATTTTTTTTTTGTTTTCACGTCATTCCTACTTTTAAATCTTTGTGTACGCTGAACAGTGTGCTTTATATCGTTAAAAATATTGCAAGAAATGGAGGGATTGCTTTTTGTCGCAGAGAATGGAAAATCGAATTTTTTTTGTCTCTCAACCCCCAATTATTCCTGATTAGTTCAATCGTTTCCAGTAACATTCCCATTAACTTCAAGCAGCGACTGATTGTGAATCAAATCCTCAATTTTAAAACACTATTTCAATAAAAAAAAAGACATTTCAAAGGCATTAAACATTAAAGTAACTGATAAACAATAATAATAAACTGGCTTGTAAATATTTTGTACGCACCAAATGATTGTTAAAGATCACGCTCACATATTGTTACACCGCTCCGTATTTATATATATAATATTCAAAGTTAAACGCCATACAAGGGGAATAAAAAAATGGTAAAAGAAGTGGAAAATTCCAGATAAAAAGCAATAAAAAAAAAAAACAATGAATCGATTCTCCGTTTTTTTTATACAAAATCACTTGCATCGTTTCCTGATTTGTTATTAATTATTGTATACGTGGATAAGCCATCTTTGCTGCTTCCATTTCGCTTTTTGAATTTGACGCACGATTAGATTCGTCACTAATGCGTACTTGAACCACTTAGAAATATTTAATTTACGAAATTGTTGAGAAAACAAAATTTAAATTATTTAAAACCAAACAAGAACAATAAATATTAAATCCACCTAGAAAAATTAAAAATAAATGTTTAATTTGGCGGTTTATTGTAAAACGAAAAATTTGTTTGTGATCGCAAATTTATATTCAAAAATAATAAAAGGTGAAACATAAATTAAGAAACAAATTGTTAGCGGTTTACCTTATTATGTAATTGTCTTCAAAAATAATTATTATAACTATTATCAGTATTAGTAATAAATTATCGCTCGATTCTTGCAAAAACCCTTTAAATACGTATTAAGGAAATTATACTTTATGTTCCGTTTCTTGAAGTAAATAAAAAAAAAAATCCAATGAATTGCTAATTTAACTAACGACTTTCCTTTTCAGTAACTCGTTCTATTTCAGGGGGAACGGAGAGTGTATGGTAGGTATGTCGTCGCGAGGTTAGGGTTTCGCCAAATCCGCTGAAGTCGGTTTCGCGTCGCGCGCGGTACGCGGTACCTTTGTTTGTTTCGCCATTTCTTTAGAGTAGTTTTCTTCGGTTTAAGTTCGAGTAGTATATTTTTCGGTACCGCGTCGGTGAATCGGTAACGCGCCTATGGGATTTTGTAGCGTTTTTGATTTGAGATCTGTGGATAGATCACATCCAGAACTAACGTAATGTAGGTTTCTCGTTCTGGATGAGTAATTGTTGACGCGTTTGAAAAACGGGCAATTTCAGGTGACTGAAATATTGTGATTGAGCGTAATCCATTCGGAGACCCGCGACCGAAATCCTCTCCGAACTAGCTGGCCGACAAGCAGTCACCGCGTGAATGGATTACGGTGCACGGATTGGTTGACCTGTTGGTACCATCCGTTGGCACTACTCAGACTTAACGTCTAGAACCGATGAGAGGTCGGTTCCGCGTTCGATCTGAAGGTAGAAAAAGATCATTACAATATATATATATATATATATATATATATATATATATATATATATATGTATATATATATATATATATATATATATATATATATATATAAATACTTTCAAACTTTTTGGAGAAAACGAAATACATGCAAGTGTTTGGTAAAAATAATAAAAATATGAAACTTGGTATTTTCTTTCATCAAACCTGACCGGGTATGGGACCCGCCAAGTTGGCTGGCCCCTCACTATAATGAGCTAGCAATCGGGCGAGCTCACCCCTTTTGAAGCGTTACAGGTGCTCTTGCAGGGTAAGGTGGCCCTCCGCTCTCGTGCTTATTTATGGCATAGGGTTATGTGATTCCCTCACATAATACTATGACATAAATTTACCACGTTTATATTTTTCATTTAAAGGAAAGATTCATTCAAATTATTTTTGTTTGAGTTTTTCACTTAAATGGAAAATATTTGGCCACGCTTACATTCGGATCTCGATCCGGTTGGGAGGGTGGAAGGGGGCATCGCTTCCAACTGGATGCCTCACTCTTATTGGGGGGCCATAAGTATCGTCGGTAACGACGAAGTCCGCTTAAGTCCGTCTGTTTTCGCCAGGCCCAGTTTGTTACTGGCTTTAAGCAATTTCAACCCTTAGTAGGTTACCTCGGCCTCGGCACCAGTCGATCCGCATTAGATCGTTTCAATTTGTGAATGCGAAATTTTTCTTTCAGTAGATCTTGTGCTGGGAAAAAGAACCCGCCCCACGACACCGCAATGCTAGCCTGCCAGCGCATTCACGCGTCCTCAGACAAGGCCAATTTCGGCGGATCGCACCATCTTTCGCCGAGGCAGCTGACCATCGCTGCAGTCCTTTACGGACAAATATGTAACCCCTTTTCACTACAAAACTCCAGTTCCACGAAATCTGACCGAAGGCGACTACAATCTTGAAAGTGTGCATAATATTGTGTATCTTGGAGCCAACCTGAATAGAAGAGGCGCCGAAAAGGACGAGATTGGATGCCGCATAAACGCTGCAAATAAAGCATATTTGCTCCGTACTTCCCATTCTAAGGTGCAGTCAAACCTTTACTGTTATATGGAAGTGAAACATGGACCCTGACGAGCGAGTCGGAAAAGGCAGTGGACGTATTTGAACGCAAACTGCTCCGAAAAATGTACGGCCCAGTGAAACAAGTAACAGAGTGGAGACTTCGTTACAACGATGATAGAAGCTGACAGCAGACCCTTGTTGGGAGTAAACAACTGTTGGAGAAGGTCTCGGACACAGAAGATGATGATTTTTTAGTATAAGATAAAGTGTTTGATTGAATTTTATTAGAATTGGGTTAAAATAAATTAGATGTAGGAGGAAAGCTAACTATTATGTTTTCATTATGATTAATTTTTGAATAGTGTTGGTTGGTTTTTTCTCCTTTTTCAAATTGAATCAAATAATATGTAATAATTTTAATTAAATTGAATTTGATAGTTTTTTTCAATAAATGTTTTTTAATTGATAATGTAGAAATTTAGAGAGCCATTTGATCCATGAAGTTCTAGTATTTTTAATTGTTTGGAATTTGCTCTATATTCTTTGAGAATGTACGATTAGAATTGAATAGAGCGCTTTTGACATTGGCATTGACTTACACCAAAAAGTTAGCGGATTCTGTTCACAAGACTTCAAAGCGTTATTAAGGGGGTATTCCTATGTAACAGTTTCAAAAAATCGATTTTTTTAAACATTTTTTTCATCTAAATAGTGTTCGAAATACGCTGGTAAAAGGATTTAACTGTGGACGGGCTCGTTTGGCAGTGACAGAGCATTTTTCACGGTCACGCGCGGTCGTTTTTCGCGTTTCTGCTGTAGTCCCGCGTGGGACCCTTTTCGATTTTGTGAAGAGTTCTGAAAACCATTTTACATTTTTCCCATTAGTTAGTATTTGAGATGCTCTTTTGAAAAAATTTTATTTCTTACTTTTCATTCAGTCTGAAAATAACGTTTGCACCTTGAACATCTTGCTTGTTTCGAAAGTGTTTCGGTCGGAGTTTTTATTCAGTTTTTTCGCTTTTTTTTTATTTTTCGTGGAAAATGGTCGCGAACAGTGCGTCGTAGTCGTGTTGGCCGCCGTATCAAGAAAAGAAAAACCCCGAATTCGCATGTTGCGGAGAAGGAAACAGCGTATGCAAGCAAGTCGGCGAAAAAACTCAAGACCAGGCGATCAGTTGAAGTGAAAACTACTCCTGGTTTTTTGTATTGCATTTTGAATTTCATGACTGTTTTCTCCGCCATTGCGGAAAATGCAATATGCAAGGTGTGCAAGGAAAAATTGAAATTTTCCCAGAGTTCGAAACGTGGCGCAGGATTCATAATTATTATGAGTGCAAGTGCAGTGAAAAATCTATTCCTTCATGTCCATACGTAAAGAATGCGTATGAAATTAACCGCAGATTAGTTTTTGTATTTCGTTTGCTGGGAATCGGTCGAGAAGGCATTGACAAATTTTCTGGTTTAAAGGACATTTGTAGTTGAATTTCGGTCTGTGCTTATTACGCGTGTCTGAAAAACATTGAAACCGCGGCGTCGGCTGCATACGAATCTGTTTTAAAAAAGCTGTCGACGAAAAATAATTTGACAGTTTCGGGGGATGGAACGTGGAAGAAGAGAGATTTTTCTTCTTTGTTCGGTGTCTCAACACTCATTGGAATCTAAAGCAAAAAAGGAATAGACGCGATAGTGAAATCTAGTTTTTGCCAAGCCTGCACATCCCAGAAAAGGTTGACAAATGGGAGCTCAGATGATTTCGAAGAATGGTATAAAAGCCATGAACAAGATTGTCACGCAAACCACGAAGGAAGCTCTGGAAAAATGGAAGTTGACGGAGTAACGGAGATGTTCGAACGATTCACAGGGAAGTATGGCGTGAAGTACGTTACGTATGTAGGTGATGGTGACAGCAAAACTTACAACGGAATCGTTTCATCAAAACCATACGGAGACAGTATTCTCGTTAAAAAAAAAGAATGCGTCGGCCATGTGGAAAAGCGGATGGCCACGAGGCTTAGGAACATGAAAAAATCCAAGAAAGGTCTCGGAGGGAAAGGAAAGGGAAAGCTGACAGACAAAATCATCGGGGAACATGAAATTTTACAGTTTGGCGATAAGAGAAATCCGGATTCCGTTCAAAAAATGAGGGAGGCAATTTGGGCTACGTAAGATCACTGCAGCTCAAGTGATGATAATCCTAAGCACTCAAAGTGCCCACCAGGCAAGGAGAGTTGGTGCAAGTGGCGTCAGGCCGAAGCAACCGGAACTTTGGCAACTTTTGAACAAACACGTCTTCCTCTGAGTCCTCAAGTCATAGAAGCTATCGAGCCATTTACCGAGACTGGTCCTCGACCAATTTACTACAGCGGTGCATCGGAGCTTTCACGCAGAACAGCAATGAATCCTTGAATAGTTGCATTTGGCTATTGGCACCCAAACAAGCAGGTGGTCGACATTGCTACCTGTTTGGCAGTAATGGTATTCAATGAAGGATGCCGAACGATCCTCAAAACCATAAATACGTGCGCCGTGCGACTTGACGAGCAACGCATCGGCCGCTCGGAGCGTAGGGTGACTGATGCAGCGAAAAGGGCCAGGATCGAGCAAAGAGAAGAGCAAGTGGCTCAACGCCAATTCCTCCTCAATCAAGAAGGTAAACTCTACGGACCTGGGATCGCAGATTGATCTTAAGTATTTTTGACAATATTTTATTACGTTGTCAATCTTTAAACGTGTTTTTCCGAATGTCGTCTTTTTAGAGGTGGTGTGAACGTTTTCGAAAAAAATCTACGTGACCGATCTTGTCATACTAAACATTTTTATTATCAGAAAACATGTCGCAACAGATAGACACAAGCTTTTTTTTAAATTCTTGTCCAAAAAATTTTAACAGCCTTGAATAGCAGAAAAAAGTGCCAAAAAAATTTTTTTTTTTTCAAATCTAAGAATTTCTTGAATTTTTGAAAAAGCTCGTGTCTATCCATAGCCAAGGGGACGAGAAAAATAAATTTTAAACGTTTTTTGGTTTCAGATCATCTGATCGGTCAAAATAGTTAACCCCGTGCGCCCTGGACACTTTTGACGAGGACGCAGTGAAGGACGTGTAGCGGTCACATACGTCATTTTTATGTAAAACCAAAAAAAACGATGTAAAGTTCAATAATGAATGATAACATTACAAAAAACTGCTTCCCGGAATCATTTTAGTTTTCTAGTAATCAATTTTTGAATATAGCGCACGGAAATGAGGTATTACATAGTAAGACCCCCTTAAGAAAAAATGGCTTCATATTAAATATTAGTTATTTCTTAGGGTTTTTATTTTTCTCTAGCTTTTAATTCTGCACGAATATCAAAAAGTGGGTGGAATTCCGGAGGCCATTTAGTTAGTTTTATAATATTAATATTACTAAGAAAATTGCGAATTTTTTGCAATTGTCATACTGCAATGTAGTAAACAAAAGATTTCGTTTCAAAAATTGAACTTTTTAATTTGATCCCGAAATAGTGGTACATAAAGTTTTATATCTAACCAAGTGACTCACTGTATTTATATTAACAAAAGCCCGATGATACTGAAATAAGATGGTGTAGGTGGCAAAAATGTCAAGGTGAGGAGACATTCGATGTAAACTATTCCTGCTTAGAAGGGCACCTGTCTATTCTTTGCGACACCCTTCTTTCCTTTTTTGCTTAAATCTAATTTGTCGTCACCTTCAAATTTTTTCATCAAAAATCATCCGTTATATAAAATTTTAGTCAATCGGTCCAGCGGTAACAATTCGATAAAACAGTGCTACAACAGCATTGCCCGTGACAAAGGAAAATGGGATAATTGTGATTACTTGGGCGAGCACAGGATGCCGCGGACTACGCGACACAAAATTATCCTACCTCACCTTACCTACTCTAGAATGATTAATAACTACATAAACTGCAAATATCAAATCGCCATTGCCGCAACAAAAATTGAGAAACAAGAAATGGTGTGGCTATTCCAGAGCTGACGTAACATAAAAGACAAAAAGTAAGGTACTTTTTAAATTTCGCGGGCAACGTATATTCGATTAATGATTTTTTTTATTTTTTATGTTGGTACACTCGTCACGAACATTTATTTACAGTTTCAGCTATATAACATGTTTAGACTGTTTGTGAGTGGCATAACGGTGAGAAGTGGTTTGCGTGCTCCGCGATTTTTTGCTATCGAAAAAAATAGATATTTGATTTGATTTTTTGGCCAGAAACAACACCACAATCATGCCTCAGCCACCATATTCACCGGATTTGTGACTGTTTCTTGTTCCCAAAACTGAAGAGACCTATGAAAGGACGGAGAAAGACTGCATTCTTGGAAGAGCTCCAGGTTATACCGAAAAGTGTTTATGAGAAGTGCTTCGAGGATTGGAAAAAGCGTTGGCACAAGTGTATTGATTACTTTGAAGAGAACAACGTAAATATTGACGAATATATAAATATTTTTTCCTAAAAATTCAGCCACCTTACTTTTTGAACACACCTCGTATGGCAGCATTTTGCAATATAGTAGTTGGCCTACTTTGGCCAAGTTCCTGTGAGCTGTCAGCCTACCTTGGCAGAAGCAAATACTTGCATGACGTATATCGTGTGTTTCACACGAAAATAATAAAATAAACATATTTGCTTGCACCTTTCACTCACAGCTAAGCTTTTAGAACTAAACAAATTCATATCGATTCACTTTGGAATGCGATAGAAATAAAGCGGGGGTGAGAACTGTAACTGTCACAAAAACCGCTATTATGTTCTCCGCGAACTCTCTGGATATCACTGTAGAAATCACTCTCGAAACTATACAAACCCCAGTTTTCGTTCACACCTCCACAATTCTTCAGATATCGTCATTTAAATATGCGAAAAAAGTCGGCCTACATCTCGTCTTGCATGCGGTAGAAAGCGCTTCTGCCAAATGGCTTTTATCTTACGCCGATTCTGGGCCGTACGCCAGACTAAGGACGGCAAAAGCTGCACCGTTTTAACCAAAGACAAATAAAGTAATGGACGCGAAATATGCTTATTTTCATTCATATGCGAGTGAAAGTTTTTTTACCACATGCATACCCTCCTCTCCCAATTTATTCCAAAACACACAAGTACACCGCAATGTAATACCTTCCAATTTTGTCAAGTCCAGGGTATCATTTGCACTCACCACTAGAGAACCAGCAGATAATGCTATAAATAATTTGAGTAGCACTAATTAGCTGCTTCTTAAAATTTACCAGCAACTTAATTCATTATCGGAGAGAATCGATAAACAACATTCAAAAAGTAGCTTTGTTCTTCAGTGTTTAAGTCTTTCAAATGCCTCAAAATAACTTGTCATCCAATCACATTCACATGGATAGGCTTCGTCTCATTTCGATCAACGTCAACTCCGCCCGACTTCAAATCAAGCCTGAGGGGAAAATCAATTCTTCATTTCAATGAAACATTAAAATCTGACCTCATACCGAGCTTGAATCTTATTGATCATTTTGTCAGCTAAGAAGACTTGTGTTTCATATTTGGCAGGGTAAACAACAAGATATCATGTGGTATTGACGATATTCCAAATATAGTTCTATAAGGAATTATCCTATATTGTTCAACAACATGTTCAGTAATTGTATTTCCCAAATGAGTGGAAAAAGGCTAAGGTATTTCCGTTTTTCAAGAAAGGAAAAGAATCTTCGTGCCCCAAAAGCTATCGCCCAATCAGCTTGATGCCTAACATCAGCAAGGTGTTTGAAGCGATACTAAACAAAGCATTAAACGCCCACATTGAGTTGATGGCGAATTGCCAATTTGATTTTCGTGCCAGGCATTCGATCATACATGCGATAACGAAAATAACCTCAGACATTTGTTGGAAACTAAATGATAGACAATTTGTTGGAGTGTGTCTGATTAGATGGACACCTTGCCACCATAATGTGCAATATTTTGTACGGGAAATCATTAGTTATAACTGATGAGAATCTGACGACAATGCGTGTCTTCAACGTCTTGAATGGTCTACAGCAGGGAACAGTTACTGCACCTCTGCTTTTCTCAATATTCATTCGCAATCTATTGAACGGCTTTCATTTTAAAGTCTCGGCAACGCGATCATTGGTAGCGATTGCTGATGATCTAATCATTTTTACGGCAGACCGAAAAGCTACGATATTTCAGAGCAATTTTCAAAAAATGTTCAATGATGTGCAGCTCTGCACCGACAGTTGGCGAATGAAAATTAATGCGCAGAAGTGTAAAACAATTTTGCTTCGGACAACGCTGCAGGGTGCCAGTCAAGACCTGAAACGCGATTGGGAGGATTTCCACATTATGGCTGATGAGGGTAGTTCAGAATTGGTTCCACATAAATCATGTATTCGATACCTCGGTGTTCATTTCGAACCGTATCTGTACTATACTGAACATGTCAAAATGATGCTCAATAAAGCACAAAAACTAGTCATGTTCCTTCAACGACTCTTTCATTCCAGATATATGATGAAAAGCTCAAAGTTATCCGTTGCAAGACCATAGTAAGACAAGTTTCGATATATGGATGTCAGATCTGGTACAATCAGAATGCTAGTACTATGGAAAGATTAAGAGTTTTCAAAAGCAAATGTCTTCGTGCATGTACTTCCGTTGCAAGACCATGGTAAGACAAGTTTCGATATATGGATGTCAGATCTGGTACAATCAGAATGCTAGTACTATGGAAACATTAAGAGTTTTCAAAAGCAAATGTCTTCGTGCATGTACTGGTTTATACAGAAATCCTGAGACGGATTGGAAACACGGTATATCGAATGGAAAAATTTATCAAACTGCTAAAGTGACGAAAGTCGATATCTTCATATTGAAACTTCTTCGGAACCATACCACAAGATCTATAACTGTGAGCGAAAACCCCTGGATTTCACAGCCGTTTCACCCTACAGACGGGTATATTAAGACTTGTCTCGCTACTGGCTTCGTTGCTCCAGAAGCATTCGTGTATTTGGACAGCAACCGATTTTTTTTTTATTTTGACAGTGTCCCAATTATGTATCACATATATAGACGGGCCACCTATAAAAAATAAAATACCCTCATAATTTGAGTTCACGGGACCAACAATTCTCACTTATTTGCTATCTAGCAATCTAGGTACTGTTGGCTGAATGACACTGTCTAAATTATTCGTGTTTATTTTATGTTTTGTGTTTTTCGTTAATTAGTTTTTGAGTTTGAGCCCATTATTGTTGTTTTTTATGTTAAAAATTAGGGATAGGTTTCAATATTTAGGATAGGTATTGTTATGTTTATTATATTAGGTTTAGAGATAAGGTTTAAGTTTTAGGTTAAGAATATTGTGAATGCATTTTTTAGTACCAGGTGCACTGCGACAACTTCTGGATGAAATAAAAAAATATAAAATCAACATCCTCGTAGTGAAAGAAACCAGGTGGCACGGTGAAGACATATTTGACATGCGAACGCACACCGTGTTTAAAAGCGGAAAAATGCAAGGAAGACATGAGTTCGGAGTGACTTTCATTGTTGACAGCATATTTAAACAAATTATTTCCGACTTCAAGCCCGCTAAAGAAATGCTCTGTGTGATTCGTATCAAGAACAAATTTTTTAATGCCTGGCTGGTCAACTGTCACGCGCCCACAGAAGAGTCAATCAAGGATGAATTTTACAGCACCCTGGAACGCACTGTCGATGCATTGACTTCAATGTAAAAATCGGCCGAGAAACGGCACATAGAGGAGCAACCGGAGGACACAGCCTCCATGCATAGACCAGCGACAACGGACAACGGCTGATAGCCTTCGCTACTAGTAGAGGCTTCACAGTACACTCCACACGCTTTCCACACCGAGACATCCATAAGCGAACGTGGGCATCCCCAGACGGTCGCACATTCAACCATATCGCCCATGTTCTCATACACAGCGAGCCGCCACCGGCATTTTTGACCCGCGCTCGCTCCGCGGCGCTGTATGTGATTCGGACCACTACCTTATAAGGGCCAAGTTCCGATGCCGCATCTCCAAGAGCTGCAAACAAGGAGCATCAATTACTCCAAGCTACCAGATACACAAGCTAAATGAGAGCCCAGTAACGTCCACATACATGTCAGCGCTGGAAAGTTGTATCAACATATTCCCGCAGGCGGGAGAAAGTAGTGATGACATCAAAATCATGTGGAAGACAGTAGTAGCCAGTAGGAGGTTTTGGGGCACCAGGCAAAGAAAATTAGACACGACTGGTAGGACGAAGAATGCAAGGAAGCGATGAAAAAAGGAAACAGGCGAAGAAAGAATATATTCAGCGACCAACTGGGTCCAAAGAAGAACAATATAAAAGCCTTCGACGTCAAGCTAAAAAAATTCGCCGAAGAAAGAAACGACTGTCAATCATAAAGTCAGATCGGCGTATGCCCCTATCAAACAACTAAGAGATGGCTTCAATTCACAAACAAGTCTTTGCAAAATTCTACAAGGAGCAATCATAGGCAACTCAGTCGATATTAAAAACAGATGGCTGCAATATTTCCAGAAGCTATTCACAGCGTCCCCAACAACGATTGAAGCTGTGAACACTCCAGAAGCAGGGCAAGAGGTCCTAGTCTCGCCACCAACCAGAGACAAAGTACAGGCAGCAGTACGGGCCCTGCTGTGCACGTCTTATAAAGTGCTCTCCGAAATCATAGAAAGAAAATTAAAGCCGCACTATGATAGTATTCTAGGAGAGTATCAAGGAGGCTTTCGAAGTGGACGATCTACAATAGACCAAATATTCTCAGCAAAGCAGACGCTGGCAATGAGCTATCTTATCGGGGAACGACTGGAGGATATAGCTTCCACGATGAAACAAATGACATCGGCCAGCGCCTGATTGACTTTGCATGTAGCAGAAATCTAGTCATACGTTCGACTTGCTTCCCATATCGACACATTCATAAAATGACCTGGGTATGACCGGATGGCAACACACAACGTCCAATAACGTTGGGCCTCGAGCATACTTGACGTCCGTACATACCGAGGAGCCAATTGTTACTCAGATCATTACGTGATCAAATTAACCTATAGATGTCGTTATGTCAAAGGCATATTTGGCGAAGACCAGCCCGCTACAAAAATTTGACATCGCAAGGCTTCAAACGGCGTCTGTGGCCAAAAATTTCACGGAGACCCTCGACAACCAGCTGGCTCCCATCTTTTCAAACACATCGTTAAAGACGAACAACGAGCTCTGGATGGCAGAACAGAAGATCGGACATCAAGCCCGGCGCAAGAGAAATGATTGGTTCGATGATGAGTGCCAGAACGCGTTATCAGGCGTACAAAGAACACGTAGGTAGGAAAACTAGGACGAAGAGAGAACACTATGAAAATCTCAGAAGAGTAGCGAATAAGATAATTAGAATTATGAAAAGAAAATACTATGACGACCAATTGAAAAGTATATATGTAAGTTGGAGCGAGCAACAACACAAGACAAGCAAACAAAGTAGTAAAAAGCCTGAAACGTGGTTATCAGCCCAAAACCACGCTCTATCGTGATGACATCGGCAATATCATCGCTGATGAAATCAAGATTAAGGAAAGATGGGTATCATATTTTAAGAACCTCCTTAATCCTCCGCATAGCTCCAGAACAGCGTATAGATGTTTGCGGAGAGCTTCCATTGACCCCACCAACTCTGGATGAAGTTTGGTCCATCATCAAAGCCCAAAAGAATAATAAAGCGCCGGGCATCGATGAGATTCCAGTGGAGCTCATCAAATATGATGGCAGTAATGTTCATAAAGCTATTCACGAAGTCATCCAGCACATTTGGCAAGAAGAATATATACCGAAAGAGTGGAGCCAATCAATTATATTCCCTATCCACAAAAAAGGTGACAAGCTACAGTGCGAAAATTGTAGAGATATATTGCATGTATGATTTATTGTAGATCACTACCTTGTACGGCGTACAAAATATTTTCTAAAATCTTAGAAAATCAAATCGGATCATACGCCAACAGTATTATTGAGGAGTATCAAGGTGGTTTTAGAGCAGGTAGATCGACGATAGACCAATTGTTCACAGTCAAGCATGTACTTGAAAAGTGCTAGGAGTTCAATATAGACGTACACCAAATTGATTTTAAGCAAGCATACGACAGTATTGATCGTAACGTACTGTACCAAATAATGCTTGGCTTTGGCATTCCAGCCAAATTAGTCCGTCTTACCAAAATGACAATGACGTCGACGACCTCCCAAGTCCGCATCAATAACCAACTCTCCGATGCCTTTGACACAAATATTCGGACTAACGCAGGGAGATGGGCTGCCTCCATTGCTATTCAATTTGGCTGTGGAGTACGTCATAAGGAAGTTACCTGTCGCTTCTTTGTTCATGCAAATTGCCATATATGAAAAAATGGAAATTATTGCGTTTGTCGGTACGAAAAGATGTGTGGGTAGCGGAATCGAAGTTCATTACACTTCGATTCCGCTACCCACACATCTTTTCGTACCGACAAACGCAATAATTTCCATTTTTTTTTGTCAACCTTACGACAGTATTGATCGTAACGTACTGTACCAAATAATGCTTGGCTTTGGCATTCCAGCCAAATTAGTCCGTCTTACCAAAATGACAATGACGTCGACGACCTCCCAAGTCCGCATCAATAACCAACTCTCCGATGCCTTTGACACAAATATTCGGACTAACGCAGGGAGATGGGCTGCCTCCATTGCTATTCAATTTGGCTGTGGAGTACGTCATAAGGAAGTTACCTGTCGCTTCTTTGTTCATGCAAATTGCCATATATGAAAAAATGGAATTTATTGCGTTTGTCGGTACGAAAAGATGTGTGGGTAGCGGAATCGAAGTGTAATGAACTTCGATTACGTTACCCAGATGCGGCAGCGGTAATGAAAGATGAAAAAGATTGCGGGATCGGATTTGATGGAGGTGAAATGGGAGATTGGGTCCTGAATTGGAGGCGGTGAGTATTGGACGGAAAGGAGAGAAATTGCTTTTAGTGAAAGTTCGGTGAAGTGAATTTTTGGATTTTGGAATTTCAGCAGAAAGTTAATGAATTAATTTTTCAATGAGAGAATTGGGGGATAAATATTGAAGTGTGGTAATTTTTAAGTTGGAATAAAATAAAGAGATCTGATTTAGAAGTATACGGGGGTTAATTTTTTTGGTGACGGAAGAAGAAATTGAATCAATTAATTGCGAAGTTGAGTGTCGAAAGTTTTGGTGTGAGGAAGGGCAAAAGAAATTACATTAGTGGTGAAATAAGAAACCAGAAACCACATTAGTTGTGTAATAAAAAGCAAGAAATTACAATAGTTGTGAAATAAGAAACAAGAAATTACAGTAGTTGTGGAATAACGTATGATCCATGTGCAAATACGAGTGAAAGAGAAGAAGTTTTGGTTTTTGGCCTTCGGGAATAAAGTTGGTGCGAGTTTCAAGTCGAAATAATTGAAGTAAAATAAAGTGCCGAGAGTGATTCTTCCCTTAAAAAAGAAAAAAAAGCAAGAAAAAAACTGTTTTGTTGGGTTACGAAGAGGGCTTGTTCAGTTCCTGAACAAAGTACAGCAAAATAAATTACATACGTCCAAATTCTTCCTATTAACTTTAGATGCAAGCCAGCACAATTTTCAATTTTATTATTTTTGTAACGTATTGCCCATAGTTCAATATTCTTAATTGATGTAAATGCCATCTTGCAATTCTTTAGAGTCAACATTCTTAACTTTAATACTACGTTGCATAATTATGCGATCAATCAAAATTTCATATTTTCGATTATTGCTGGCTTGCACATTTTGGGTTAACGAACTTGATTGCAATTGAAATAATTTAATGATGATTGTAGAAAAAATTATTATAAATACCTTTGGTTTATGAATAAAGAATCACTTGCAAAGTATTGTTCACAGCATACAAAACGTGTTTATTTTCCCAGTTTCCCAGTTTACCCTAATTCGATTATATTCTACAACAATTGAATATATCGAATAATCCCAAATTCCTCAATAACAGCTGGTGTGGCTGGTTTTTTGAGGAATTGTCCTGTTCTTATTTCGGTCTGCAGAACTCAGTTTCCGCGCCGAAACATTGGTCCGTCGAGCCGGATTTTGGTTGCACTTAAGTTCCTACAATTGTCCTTAACTGCAACAAAATCCTTGCCCTATTGGCTGCTGCGTGTAATCCAGGACATCGCTTTCTGCAAGAGGTCATCTAGGACTCGTCACTCAGGTTCCAACTTTATTGTTCCTGACTGCGATCCTTCGACATCGTCATCGCAGTGCACCTAGGATTTGACCCTCAGGCTCTGGTTTGTTCCTGACTGTGATCCTTGGAAATCACCATCATACACGCCTAGGACTTAGCAGCACTCAGGTTCTGATTTTATTGTTTCTGACTGCAGCGCACGAGCATCTGCGGGGATTACCATCGTAGAAATTTACACTCGCCTGCCTTCAAACTCATTAAGATGAATATAAATTCACTGTTAGAAGACCAACAGCGTTTAGCTGGCTCCCTAGATAATCTGGAGAGGAATTTGAGAAAGGACAGTGCTTCTCGAAAGGATGCACAATACTTCGACACGAAACTGGGAATTATTCAAGATCTTTGGAATAAATTTGAATTAAACCACGCTGACTTAAAATCTACACTTGATCCCTCGTATCAATACTTTACTGAACATTTGTACGAAGCTACAAGAGAACAGTACGAAAAAACCAAATCTGCCTACACTGAAGCTCAGACGCATTATGTTCCACCTTCGAAACCTACCGAAGTGCTATCTAAAGCTACAATGCCAGTACCAACATTTACTGGAGCTAACGCACCTTCGATGATAGCTCCTGACAACAACGTCCCGATGCTTGCCTTGAACAATCGAGCCGAACCCATTCCGGCGACTACCTACCAATATAATTGGCCACCGAGCAACATGCCAAGACTGCCAGCAATAGCCATTCCAACGTTTAATGGTGATTTTAAGGAATGGAGGAGGTTTTATGACTTGTTCAAGACAGTCATACATGATAATTACAACCTAGAACCAATACAAAAAATGCAATATCTCCTGAGTTACCTAGAAGGAGAAGCCAAAGATTCCGTTTCGCATCTGCAACTAGATGCATTAAACGACGATACAGCGATCATATTACAGCAGCGATTTTCAAACAACAAAAGGATGGCTATGGCATATCTTGATAGCATATTCGACATAAAGAAAGTAGAGCATAGGAGTGCAGCGGTAATAATCAACATGTTCAACGTTGCGGAATTGTCTCGCGGCACTGAAAAGTATGTCTTTTAACACGGATCAGTGGGATCCGACCATAATTCAAACTGCGATGCGAAAGCTTGACTCTGAAAGCATCCGCATGTTCGGAGACACTTTAAGCAACCACAAGGAAGTGCCATGAGTTCAACAGCTCTACGATTTTCTTTTGAAAAGACATGAAGTCTTATGAACAATCAAACCACAGCCCCACGAACAGCACACCAAGAAACGAGCTTTCACTACAATGACAAAACCAACCTGTACATTTTGCAAGGAGCAGCATTTCATATATCGCTGCGGCAAGTTTAAGGAACTCTCCACTGAAGATCGCCATAAATTCATATCGTCGAATGAATTATGCAAGAATTGCCTCACTCACGCCAAAAGCATCAAATGCAAAAGCTCACGTAGATGCTTTGAGTGCAATAAACCACACCACACGCTTCTGCATTTCCCAAACATTAAAGCTATTACCTCCAATATTGCCACAAATGAATCTTGCCAGACCTCGGCTCCTGCAGTGAATACTAAGGAAGTGAATGTTTACTGGACAACAAATCTTGCTACGAGCCCTCATTGATCAAGGCTCCCAATCATCCTTCATTACTTCAAAGGCAGCGAACAGGCTAGGACTAAAAAAGCAAAGTATTTTTGCAACGATCTCCGGTATTGGTGAAAAAGAAACATCGACTGTACGAAATCAAGTCTACATGTCTATAGCGCCACACTTCCAATCGACATTTACCCTCCTAGTCGAAGTATTAATCATGCCAAAACTTACAACGATATTACCAGAAGATCGAGTGATTTTACCTAAGTCTAGTAAGATCCCAGAACTAAGGCTAGCAGATCCTAATTTTGCCTCCCCGGGATGAATTGATGTCATACTTGGAGCAGAGGTGCTAGAAGAAATAATTGAAGAAGGCTTACGGAAAGCAGATCCATTATTAGCACAAAAAACAAAGCTTATCAGGTAAAACCATGTCCAAGGCTAAAAGAAGTGCAAAAGAAATAACAGCTTGCATCTCAATGACTGAATTCCATAAATCTGTGGAAAAGTTCTTTGAGATGGACAATGAAGATCACGAAAGAGAGCCTTCAATCGCTGAAGTTCGATGCGAAGAACATTTTCAAGCAACATTTGATAGAGATAATCACGGAAGGTATACAGTTCAGCTTCCATTCAAAGATGATATTAACATAAAACCACTTGGAGAATCTCGTATTAAAGCCTTATTAGGATACAAGCAAGTCGAGAAAAGACTGGAAAGAGATCCAAAATTGAAAAAAGAGTACCAAAAGTTTCTTGAGGAATATGTTGAGCTCGGACACATGGAAAAAGTTGTTCCTTACAGAGGAGATACTCGTAATGTTTTTTACTTACTTCACCATCCAGTATTTAAAGAAGATAGCACTACGACCAAAGTCCGAGTCGTATTTGATGCATCAGCAAATTCCTCAGAGGGTCCTAGCTTAAATGATCTGCTTTATACTGGTGCCAAGTTACAGCAAGACCTAGCCCAAAGCTTATTAAGATGGAGAAAACATAAGTACGTTTATACCGCAGATATTGAGAAGATGTTCCGGCAGATCATTGTAGCAAAGCAAGATAGAGACTACCAACGAATCCTTTGGAGGGATGAAAACTCGAAAACAGTTAACGAGTATCAGCTGAAGACAGTTACATATGGCACAGCATGTGCCACCTTTTTGGCTGTAAGATGTCTTATTCAGCTAGCAAAGGATGAGGAACACATGTATCCACACGCGACTAGAGCCCTTCTAAACGATTTTTATGTCGATGACATGCTCAGTGGGGCAGATTCCAAAGAGGAGGCAATAAAACTACAAAGGGAAATCACATGCCTACTGAAACAGGGTGGATTTAACCTTAGAAAATGGGCTAGTAATCATCCAGCAGCTGTCCCTGAATATGCGAAAGAGAAGGGACTACTTCAAATAACTGAAGATGCATCGCTTAAAACATTAGGGGTTCATTGGAATCCCAGTAAAGACGATTTCAATTTAAGATTCCAAAATTTGAAAAAGGTCAAAAGCTGACAAAACGACGATTATTGTCAAACATTGCCAGTATTTATGACCCACTACAATGGCTGGCTCCAGTCGCTATACGAGCAAAAATACTTATGCAAGACGTCTGGAAAACTGGACTGAATTGGGACAACCAGCCTTCCGAAGAGATTGTGAAGCGCTGGAATAGCTTCGAAACGGATTTAGCAGGAAAACATAAAGATACCACGATGGGTTCACTACACTTCTAAAGCCAACATTGGGCTTCATGGCTTCTGCGATGCTTCGGAAGCTGCCTATGCCGCAGTTGTGTACAGCAAGTCAACCGATAACTTTAGAGTTATCAGAACAACTTTACTTTGCGCAAAAACTAAAGTTACGCCACTGAAATCAAAAATATCACTTCCAAAACTTGAGCTTAACGCAGCTGCTCTTCTCTCAAATCTTCTGCATCAAACAGCTAATACTATGGGCTTGACTAACGTACCAATTTTGCTTGGAGTGATTCGACGATTACACTGGCATGGCTGAAGAAGGAACCATCTTCATTAGATACCTATGTCGCGAACAGAGTTTCCAAGGTACAGACTTTAGATGGTGGGAAGTGGCAATGGTATCATGTGAATTACACAACCATAAGTTATGGTGGAGTGGTCCCAGTTGGTTGTTACAAACGGCTAACATCGAAGCCCCTATGAAAATAGCATCAACATGCACAACAAAACAAGAATTCGAGCTTTTGGAACGCTACTCCAGTATACAAAAATTGACAAGAATCTTTTGTCTCTGCCTCAGGTTCGCCGAAAATTGTAGAAAGCCAAGTCATGAGAAGAGGATCGGCATCTTACAACCCATTGAGCTCCAAAGCGCACATCTCAAAATCATCTCCATCATTCAACGACAAGAATTCTTTCAAGACGTAGCTGATTTAAAGGCAAATAAAGGAGCCAGCGCCAAAATACGATCGCTCAATCCTTTCATAGACGAGATGGGAATCCTTCGAGTTGGAGGAAGACTCCGAAATGCAAACATTTCGCAGGACGCGAAGTTCCCCATTCTACTACCGCAACGCAACCATATAACTTACCTGATTGTTAGGGAGGCACACATAAAAACCAATCACGAAGGCCTTCAGCTCGTGCAGAATTATCTTCGTAGTAAACGATCAAAAGGTTATCCGATATGAGATCCATCCAACCTGCTGTAAATTCGCAAACAGAGCTAATGAGCAACTAATGGGTAACCTACGCATCACTCCATCAAGTGCATTCTCACATTGTGGTGTAGACTATGCAGGACCCTTTAGTACAAGAATGTCAAAAGGACGAGGATCAACGATCCTCAAAGGATACATCGCCCTGTTTACCTGTATGGTGAAAAAAGCTATCCACCTCGAGCTTGTAAGTGATCTGTCGACAGAAGCCTTTCTGGTGGCGTTTAAGCGTTTCAGCAGTCGAAGAGGGCTCTGTCAGGGAATATTTAGCGACAATGGAACGAACTTTGTCGGAGCGAGCAATCAAATGGACAAAGACGTCCAAGAAGCCATTGAAAGATCCACAAGTGATTTAGCACGAATAACAGCCAAAGATGGAGTCTCCTGGAATTTTATACCTGTTGCTACGCCCCATTTTGGAGGTTTATGGGAAGCTGGAGTGAAGTCCGTCAAAGGGCATATCAAACGAGTATTTGACGAGGCCAAGATAGTTCCAACCTTTGAAGAATTCTCCACGATACTTTGTCAAATAGAAGCCTGTCTCAATTCAAGGCCGATTACACCCCTATCCAGTGATCCAAATGACCTGGAATCTCTGACACCTGGTCATCTTTTGATTGGACGCCCATTGCTAGCTCTACCAGAACCAGATAGATCACAGAAAACTCTACATGAACGTTGGCAGATGCTCACTGCAATGCATCAAACATTCTGGAACAGATGGACAAATGAATATTTACACACTCTTCAACGACGCACGAAATGGACTAAGCACGAAGAAAATATCAAAATTGGGGAATTAGTCCTTATAAAAGAAAGAGACATGCCACCGACCAAATGGCCCCTTGCCCGAATTCATGAAGTGCAACCAGGAACAGATGGTAAAGTACGAACAGCTACGGTCGAATACAGCGGAAACAAATTCAAGAAGGTCGCGATCATCAATCTCTGTCGTCTTCCTGTCGAGATCTCCGAGGATAGTGCACCGAAGCAAACACAAAGGTCTGAAGAATCCCAAGCGCACATAGCATTGTATGATGAGCAACGAGTCGACTCTCCAACTAAGCCAGTTCAAGTTAGACTTCAAACTACGCCTGTTCGAACCAAATCTAAAGCTGTTCAAACCAAACCTCAGTCTATACCTCTTCAAGCCAATCCTCAGAAACGTAAATGTGACGCATTCCACCAAATTGAAATAAACAAGCAGCCTAAAAAGAAAATGAGAATTGCTCCTTGCACCTGGGCAACAAAGCTTATGAATCTAGCCCTTCTCATGTTTTCCCTATTAACTCTGGGTCTGGCTAATTTTACGAATGCCAACTACGAGGTTATCAGACCTAAAGGTGGGTTCTACGTTGAAAGACTGGGCAATGTTCATATTTTACGTGGGAATCTCAGATTAGAAGTAAATTTTCCCATAAACACAACTCTAGAAGATGAGAAAAGTGTTATATCTACCCTGAAGGAGGTCAAGAACATGTGCTATCAGACAAGAGATTTATCGGAGTTAACACACTGTGAGGCACTCGTACAACATATGGAGTCAAGACAGTTTGAAATACTTAGCCATATCCGGGAAATCAAGGCTATTTCGAATCCCAGGCCAAAAAGAGGCTTAGTTTGCAAGCTACTCGCTGCTGTTTTCGGTGTTAACGACGAAGTCTACACCGATATAGATACCTTGCAGGAAAACCAGCAAAATATCTTCAAAACTCCGGCACCACGGCATGCTCTTAAATACGAAAATATCACAGTCGAGTAATATGAACATGATTAAACTAAAGAATCTCGGGGAAAAATTGAATCAAGTAATCGGCGCTGTCAATGAAATGAAAAGATGGTACGCACAAATCGGTCACAACAGGCTCAGCATTCAAGTATTATCAACATCTCTTACGGCAATGGATTTTTACGACGATATAAGTCAAAGTATTCAAAATTAACAAGAGCCATGTATGGTCACGAGAGCATCCTTAATTTCATTTCACTAAATACAATCAACACTATGATACAAAATACCAAACAAAAAATTTGTTTTGCTTTCGAAATTCTACGGAGCCCTCAAAAGCGAATATCCCTAAAACGAAGTAAGGAGGGAGCCTCAGTTTATGGATATTTCACGATAATTGAAAATACCAGATACGATCTCATCCACATAACGGCTGTTCCACATAAACAAGATACACATCGTTACATCATGATTGATGCAGGGCCTCCCACAATCGCAGTAAACTTTGATCGTCAAGTTTATTTCACTCTGAACCAAGAAGAAGTAGACGCATGCAAGTCCGAGGAAGAGCTAATGATATGCTCACCTGGAATGACCACCAACACGATGACAAAACCTAACTGCATCCTGGATGAGATCTACAACAGGCACAACCGAATCATGTGCTCCACATTCAGCACAAGCAGCGAACGTACATTGTGGAAGAAGCTTAGGATGAAGAACACATGGCTTTTTGTTGCTGATCCACCAGTTCCCGCACACTTAATCTGCAATGGCCAACGGCAGGAAATCTTGACAGATGTAGGAATAATACGCACAGCAACAAACTGTATTATAGAAACCAAAGAAGTCACGATTTGGTCATCACTTAGCAAGGAAATAACTGTTTTAAGTTCCTTCATGAAAGAGATTCCACCTGAGAAGTTTTAACACGATCACACAACAGCCAGCATCTGCAACCTCTGAACCGATCACCAAATTATCTCAGCAGGTTTTCAAGAACGAGGTTTTACACCTTCAGGAACCTGTAAGCACACTGCAGAAAATTAAGGAACACACGGTGCCAGCAGCAGCCACAATACTTGTTACTCTGCTATTACTACTAATTGGTAACTTAATAAAAAGAAGATGCCAAACATACCTTCTACGAATAAGGAAATCTACAGGACAAACCGAAGACCATCCTGGAACTGCTACCTCACTTAGGGACAGATTCAACAGCGCCCGCCCAACATGTTCAGTTCAAAGTACAGCAAAATAAATTACATACGTCCAAATTCTTCCTATTAACTTTAGATGCAAGACAGCACAATTTTCAATTTTATTATTTTTGTAACGTATTGCCCATAGTTCAATATTCTTAATTGATGTAAATGCCATCTTGTAATTCTTTAGAGTCAACATTCTTAACTTTAATACTACGTTGCATAATTATGCGATCAATCAAAATTTCATATTTTCGATTATTGCTGGCTTGCACATTTTGGGTTAACGAACTACTACCAATATAATTGGCCACCGAGCAACATGCCAAGACTGCCAGCAATAGCCATTCCAACGTTTAATGGTGATTTTAAGGAATGGAGGAGGTTTTATGACTTGTTCAAGACAGTCATACATGATAATTACAACCTAGAACCAATACAAAAAATGCAATATCTCCTGAGTTACCTAGAAGGAGAAGCCAAAGATTCCGTTTCGCATCTGCAACTAGATGCATTAAACGACGATACAGCGATCATATTACAGCAGCGATTTTCAAACAACAAAAGGATGGCTATGGCATATCTTGATAGCATATTCGACATAAAGAAAGTAGAGCATAGGAGTGCAGCGGTAATAATCAACATGTTCAACGTTGCGGAATTGTCTCGCGGCACTGAAAAGTATGTCTTTTAACACGGATCAGTGGGATCCGACCATAATTCAAACTGCGATGCGAAAGCTTGACTCTGAAAGCATCCGCATGTTCGGAGACACTTTAAGCAACCACAAGGAAGTGCCATGAGTTCAACAGCTCTACGATTTTCTTTTGAAAAGACATGAAGTCTTATGAACAATCAAACCACAGCCCCACGAACAGCACACCAAGAAACGAGCTTTCACTACAATGACAAAACCAACCTGTACATTTTGCAAGGAGCAGCATTTCATATATCGCTGCGGCAAGTTTAAGGAACTCTCCACTGAAGATCGCCATAAATTCATATCGTCGAATGAATTATGCAAGAATTGCCTCACTCACGCCAAAAGCATCAAATGCAAAAGCTCACGTAGATGCTTTGAGTGCAATAAACCACACCACACGCTTCTGCATTTCCCAAACATTAAAGCTATTACCTCCAATATTGCCACAAATGAATCTTGCCAGACCTCGGCTCCTGCAGTGAATACTAAGGAAGTGAATGTTTACTGGACAACAAATCTTGCTACGAGCCCTCATTGATCAAGGCTCCCAATCATCCTTCATTACTTCAAAGGCAGCGAACAGGCTAGGACTAAAAAAGCAAAGTATTTTTGCAACGATCTCCGGTATTGGTGAAAAAGAAACATCGACTGTACGAAATCAAGTCTACATGTCTATAGCGCCACACTTCCAATCGACATTTACCCTCCTAGTCGAAGTATTAATCATGCCAAAACTTACAACGATATTACCAGAAGATCGAGTGATTTTACCTAAGTCTAGTAAGATCCCAGAACTAAGGCTAGCAGATCCTAATTTTGCCTCCCCGGGATGAATTGATGTCATACTTGGAGCAGAGGTGCTAGAAGAAATAATTGAAGAAGGCTTACGGAAAGCAGATCCATTATTAGCACAAAAAACAAAGCTTATCAGGTAAAACCATGTCCAAGGCTAAAAGAAGTGCAAAAGAAATAACAGCTTGCATCTCAATGACTGAATTCCATAAATCTGTGGAAAAGTTCTTTGAGATGGACAATGAAGATCACGAAAGAGAGCCTTCAATCGCTGAAGTTCGATGCGAAGAACATTTTCAAGCAACATTTGATAGAGATAATCACGGAAGGTATACAGTTCAGCTTCCATTCAAAGATGATATTAACATAAAACCACTTGGAGAATCTCGTATTAAAGCCTTATTAGGATACAAGCAAGTCGAGAAAAGACTGGAAAGAGATCCAAAATTGAAAAAAGAGTACCAAAAGTTTCTTGAGGAATATGTTGAGCTCGGACACATGGAAAAAGTTGTTCCTTACAGAGGAGATACTCGTAATGTTTTTTACTTACTTCACCATCCAGTATTTAAAGAAGATAGCACTACGACCAAAGTCCGAGTCGTATTTGATGCATCAGCAAATTCCTCAGAGGGTCCTAGCTTAAATGATCTGCTTTATACTGGTGCCAAGTTACAGCAAGACCTAGCCCAAAGCTTATTAAGATGGAGAAAACATAAGTACGTTTATACCGCAGATATTGAGAAGATGTTCCGGCAGATCATTGTAGCAAAGCAAGATAGAGACTACCAACGAATCCTTTGGAGGGATGAAAACTCGAAAACAGTTAACGAGTATCAGCTGAAGACAGTTACATATGGCACAGCATGTGCCACCTTTTTGGCTGTAAGATGTCTTATTCAGCTAGCAAAGGATGAGGAACACATGTATCCACACGCGACTAGAGCCCTTCTAAACGATTTTTATGTCGATGACATGCTCAGTGGGGCAGATTCCAAAGAGGAGGCAATAAAACTACAAAGGGAAATCACATGCCTACTGAAACAGGGTGGATTTAACCTTAGAAAATGGGCTAGTAATCATCCAGCAGCTGTCCCTGAATATGCGAAAGAGAAGGGACTACTTCAAATAACTGAAGATGCATCGCTTAAAACATTAGGGGTTCATTGGAATCCCAGTAAAGACGATTTCAATTTAAGATTCCAAAATTTGAAAAAGGTCAAAAGCTGACAAAACGACGATTATTGTCAAACATTGCCAGTATTTATGACCCACTACAATGGCTGGCTCCAGTCGCTATACGAGCAAAAATACTTATGCAAGACGTCTGGAAAACTGGACTGAATTGGGACAACCAGCCTTCCGAAGAGATTGTGAAGCGCTGGAATAGCTTCGAAACGGATTTAGCAGGAAAACATAAAGATACCACGATGGGTTCACTACACTTCTAAAGCCAACATTGGGCTTCATGGCTTCTGCGATGCTTCGGAAGCTGCCTATGCCGCAGTTGTGTACAGCAAGTCAACCGATAACTTTAGAGTTATCAGAACAACTTTACTTTGCGCAAAAACTAAAGTTACGCCACTGAAATCAAAAATATCACTTCCAAAACTTGAGCTTAACGCAGCTGCTCTTCTCTCAAATCTTCTGCATCAAACAGCTAATACTATGGGCTTGACTAACGTACCAATTTTGCTTGGAGTGATTCGACGATTACACTGGCATGGCTGAAGAAGGAACCATCTTCATTAGATACCTATGTCGCGAACAGAGTTTCCAAGGTACAGACTTTAGATGGTGGGAAGTGGCAATGGTATCATGTGAATTACACAACCATAAGTTATGGTGGAGTGGTCCCAGTTGGTTGTTACAAACGGCTAACATCGAAGCCCCTATGAAAATAGCATCAACATGCACAACAAAACAAGAATTCGAGCTTTTGGAACGCTACTCCAGTATACAAAAATTGACAAGAATCTTTTGTCTCTGCCTCAGGTTCGCCGAAAATTGTAGAAAGCCAAGTCATGAGAAGAGGATCGGCATCTTACAACCCATTGAGCTCCAAAGCGCACATCTCAAAATCATCTCCATCATTCAACGACAAGAATTCTTTCAAGACGTAGCTGATTTAAAGGCAAATAAAGGAGCCAGCGCCAAAATACGATCGCTCAATCCTTTCATAGACGAGATGGGAATCCTTCGAGTTGGAGGAAGACTCCGAAATGCAAACATTTCGCAGGACGCGAAGTTCCCCATTCTACTACCGCAACGCAACCATATAACTTACCTGATTGTTAGGGAGGCACACATAAAAACCAATCACGAAGGCCTTCAGCTCGTGCAGAATTATCTTCGTAGTAAACGATCAAAAGGTTATCCGATATGAGATCCATCCAACCTGCTGTAAATTCGCAAACAGAGCTAATGAGCAACTAATGGGTAACCTACGCATCACTCCATCAAGTGCATTCTCACATTGTGGTGTAGACTATGCAGGACCCTTTAGTACAAGAATGTCAAAAGGACGAGGATCAACGATCCTCAAAGGATACATCGCCCTGTTTACCTGTATGGTGAAAAAAGCTATCCACCTCGAGCTTGTAAGTGATCTGTCGACAGAAGCCTTTCTGGTGGCGTTTAAGCGTTTCAGCAGTCGAAGAGGGCTCTGTCAGGGAATATTTAGCGACAATGGAACGAACTTTGTCGGAGCGAGCAATCAAATGGACAAAGACGTCCAAGAAGCCATTGAAAGATCCACAAGTGATTTAGCACGAATAACAGCCAAAGATGGAGTCTCCTGGAATTTTATACCTGTTGCTACGCCCCATTTTGGAGGTTTATGGGAAGCTGGAGTGAAGTCCGTCAAAGGGCATATCAAACGAGTATTTGACGAGGCCAAGATAGTTCCAACCTTTGAAGAATTCTCCACGATACTTTGTCAAATAGAAGCCTGTCTCAATTCAAGGCCGATTACACCCCTATCCAGTGATCCAAATGACCTGGAATCTCTGACACCTGGTCATCTTTTGATTGGACGCCCATTGCTAGCTCTACCAGAACCAGATAGATCACAGAAAACTCTACATGAACGTTGGCAGATGCTCACTGCAATGCATCAAACATTCTGGAACAGATGGACAAATGAATATTTACACACTCTTCAACGACGCACGAAATGGACTAAGCACGAAGAAAATATCAAAATTGGGGAATTAGTCCTTATAAAAGAAAGAGACATGCCACCGACCAAATGGCCCCTTGCCCGAATTCATGAAGTGCAACCAGGAACAGATGGTAAAGTACGAACAGCTACGGTCGAATACAGCGGAAACAAATTCAAGAAGGTCGCGATCATCAATCTCTGTCGTCTTCCTGTCGAGATCTCCGAGGATAGTGCACCGAAGCAAACACAAAGGTCTGAAGAATCCCAAGCGCACATAGCATTGTATGATGAGCAACGAGTCGACTCTCCAACTAAGCCAGTTCAAGTTAGACTTCAAACTACGCCTGTTCGAACCAAATCTAAAGCTGTTCAAACCAAACCTCAGTCTATACCTCTTCAAGCCAATCCTCAGAAACGTAAATGTGACGCATTCCACCAAATTGAAATAAACAAGCAGCCTAAAAAGAAAATGAGAATTGCTCCTTGCACCTGGGCAACAAAGCTTATGAATCTAGCCCTTCTCATGTTTTCCCTATTAACTCTGGGTCTGGCTAATTTTACGAATGCCAACTACGAGGTTATCAGACCTAAAGGTGGGTTCTACGTTGAAAGACTGGGCAATGTTCATATTTTACGTGGGAATCTCAGATTAGAAGTAAATTTTCCCATAAACACAACTCTAGAAGATGAGAAAAGTGTTATATCTACCCTGAAGGAGGTCAAGAACATGTGCTATCAGACAAGAGATTTATCGGAGTTAACACACTGTGAGGCACTCGTACAACATATGGAGTCAAGACAGTTTGAAATACTTAGCCATATCCGGGAAATCAAGGCTATTTCGAATCCCAGGCCAAAAAGAGGCTTAGTTTGCAAGCTACTCGCTGCTGTTTTCGGTGTTAACGACGAAGTCTACACCGATATAGATACCTTGCAGGAAAACCAGCAAAATATCTTCAAAACTCCGGCACCACGGCATGCTCTTAAATACGAAAATATCACAGTCGAGTAATATGAACATGATTAAACTAAAGAATCTCGGGGAAAAATTGAATCAAGTAATCGGCGCTGTCAATGAAATGAAAAGATGGTACGCACAAATCGGTCACAACAGGCTCAGCATTCAAGTATTATCAACATCTCTTACGGCAATGGATTTTTACGACGATATAAGTCAAAGTATTCAAAATTAACAAGAGCCATGTATGGTCACGAGAGCATCCTTAATTTCATTTCACTAAATACAATCAACACTATGATACAAAATACCAAACAAAAAATTTGTTTTGCTTTCGAAATTCTACGGAGCCCTCAAAAGCGAATATCCCTAAAACGAAGTAAGGAGGGAGCCTCAGTTTATGGATATTTCACGATAATTGAAAATACCAGATACGATCTCATCCACATAACGGCTGTTCCACATAAACAAGATACACATCGTTACATCATGATTGATGCAGGGCCTCCCACAATCGCAGTAAACTTTGATCGTCAAGTTTATTTCACTCTGAACCAAGAAGAAGTAGACGCATGCAAGTCCGAGGAAGAGCTAATGATATGCTCACCTGGAATGACCACCAACACGATGACAAAACCTAACTGCATCCTGGATGAGATCTACAACAGGCACAACCGAATCATGTGCTCCACATTCAGCACAAGCAGCGAACGTACATTGTGGAAGAAGCTTAGGATGAAGAACACATGGCTTTTTGTTGCTGATCCACCAGTTCCCGCACACTTAATCTGCAATGGCCAACGGCAGGAAATCTTGACAGATGTAGGAATAATACGCACAGCAACAAACTGTATTATAGAAACCAAAGAAGTCACGATTTGGTCATCACTTAGCAAGGAAATAACTGTTTTAAGTTCCTTCATGAAAGAGATTCCACCTGAGAAGTTTTAACACGATCACACAACAGCCAGCATCTGCAACCTCTGAACCGATCACCAAATTATCTCAGCAGGTTTTCAAGAACGAGGTTTTACACCTTCAGGAACCTGTAAGCACACTGCAGAAAATTAAGGAACACACGGTGCCAGCAGCAGCCACAATACTTGTTACTCTGCTATTACTACTAATTGGTAACTTAATAAAAAGAAGATGCCAAACATACCTTCTACGAATAAGGAAATCTACAGGACAAACCGAAGACCATCCTGGAACTGCTACCTCACTTAGGGACAGATTCAACAGCGCCCGCCCAACATGTTCAGTTCAAAGTACAGCAAAATAAATTACATACGTCCAAATTCTTCCTATTAACTTTAGATGCAAGACAGCACAATTTTCAATTTTATTATTTTTGTAACGTATTGCCCATAGTTCAATATTCTTAATTGATGTAAATGCCATCTTGTAATTCTTTAGAGTCAACATTCTTAACTTTAATACTACGTTGCATAATTATGCGATCAATCAAAATTTCATATTTTCGATTATTGCTGGCTTGCACATTTTGGGTTAACGAACTTGATTGCAATTGAAATAATTTAATGATGATTGCAGAAAAAATTATTGTAAATACCTTTGATTTATGAATAAAGTATCACTTGCAAAGTATTCCTCACAGCATACAAAACGTGTTTATTTTCCCAGTTTCCCAGTTTACCCTAATTCGATTATATTCCACAACAATTGAATATATCGAATAATCCCAAATTCCTCAATAACAGCTGGTGTGGCTGGTTTTTTGAGGAATCATCCTGTTCTTATTTCGGTCTGCAGAACTCAGTTTCCGCGCCGAAACAGGGCTAGGTGCCGGAATTAAAGTTTTCCTTTCTGCGAGCCAGCCATAACGACGGATCGGAGAGTGATATTGTTTTTCTTCTGTACGTAAAATTTTAAAGGGATCCTTTTTTTCTCATTTTTATTGAAATTAATAATTAGCAGATTTTGTTGTTTTAGAAATTTGCCTTTTTAGTAAATAAACGGCCATGTCTTGTTAAAATATCATGTTTTTCATTTCTGGAAATGACCTCCTCCTTTCCCGTCCTTTTCCCTTTGTGGTACTTATTATATGTAAGGTGGCTCAGCACGAGCAGAGGGTGTCCGGGAAGACCCACGACATGACTGAGCGCTAGCCGGCCTCAGTATGCCACCCCGGGTTACTCACCCCTCTGCTAATACTTAATGCCTGCAACGGCGGTGACTTCCCCGGTTGCCACACCCTCCAGCGGTTCCCGATGAGATAGCTCATTGCCAACCTTAGCGTTGAAATCACCCAGAATTATTTTTGTGTCGTTTGTGGGCAATGAGTCGACCAGTTATTCCAGGTGATTGTAGAACGTTTCCTTCGTTTCTTCGTCCTTTTCTTTGGTCGGGGCGTGAACATTAATCAGCCAGATTTTGAAGAATTTCGCTTTTATACGGATCGCACACAACAGTTCATTGACTGCCTTAAAATCAATAACGTTGGATTTGAACTCCCTGTCCACAATGAAGGGCACTCCAAATTCTCGTTTTCCAGTACGCTTCCCACTTTTAAATATTGTGTGCGATCTCATGTCTTGAATGTCGTTTCCAGTCCAATTCGTTTCCTGGACTGCCAGTATTTTTAATTGATATTGACTGGCCTGTTGTAAAAGGTCCTTAACAGCGCCAGGGTAATTGAGTGATCTGACATTCCAGGATCCAATGCCATAGTCCTTTTTACGTTTGCGAGGTCATTGCCGTGAGTCCAATCCATTCCGAGGCCTATCTGCAGGTTTCGAAACAATCAAAGATTTTCCAGGGACGGGGAGTTAGCCCGTCGCCCAGCCTCCATTCTGGCGGCATTCTTATTACGTCGATTCCGTTATCAGGCGCGGAAGATTCGCCTTCACCCTCTTACGTCCTCACAAAGGAGGTGTAAGTAGGATTTAGTAGCAGAGCTGTAGATGTATTGACAGTTATTAGCATTTCTCCGTATTTAATGTCCCATTATTGGGCAACCAGTAAACCTGTTGTGCGACCCCGAGAGCATTTACTACCATTTAATTGAGGGGTTTGGGATAAGGAATCATGGAAGCTGTGGGTTGGGGACACAAGGTGTTCCTTCCTCCTTTCTCAAACGGGCTTGGGACCTTCTACGGCGGAGTTAAGTATTTGTCTTTGCTAAACTTTAAATTGATCATTTCACCCTTTATACATCCATTTAATGTGAATCTATACGATAATTTTTTGCTCTAAATTGAGTTCGCATAAGTGAGAAAATTAAAAATAACTCTCTCACCTCTAAGCAGTCAAGACCTGAAACGTGATTGGGAGGATTTCCACATTATGGCTGATGAGGGTAGTTCAGAATTGGTTCCACATAAATCATGTATTCGATACCTCGGTGTTCATTTCGAACCGTATCTGTACTATACTGAACATGTCAAAATGATGCTCAATAAAGCACAAAAACTAGTCATGTTCCTTCGACGACTCTTTCATTCCAGATATATGATGAAAAGCTCAAAGTTATCCGTTGCAAGACCATGGTAAGACAAGTTTCGATATATGGATGTCAGATCTGGTACAATCAGAATGCTAGTACTATGGAAACATTAAGAGTTTTCAAAAGCAAATGTCTTCGTGCATGTACTGGTTTATACAGAAATCCTGAGACGGATTGGAAACACGGTATATCGAATAGAAAAATTTATCAAACTGCTAAAGTGACGAATGTCGATATCGTCATATTGAGACTTCTTCGGAATCATACCACAAGATCTATTTCACCCTACAGACGGGTATATTGAGACTTGTCTCGCTACTGGCTTTGTTCATCGAGAAGCATTCGTGTATTTGGACATGAACCGATTTATTTTTTTTGAGTCTGACGGTGTCCTAATTATGTATCACATATATAGATAAAATTGATAAGATAAAATACCCTCATAATTTGAGTTCACGAGACCAACAATTCCAGCGGAGATACTCATTTGCTAGATTTGTTGAGGCTGGTTGAACTGGGAAAGAGCAATCTAGGTACTGTTGGCTGAATGACACTGTCTAAATTATTCATGTTTATTTTATGTTTTGTGTTTTTCGTTAATTAGTTTTTGAGTTTCAGTCCATTATTGCAACATTTTGCGTTTTTGTTTTTTATGATAAAAATTAGGGATAGGTTTCAATATTTATGATAGGTATTGTTATGTTTATTATATTAGGTTTAGAGATAAGGTTTAACTTTTAGGTTAGGAATATTGTGAAAGCATTTTTTAGTACCAGGTGCACTTCGATTACTTCTGGATGAAATAAAAAAATATAAAATCAACATCCTCGTAGTGAAAGAAACCGGATAGCACGGTGAAGACATATTTGACATGCAAACGCACACCGTGTTTAAAAGCGGAAAAATGCAAGGAAGACATGAGTTCGGAGTGACTTTCATTGTTGACAGCATATTTAAACAAATTATTTCCGACTTCAAGCCCGCTAAAGAAATGCTCTGTGTGATTCGTATCAAGAACAAATTTTTTAATGCCTGGCTGGTCAACTGTCACGCGCCCACAGAAGAGTCAATCAAAGACGAATTTTACAGCACCCTATAACGCACTGTCGATATATTGACTACAATGTAAAAATCGGCCGAGAAACGGCACATAGAGGAACGACCGGAGGACAGATGCATAGACCAGCGACAACGGACAACGGCTGATAGCCTCCGCTACTAGTAGAGGCTTCACAGTACACTCCACACGCTTTCCACACCGAGACCTCCATAAGCGAACGTGGGCATCCCCAGACGGTCGTACATTCAACCAGATCGCCCATGTTCTCATACAACAACAAGCCACCACTTGCATTCTCGACCCGCGCTCGCTCCGTGGCGCTGTATGTGATTCGGACCACTACCTTATAAGGGCCAAGTTCCGATGCCGCATCTCCAAGAGCTGCAAACAAGGAGCATCAATTACTCCAAGCTACCAGATACACAAGCTAAATGAGAGCCCAGTAACGTCCACATACATGTCAGCGCTGGAAAGTTGCATCAACATATTCCCGCAGGCGGGAGAAAGTAGTGATGACATCAAAATCATGTGGAAGACAGTAGTAGCCAGTAGGAGGTTTTGGGGCACCAGGCAAAGAAAATTAGACACGACTGGTAGGACGAAGAATGCAAGGAAGCGATGAAAAGGAAACAGGCGAAGAAAGAATATATTCAGCGACCAACTGGGTCCAAAGAAGAACAATATAAAAGCCTTCGACGTCAAGCTAAAAAAATTCGCCGAAGAAAGAAACGACTGTCAATCATAAAGTCAGATCGGCGTATGCCCCTATCAAACAACTAAGAGATGGCTTCAATTCACAAACAAGTCTTTGCAAAATTCTACAAGGAGCAATCATAGGCAACTCAGTCGATATTAAAAACAGATGGCTGCAATATTTCCAGAAGCTATTCACAGCGTCCCCAACAACGATTGAAGCTGTGAACACTCCAGAAGCAGGGCAAGAGGTCCTAGTCTCGCCACCAACCAGAGACGAAGTACAGGCAGCAGGACGGGCCATGCTGTGCACGTCTTATAAAGTGCTCTTCGAAATCATAGAAAGAAAATTAAAACCGCACTATGATAGTATTCTAGGAGAGTATCAAGGAGGCTTTCGAAGTGGAAGATCTACAATAGACCAAATATTGTCAGTATAGCAGGTGCTGGCAATGAGCTATCTCATCGGGGAACAACTGGAGGATATAGCCTCCACGATGAAACAAATGACAACGGCCAGTGCCTGATTAACTTTGCATGTAGCAGAAATCTAGTCATACGTTCGATTTGCTTCCCACATCGACGCATTCATGAAATGACCTGGGTATGACCGGATGGCAACACACAAAACCAGATCGATCATGTTCTGATCCGACAACGTTGGGCCTCGAGCATACTTGACGTCCGTACATACCGAGGAGCCAATTGTAACTCAGATCATTACTTGATCAAATTAACCTATAGATGTCGTTATGTCAAAGGCATATTTGGCGAAGACAAGCCCGCTACAAAAATTTGACATCGGAAGGCTCCAAACGGCGTCTGTGGCCAAAAATTTCACGGAGACCCTTGACAACCAGCTGGCTCCCATCTTATCAAACACATCGTTAAAGACGAGCTCTGGATGGAAGTGAAAGCGGCTATTAAGACCGTGGCAGAACAGACGATCGGACATCAAGCCAGGCGCAAGCGAAATGATTGAGAACCCGAAAGAGATAGCAGAAATAATGAACGATTTTTTCTGTAATATTGGTTCCGAATTGAATAAGAGGATTGTGAAACCAAAAGATAAAAAAATTGAAATGCCACAAACGAATAAAAATTCAATATTCTTAGCACCAACGGATGTTGCAGAAATTTTAGAAATAATAGATAGAATGAAAGTACAAAATGGAGGCGTAGACAAAATTAATACAATTACTTTAAAAACTTTAGCCAACTACATTGCAGAACCATTGAAATACATTTTCAACCTCTGCATTCTTAACTCAATATGGCCAAAAGCACTAAAAATAGCAGAAGTAGTACCCATTTACAAAGCAGGAGGTTCAAAAGAGACTGGTAATTATAGGCCCATATCTTTAATTTCTAATATAGCAAAAATATTTGAAAAAATACTATCCAAAAGAATACATAATTTTATGATTACCAACAATATATTACAGAAAAATCAATATGGCTTTGTCAAGCACGTTGGTACAAAAGATGCGCTAAATTACTTGAGTGAGAAAATTTATGATAAAATAGATAAAAGTAAGCCAATAGCAATTACTTTTCTGGATTTGGCAAAAGCTTTTGATACGGTGGATCATGATATACTTCTTGATAAATTGAATCATTATGGAATCAGAGGAAACCCACATATGCTTGTGTCAGATTATTTGAGAAATAGAGAACAATACGTTCGAATTGGTCAATTTAATAGTAATTTAAAACCGATTAATATAGGAGTTCCACAAGGAACAATATTAGGACCACTATTTTTTATCATATATATAAATGATTTACTTTCAAAAATGCCTGAAAATATTGTGTCATATGCAGATGACACTGCTGTCATAGTAAGTGAAGACACATGGTATAAGGTTGAGAGAAATATGAATATTCATTTAAGCGAAATAGCTGATTGGCTGGCTTTGAACAAACTATCATTAAATGTTAGTAAAACTACATATATGACATTTGGAAGCTACTGTGATAGTATTCCTAGTGAGATTGTAATTGAAATAAATAAAGCCAAAATACAAAGAGTGCAATACTTCAAATATCTGGGCATAATTTTTGATTGTCATATGAAATGGGATGGCCATGTAAAACATATACTAAAGAAAACCAAATATCTACTCTATATATTCTACAAAATGTCTAGATATATGCAAGCTGAAACATTAAAACTCTTATATTATGCATTCTTTCATAGTATAATTAGTTATGGTAATATTGCATGGGGTGGTGCTTACAAAACACAACTTAATTTATTACAGAGATTTCAAAACAGACTTATCAAAATAGTCAATAAGAACCAATTTATAAAAGATAAACCACTGTCGTTAAATCAAATATTTAAACTTGAATCTTTGACTTTCCACTACCCAAGACTCTTTGAAATATATGCCAATTCAACCAATAAAACAAGATATAAGTGTATTTCATTACCAAAAGTTAATAAAACAATCAGTAACAAAAAAAGTTACTACAATGCTTTAAAAACATTTAATAGTCTTGATAATGATCTCAAAGTACTGGCTGTATCTAAAAAATCAATTAAAATTAAACTAAAAAAATGGATCAAAGAAAACATCTTAGGATGAATTTGAATAATTTTAAACTGGTGATGGTATTTTATTTTATAGTATTAATTTTAAGTGATAGTATATCATATGTTTTTGATTGAAAATTTAATTCTTAGTTAGTAAGTTACCGGAAAGCGTACAGATGTCTATGTATATCTCTGCTGAATTACTTAAATTGATTTTGTAATTGTATTCTGGTGAAATAAATAAATAAATGATGAGCGCCAGAATGCGTTAGATAAAAAGAATCAGGCGTACAAAGAACACGTAGGTAGGAAAGCCAGGACGAAGAGAGAATACTATGAAAATCTCAGAAGAGTAGCGAATAAGATAATTAGGATTAAGAAAAGAAAATACTATGATGATCAATTGAGAAGTATAGATGTAAGCCTAGCGAGCAACAACACAAGACAAGCATACAAGGTAGTGAAAAGCCTGAAGCGTGGTAATCAGCCCAAAACCTCCAAAATAGAACTCAGGCAGTAAAACTCAACGAAACTATCAGCGATCCTATAACTAACACCAAGTTTGGATTACCTCAAGGAACAGTTTTATCCCCCATCTTATACAACATCTACGTAACATCGCTCTTTAGAATCGCCGCGATAGAAGTAAAAATAGTAGGATTTGCTGATGATACTGTCGTTCTAATTACAAGCGACAAATGGGAGAATTGTTATGAACGCACTACAGAAATATTGGCAAAAATTATACAATGGACAGAAAGACATTCAATCAAGCTAAATGCTAAAAAAACAAAAATTATACCATTTTCATGTAATTCGAGCGCCCAACCACCAAATAATCTTAATGTCAAAGTAAGAATAATGGAGCAGAACAGAATACAAATAATTAAACTTCAGAACAATGCGCCGGCTAAATACTTAGGTTTGCATATCGACAGACATCTAAACCGGAAAGATCATTTACAGAACTTAAATGAAAAGCTCAAACGCCTTTTGTACATATTCTACAATCTCAGACGCATACTTAGAACAAATGACCTGATCAAATTATACAAAACGTTGTTCCAAACAGTTTTGACATATGGCATAATCGCTTGGGGTGGAACTTACCGACACACACATAAGATGCGTCCAAAATATACAGAAAAAGGCATTGAAGATAATTATTGGAACACCTCATACTTTTCCGTCAAATCAATTATTTATTTGTACAAGCACTCTCAATATAACAAATTTATATGCGCTAAAAGTTCTCACATACATGACAAAAAAATTAAAGAATGACACGGATAACTCATGAAATGAAAACTAGACAGAGGTTCATCAACATGGCAACTATTCGCGCAACTACAACCCAGGAGCAGAAGCATTTCACATGTGTAGCACCAAGGCTTTACAATGACCTACCACACGACCTAAAGGGATGCTCAACAAGTCCAATACGTTTCAAAACAAAACTGAAATACTATCTGATAGCAAAACAATCATCGGAGCAGTCTACAAGCTAATTATCACGATCCATTAGTTACACCTATTTATAAATTTTGAAATTGAATTTAAAGAAATATAATAACATAGAGAAATGTTAAATAGACTCTAGAGATACTAGAATAAGCTATGATTGTAAAAAAATATTCTCCCTACAGCATACAAGTTCATAACACAGCTCTTGAACATCGGGGCCTAACATATAGATGTCTGCGGAGAGCTTCCATTGGCCCCACCAACTCTGGATGAAGTTTGTTCCATCATCAAAGCCCAAAAGAATAATAATGCGCCGGGCACCGATGAGATTCCAGTGGAATCAAATATGGTAGCCGTAGTGTGCATAAAGTTATTCACAAAGTCATCCAGCACATTTGGCAACAAGAAAATATGCCGAAAGAGTGGAGCCAATCAATTATATTCCCTATCCACAAAAAAGGTGACTAGCTACAGTGCGAAAATTGTAGAGATATATTGCATGTATGATTTATTGTAGATCACTACCTTGTATGGCGTACAAAATATTTTCTAAAATCTTAGAAAATCAAATCGGATCATACGCCAACAGTGTTATTGGGGAGTATCAAGGTGGTTTTAGAGCAGGTAGATCAACAATAGACCAATTATTCAGTCAAGCAGGTACTTGAAAAATGCTGGGAGTTCAACATAGTATACCAAATTTTCGATTACTTTTAGCAAGCATACGACAGTATTGATCGTAACGTACTGTACCAAATAATGCTTGGCTTTGGCATTGCATGCAGCCAAATTAGTCCGTCTTACCAAAATGACAATGACGTCGACGACCTCCCAAGTCCGCATCAATAACCAACTCTCCGATGCCTTTGACATAAATATTCGGATTAACGCAGGGAGATGGGCTGCCTCCATTGCTATTCAATTTGGCTGTGGAGTACGTCATAAGGAAGTTACCTGTCGATACCCGTGGTACATTACTATACAATTCGACCCAAGTAGTAGCCTATGCGGACGACATCAACATTTTGTCACGGTCATTAAAAACTGCCAAAGAACATTTCCTGAAACTCGACAGCGAAGCAAAACTGGTAGGGCTACAAATCGTACGTCATAAGGAAGTTACCTGTCTATACGCGATGTACATTACTATATAGAAGGTGTTATTTTGAATAGATCTAGTAGGACTACAAATCAATGAAAATAAAACAAAGCTCATTACAGTCGAGGAAAAATACCTCAAATACACAAAATATCACCCTTGGCGAATATAGTATCGAAAATGTTGGCGAATTTGTGTACTTAGGCGCCAAAATAACGAAAACGGGTAATGAAAGAGACGAAATAATACGCAGAAGAATACAGCTCGCAAATGATATATTTTATTCAGGTTTGGCGATCTTGAAGACCAGCTGCATACACAGAAAAACAAAGCTCCAAGTATACAAATCTGTGATAAGACCTGTGTTATGCTATGGGTGTGAAACATGGACCCTAACCCAAGCATCCGCAAATATATTGAGCGCCTTTGAGCGACGGGTCCTGAGGCAAATAAAGGGAGCGAAGACAGACGGGGACCAATGGCAAATTCAATACAAACATGAGCTGTATGAAATTTTTGACGAACCGGGGGTCCCAACGATTGTAAGACTGCGGAAGCTGCAATGGGCTGGCCACATAAAACGTATGGACGAACAACGGATACCCAAAAAGGTATTCGTTGGGAGAACTGAATTCCGGAGACCAGTTGGGAAACGGATTCCGAAATTGGAGGACGCGGTCAATGGACCGAGACAGTTGGAGGCGCTATTTGCAGGAAAAGGCCCGAGAGGGGCTGTAGTGCTAAGAAGAAGAAAGCAGATGCTCGAAAAGTGCTGGAAATATAACATTGATGTGCACCAACTGTTTGTAGACTTCAAGCAAGTATACGACAGTGTCGACTCCCAACAAAACTAGTCCGTATGGTCAAGCTCCGAAAAATTTACGGCCCAGTGAAACAAGTAACAGAGTGGAGACTTCGTTACAACGATGAGCTCTATGAACTATTTGATGATCCACTTGTTTCCTCTTGCGTAAAGTTACGTAAATTCCAATGGGCGGGTCATGTAGAAAGAATGGAAAAAAAACTGGCTACCCAAAAGAACATTGACGGGTAGAGCACATGATATACGTCCAGCGGGAAGACCGAGGACTCGATGGGAAGACGCAATAGAAGTTGACAGCAGACCCTTGTTGGAAGTAAACAATTGGTGGAGAAGGTCGCGGACACAGATGATGACTTTTTAGTATAAGATAAAGTGTTTGATTGAATTTAATTAGAATTAGGTTATAATAAATTAGATGTAGGAGGAAAGCTAACTATTATGTTTTCATTATGATTAAATTTTGAATAGTGTTGGTTGGTTTTTTCTCCTTTTTCGAATTGAATCAAAAAATATGTAATAATTTTAATTAAATTGTATGAGTTTTTTTGAAGAAGTGTTTTTTAATTGAATATGTATAAATTTAGAGAGCCATTTGACCCATGAAGTAGTAGTAGTAGTATTTTTATTGTTTGAAATTTGCTCTATATTCTTTGAGAATGTACGATTAGAATTGAATAGAATGCTTTTGATATTGGCTTTGACTTACACCAAAAAGTTCGCGGATTCTGTTAACAAGAGGCTTCAAAGCGTTATTAAAAACAAATGGCTTCATACTATATATTAGTTATTTCTTAGGGTTTTTATTTTTCTCTAGCTTTTAATTCTGCACGAATATCAAAAAGTGGGGGGAATTCGGTTACAGCACTCTTTTATCGAATGATTACCGCTGCACCGATTGCGTTCAAATTTTGTATTCCGGAGCACTTTTTAATTCTAAAACCGATAAGGTGAGGAAAAATCCGATCCAAAACCTTTTTCAATATAATTCTATTAATTTTAGTATCGAACTGACCGATGAGCACTACATTTATTCGTCAATTGACAACCTACACATTTATTCAATTGTGACCATATGTTGTCATATAACACAATTGAAGAAAATAACTTCTAAAAACTAAAGAGGTGCCCTTGTCAAGAATAGAAGGGTGCTCTTTTAAAGAATAGAAGGGTGCCCTTCCAAAGAATAGAAGGGTACCCTTCTAAAGAATAGAAGGGCACCCTTTTATTCTCAAGAGGAGCATTTTTCTATTCTATAGAAGGGTACTCTTCAAATGAATAGAAGGGTATCATAAAGTATAGAAGGGTACCCTTCTATAGACTAGAAGGAAGAGTACAAGGATGCTTCCCTAGAGAATAGAAGGATGCCCTTCTATAGAATACACACCTAAAGAATAGAAGGTTGCTCCTCTAGAGAATAGAAGGATGCTCCTCTAGAGAATAGAAGGGTGCCCTTCTAGAGAAAAGAAGGCTGCTCTTCTAGAACCCGTCCTTGCACAATATATTACAGCAGCATCGGGGATCTGCCATTTCAAATATTATAATTTAATGCCTTAAATTCCACCAAAATGTTATTGAAATACAATTCCCATCCCATTTTCTTCAATTGTGTTATATGACAACATCTGATCACAATTGAATAAATGTGTGTGTTGTCATTTGACGAATAAATGTAGTGCTCATCTGTCAGTTCGATACTAAAATTAATAGAATTATATTGAAAAAGGTTTTGGATCGGATTTTTCCTCACCTTATCGGTTTTAGAATTAAAAAGTGCTCCGGAATACAAAATTTGAACGCAATCGGTGCAGCGGTAACCATTCGATAAAAGAGTGCTTTAACCCACTTTTCTTTCCTTTTTTGTTTAAATCTAATCTGTCCTCACCTCTTCAGTTTTTAATCTAAAAGCGATCCGGTATGTAAAATTTTAGCCCAATCGTCCCGCGCTAACAGTTCGATAAAATAGTGCTACAACCGTATTACCTACGGTAAAGGAAAATGGGAACGATTGTGGAACTTTGGGGAGCACAGGACGCCGCAGATCATGCGCCACAAGATTATTCTACCTCACCTTACCGTCATAAAATGATCACAACAACAAAAACTGACAAGCTGCAGATCTTTGAGAATGGAACCTTTGAGAAACGGAACAAATGGAGAGGCGATTCTCATATAAACTCCATAGGAAATGATATGACCACGTCGGAGCATATCTACTAAATAGCAGCTGCAATTGGAACAAATTTTATTTCTTACGGTACTTATGGAGTAGAGAGAATTGGACTAAAAGTGAGTATGTATGGAAAACAAAAACTTGAATTTGCTTGCATTTTCACCAACACAAGGTAAACTTTAATCCATCTTTTACACGTTTATTTGCCTCTCTTTTCATTTTGACAGCTCTTCGATTGCAGGTGCTAGTTAGTATATATCATTGAGTAATTAAATAATACTGGAGTGGACAACCACGTGACAATATGGTTGCAACAACCCCTGCGACCACTTTTCCTACTGCTACGCTCTTGTTTACAACCTTAGAGAGAGCCAAATTGCACAAGCAAACATGGCTGCTGCTCAATGTAAACAAATTTTCATACAATACCAAAAATTTGCTTTCTATTTGAAAAACCTTCAGCATTGTATGAAAAAACTGCAAAACATTAATATAATAACTACTCACTTGTGAAAGGAAACACCTACAGATCCTTTTCCACTATGATTTTTTCACGAAGGCACTACATATTTCATTTTGAAATTCTAACTTAATTACACAGTGTCGCACGTTAAAGTAACTTGAATCACAAACTCCAATCGAATGTTTAAACACTTGATACGAATTTACATCGCGAACACTTTCCATAGTTTTAATATCGGATAAAATTCGCGACGAAACTTGCAAATTGGCCAATTTGGCGTCCAATTTGCATCAGTCAACTTGACAGTCAGTTCACACCTAGTCAGCTTTTGGAACAAGAAAGTGACCAGCAAGAGGCAGACGGGGAGGAAATGACAGACTGTTTACTTGGAAGAGAACAGAAACCGGTCGCATGCTCTCTCATGCGTTTTATATGAGCTTAGCCCATCCAGTTCTTATTAATCTTAGGTATATATGCTCTGTCCATAGATTGGAACAGGTAGTTCCATTCTCAAACCTCCATAGGAGGTACATATTGACTGTAGTGAAAGTAATATTACACCTGGTTTAGGGATAACAACATTTTAAGGAGTGACATTGTAAATCGGAGCGATGAACTCAATTAAAAGTGTAATGTCCGTTATTGCTAGAAAACTATGGGTTATCGATACGAAAGTGTTTTCAATCCTAAGTAGCCGTAATGTTTTATATGTATTCAATGCTATTTTCTGGTTTTGTGAAGTGTTATTTGCAATTTCATATTTACGAGTGCATACGCGTTTGTTTACTTTCTTGTGACAACCCGTTGGTTTCTCCTTAACCAGCTTTAGAATCACGGTCGCAGGGGTAGGCGTAAAAAGACACATAGCTAGGTAGGCGGTCGCAGGGGTAGTTGCGACTACGTGTACATATGGATGTCCACTCCGGTTGTATCTTGTTCCTGAAAGGGCAAAGATCAACTTTGACGTTACGGCTTTTGAGGAACAAGAGTGGACATCCATATGTCCACATTGTCGCAACAACCCCTGCGACCAAGTTCCATGCTATTTGACCCTTCCCCAGCGACCACGATTCCCTAACTTGTTAAGGGAAATTCAATGGATTGTCAGAAGATAGTAAACAAACGCGTTCGCACTTGTAAATGTGATTTTGTTTCCAATAACACTTCAAAAAGTCAGAAAATAGCATTGAAGACGAATAAAATTTTATAGCCACTAGGGATAAAAACACTTTCATATCGATAACGCATCCTTTCCAACAAGAACGCATATTACACTTTTTACTGAGTTCCTCGCTCCGATTCACAATGTCACTGCTTAAAATGTTGTCCCTAAACCCGGTGTAATATTACTTTCACTACAGTCAATATATTGCTTCGGACACGTTCTCGAACCGAAAAAACGATTAAATTCTGAGTCGTATCTCACGCACCAGTAAAATTTTGCATCCATGTTCGAACCTGGAATCGACAACCGTCCTCGGGAGAGGAGAAATTGGAAAGCAAATGGATATGAAATGACAATCAACCTCAGGAACGCAGTCAGATAATCTCCTATGGAGTTTATATGGGCATAGCCTCTCCATTTGTTCCGTTCTTCAAAGGTTACGGCCTTTGAGGAACGGAACAAATGGAGAGGCTATGCTCATATAAGCTCCATAGAAAATGATACGACCACCTTCTGAGCATGATTGTCATTTCATTTCCAATAATTTCCACAATTTCTCCTCTCGAGAGCCAGATTGTCAATTTGACGACTAAACATGGACGCGAAATTTACCTGGCGCGTGAGATACGATTCGGAATTTAGTCGTTTTTTCGGTTCGAGAACGTGTCCGGAGGTGCATATTGACTGTAGTGAAAGTAATATTACACCTGGTTTAGGGATAACAAGATTTTACGGAGTGACATTGTAAATCGGAGCGAGGAACTCAATTAAAAGTGTAATGTGCGTTATTGCTAGAAAGCGATGGGTTATCGATACGACAGGGTTTTCTATCCTAAGTGGCCATAATGTTTTATTTGTATTCAATGCTATTTTCTATTTCTGTGAAGTGTTATTTGCAATAAAACCATATTTACGAGTGCATAAGCGTTTGTATACTTTCTTGTGACAACCCATTGGGTTCCCTTAACTAGCTTTAGAATCACAGTCGCAGGGGTAGGTGCAAAAAGACACGTAGTTAGGCAGGCGGTCGCAGGGGTAGTTGCGACAACGTGTACACATGGATGTCCAGTCCTGTTTTATCTTGTTCCTCAAAGGTTACGGCACTTTGAGGAACGGAACAAATGGAGAGGCTATGCTCATATAAGCTCCATAGAAAATGATACGACCACCTTCTGAGCATGATTGTCAGTTCATTTCCAATAATTTCCACAATTTCTCCTCTCGAGAGCCAGATTGTCACTTTGACGACTAAACATGGACGCGAAATTTACCTGGCGCGTGAGATACGATTCGGAATTTAGTCGTTTTTTCGATTCGAGAACGTGTCCGGAGGTACATATTGACTGTAGTGAAAGTAATATTACACCTGGTTTGGGGATAAAAACATTTTAAGGAGTGACATTGTAAATCGGAGCGAGGAACTCAATAAAAAGTGTAATGTGCGTCATTGCTAGAAAACGATGGGTTATCGATACGAAAGTGTTTTCTATCCTAAGTGGCCATAATGCTTTATTTGTATTCAATGCTATTTTCTTGTTCTGTGAAGTGTTATTTGCAATTTCATATTTACGAGTGCATAAGCGTTTGTTAACTTTCTTGTGACAACCCATTGGGTTCCCCTTAACTAGCTTTAGAATCACGGTCGCAGGGGTAGGTGCAAAAAGACACGTAGTTAGGCAGGCGGTCGCAGGGGTAGTTGCGACACCGTGTACACATGGATGCCCACTCCGGTTTTATCTTGTTCCTCAAAGCTCTGACCACGTTCTGAGCCTGATCGTCATTTCATTTCCAGTAATTTCCAATATTTCTCCTCTCGTTAGTCCTATTGTCAATTCGACGACTAAACATGGACGCGAAATTTACCTGGCGCGCGAGATACGATTCGGAATGTAGTCGTTTTTTCGGTTCGAGAACGTTTCCGAAGGTACATATTGACTGTAGTGAAAGTAATATTACACCTAGTTTAGGGATAACAACATTTTAAGGAGTGACATTATAAATCGGAGCGAAGAACTCAATTAAAGGTGTAATGTGCGTTATTGCTAGAAAACGATGGGTTAGCGATACGAAAGTGTTTTCTATCCTAAGTAGCCATAATGCTTTATTTGTATTCAATGCTATTTCCTTGTTCTGTGAAGTGTTATTTGCAATAAAATCATATTTACGAGTGCATAAGCGTTTGTTTACATTCTTGTGACAACCCATTGGGTTCCCCTTAACTAGCTTTAGAATCACGGTCGCAGGGGTAGGTGCAAAAAGACACGTAGTTAGGTAGGTGGTCCCAGGGGTAGTTGCGACAGCGTGTACATATGGATGTCCACTCCGGTTTTATCTTGTTCCTCAAAGGTTTTACCTATGAGCTTTGAGGAACGGAACAAATGGAGTGGCTATGCTCCTTTGAGAATGGAACACTGGAGTGGAACATCAACTCAAATTTTGTCATCATTTCCCGATGCGCCACGAACGTTGCTCTTCGGATTTAATTTTGTAAGGGTGTAGTCGAAAAAGGGAGCTACAGTTTAGAAATATTTGAAAATGTAAAAGTTAACTGCCATTACATAATCGATTGATAATGTTCCTATTTCAGACTTGAATAGTTTGTAAAACTTTATTTAGATAAAAAGAAACTCACAGTGACATTTAATAAGCAAAAACTAAATCTGTTCCTTAGGTAATTACAAATTAAACTACTATTAAAACTATAATCGTTCATTCTTTTATACTTTTTCACCTCCCTTTTCCTTTCATAATCGTCTTCAGTGGAATTAAGGTGAAATATAATCGTTTTGCTTGACCTTCGCTATGTGTGAGAGAACTACATGCCTTTAAGGTGTACTAATTTGTTAAGATATCGCCTAATAGAAATTTATTCTGATTTTAATTTCGCAATAAAATAGTATTTTGTGTTGATGTATTTTACTGCTATAAGCTTAACTAACAAGCTGAAATGTCGTTTGTTGTTCATGTGCTCACCATATGCAACAAAGAGTTGCTTTCCGATGCATGCCACTTTAACATTTTTAGGTATACTATTTAGAGTAAATAAGTTTCTCGTAGCTGGCAGTAAATTGTCTTACAGTCAGTATATTGCTATAGGCGAGACTTGATCGAATGGATCAAAAATAGCTTAATGATATCTTGATTCAATTTATATGAGGGAACAAATTTGAGCATATATTGGTTATGAGTACGTCGTCTATTACTGTTGAATTTCTCAAACCTGTGATTCGTCCCAAAATGAATTATCCTGCGCCCAGATAGTAAATTTATTTCTTTGAAATAGGCTATAAAATTGATCAAAAGTTATGATACAAAATTCGAATTATTTATCCAAAGCATATTTTTGAAGAGTTCATATATCCTTCTGCTTGTTAATATAAAGACTAATTATTTCGAAATTACTTTTATTCATTTTAAAATTCAATAATATAATAAATGGATTTCATTCTATATATGCCTACAGTTAAAAGCATAATGCTAAGAACTCTGGAATTCTGCTTTCCGCTTTCAAGGATGAAATTACTTCCACATCCAGAGAGGCGCTTGAAATCAATACTGTCGCTAAGCTCGTTGCATTTGCCTGCAAAAATAAAAATATATCTTAGATCCAAATGAGATTTATAAAAGTAAACAGTTTACCGATTGTTGTCCATTAATTATTCTTTCATCTCCATATATTGGTATGTCCAGTATCATTTAGCAGACTCCTGAAAAAAAAATAAAATTGATTTCATCAATAAAATTATTCAAGCAATATGCTAGCAAAAATTGCCCCCAAAATGCAGGCGCTACTACGCGAAAACTAATCGATTAAAATGGTCGCCAACGAAATGTAAACATAATCATGCATGAATTGGAAGCAGTGATTTTGAGTGAAAAACACTTCTAAATATTGTATTGTGCTTTCTACATTGTATGTTGTTACTTACTTATGAAATGATACTCCTGTGGGCTGACGGTTCGTTCTATTATTGCATATTTTCACAATGCACATGATTTTAGAAACTTTGTTCGTATTTTCCTTCTTTTCCGTCGAAATATATAGTTTTCTCACTTGCAATCTTACCGAAAGATTGTCTCTTATTGTCTTGTTCATGAACAGCGCACAAATCACAAATTTTCACTGATTTTAACTAAAAATCCCACGGCGAACGAGTTTGTTTACGCGGATTCACAGCCGAATTTGACAGCGAATGCAAAAAAATCATATGATAATATGAAGATTTCTCCTTATCGACAGCGAGAATTGATGACAAGAAAATTCAGTGTTCCATTAGCATCGGGCCGTTCCTGTTAGTTACCTGTTCCAATCTATGCTCATATAAACTCCAGAGGAAATGTTGTGACAACGTCAGAGCATATCTACTAAATAGCAGCTGCAATTAGAACAAATTTTATTTCCTACGGTACTTATGGAGTAGAGAGAATTAGACTAAAAGTGTGTATGTATGGTAAACAAAAACTTGAATTTGCTTGCAATTTTACCAACACAAGGTAAACTTTAATCCATCTTTTACACGTTTATTTGCCTCTCTTTTCATTTTGACAGCTCCTCGATTGCAGGTGCTAGTTAGTATATATGCTCTGACAACGTTCTGAGCCTGATTGCCATTTCATTTCCAATAATTTCCAGTATTTCTCAATTAAAAGTGTAATGTGCGTTATTGCTAGGTAACGATGGGTTATCGATACGAAAGTGTTTTATATTAAAAAACCCGAAAATAGCATTGTATAAAAATAACACATTATGGCTACTTAGGATAGAAAACACTTTCGTATCGCTAACCCATCGTTTTCTAGCAATAACGCACATTACACTTTTAATTGGGTTCCTCGCTCCGATTTACAATGTCACTCCTTAAAATGTTTTTATCCCTAAACAAGGTGTAATATTACTTTCACTACAGTCAATATGTACCTTCGGAAACGTTCGCGAACCAAAAAAACGACTAAATTCCGAATCGTATCTCACGTGCCAGGTAAATTTCGCGTCCATGTTTAGTCGTCGAATTGACAATAGGACTAACGAGAGGAGAAATATTGGAAATTACTGGAAATGAAATGACAATCAGGCTCAGAACGTCGTCATATCATTCCTTTGAGGAACAAGATAAAACCGGAGTGGACAACCATGTGTACACGTTGTCGCAACTACCCCTGCGACCGCCTGCCTAACTACGTGCCTTTTTGCACCTACCCCTGCGACCGTGATTCAAAAGCTAGTTAAGGAGAACCCAATGGGTTGTCACAAGAAAGTAAACAAACGCTTATGCACTCGTAAATATGGTTTTATTGCAAATAACACTTCACAGAACAAGAAAATAGCATTGAATACAAATAAAGCATTGCGGCCACTTAGGATAGAAAACACTTTCGTATCGATAACCCATCGTTTTCTAGCAATAACGCACATTACACTTTTAATTGAGTTCCTCGCTCCGATTTACAATGTCACTCCGTAAAATGTTGTTATCCCTAAACCAGGTGTAAAATTACTTTCATTACAGTCAATATGTACCTCCGGACACGTTCTCGAACTGAAAAAACGACTAAATTCCGAATCGTATCTCACGCGCCAGGTAAATTTCGCGTCCATGTTTAGTCGTCAAACTGACAATCTGGCTCTCGAGAGGAGAAATTGTGGAAATTATTGGAAATGAAATGACAATCATGCTCAGAAGGTGGTCGCATCATTTTCTATGGAGCTTATATGAGCATAGCCACTCCATTTGTTCCGTTCCTCAAAGTATCATTCCCTATGGAGTTTATATGAGAATCGCCTCTCCATTTGTTCTGTTCCTCAAAGTGTAAAACCTTTGAGGAACAAGATAAAACCGGAGTGGACATCCATGTGTACACGTTGTCGCAACTACCCCTGCGACCGCCTGCCTAACTACGTGTCTTTTTGCACCTACCCCTGCGACCGTGATTCTAAAGCTAGTTAAGGGGAATCCAATGGGTTGTCACAAGAAAGTAAACAAACGCTTATGCACTCGTAAATATGGTTTTATTGCAAATAACACTTCACAGAACAAGAAAATAGCATTGAATACAAATAAAGCATTATGGCCACTTATGATAGAAAACACTGTCGTATCGATAACCCATCGTTTTCTAGCAATAACGCACATTACACTTTTAATTGAGTTCCTCGCTTCGATTTACAATGTCACTTCTTAAAATGTTGTTATCCCTAAACCAGGTGTAATATTACTTTCACTACAGTCAATATGTACCTCCGGACACGTTCTCGAACCGAAAAAACGACTAAATTCCGAATCGTATCTCACGCGCCAGGTAAATTTCGCGTCCATGTTTAGTCGTCAAATTGACAATCTGGCTCTCGAGAGGAGAAATTGTGGAAATTATTGGAAATGAAATGACAATCATGCTCAGAAGGTGGTCGCATCATTTTCTATGGAGCTTATATGAGCATAGCCTCTCCATTCGTTCCGTTCCTCAAAGTGTAAAACCCTGTATGTGAAATCCGATATATTGCTTACCGTCGGTAGCAAAACTAACGTTGGATAGGAAGCCATATGGTGGCAATTTGCATATGTATTAGTCGGCCTACTATGGACAAGCTTCCGGTTGCTGTCACCCAACTGCGGCATTAGCAAATGCTTATATTTCGTCATATATACTATTTCCCGAATAAAAAACGTGCCGAACGCATTCCGTGCATGCTATAAATTCACCTTGTATAGCTCATTGTGCTCCTAAACTTTCCAAGACGAGCAAATGAAGCACACGTTTTGCACCTTCGACTGATAGCTCAGCGTTGGGATGTAAACAAACTCTTATAACTACACTTTGGGAGGCGATAAAACTAAACGGGTATAAGAACTGAAATAATTTTCACTTCACTAGGAGCGCTATTGTGTTCTCCGCGGACCATCTGGATTTCACTGCAGAAATCTGTCTCTAAACCGTATACAACCTCGAATTTTTGTTGGCACCTCCACAATTCTTCATATAACGCCATGTAAGTTAGCCAGCAAAGTCGGCCTACTAATGGTCATGTGTGGGGTAGTAAGCGCTGCTGCCATATGGCTTGTATCTATCGTCAGTTTTGGTCGGTAGAGCATATATACCTAAGATTAATAAGAACTGGATGGGCTAAGCCAAAACTAACGACAGATACAAGCCATATGGCAGCAGCGCTTACTACCGCACACATGACCATTAGTAGGCCGACATTGCTGGCTAACTTACATGGCGTTATATGAAGAATTGTGGAGATGCCAACAAAAATTCGAGGTTTTGTACGGTTTAGAGACGGATTTCTACAGTCAAATCCAGATGACCCGCGGAGAACACAATAGCGCTCCTAGTGAAGTGAAAATTATTTCAGTTCTTATACCCGTTTAGTTTTTATCGTCTTCCAAAGTGAATTTATAGGAGTTTGCTTACATCTCAACGCTGAGCTATCAGTCGAAGGTGCAAAACGTGTGCTTCATTTGCTCGTCTTGGAAAGTTTAGGAGCACAATGGGCTATACAAGGTGAATTTATAGCATGCACGGAATGTGTTCAGCACGTTTTTCATTCGCAAAATAGTATATATGACGAAATATAAGCATTTGCTAATGCCGCAGTTGGGTGACAGCTACCGGAAGCTTGTCCATAGTAGGCCGACTAATAAATATGCAAATTGCTACCATATGGCTTGTAACTATCGTCAGTTTTGGCTAAGCTCATATAAAATGCATGAGAGAGCATGCGACCGGTTTCTGCTCTCTTCCAAGCGAACTGTCTGTCATTTCCTCCCCGTCTGCCTCTTGCTGGTCACTTTCTTGTTCCAAAAGCTGACTAGGTGTGAACTGACTGTCAAGTTGACTGATGCAAATTGGACGCCAAATTGGCCAATTTGCAAGTTTCGTCGCGAATTTTATCCGATATTAAAACTATGGAAAGTATGCGCGATCTAAATTCGTTCCAAGTGTTTAAACATTCAATTGCAGTTTGCGATTCAAGTAACTTTAACGTGTGACCCTGTGAAATTAATTTAGAATTTCAAAATGAAATGTGTAGTGCCTTCGTGAAAAAATCATAGTGAAAAGGATCTGTAGGTGTTTCCTTTCACAAGTGAGTAGTTAATATGTTAATGTTTTGCATGTTTTTCATACAATGCTGAAGGTTTTTCAAATAGAAAGCAAATTTTTGGTATTGTATGAAAATTTGTTTACATTGAGCAGCAGCCATGTTTGCTTGTGCAATTTGACTCTCTCTAAGGTTGTAAACAAGAGCGTAGCAGTAGGAAAAGTGGTTGCAGGAGTTGTTGCAACCATATTGTCACGTGGTTGTCGACTCCAGTATTATTTAATTACTCAATGATATATACTAACTAGAACCTGCAATCAAGGAGCTGTCAAAATGAGAAGAGAGGCAAATAAACGTGTAAAAGATGGATTAAAGTTTACTATGTGTTGGTTCAATTGCTTGCAGAGTCAAGTTTTTGTTTACCATACATATGCACCTTTAGTCTAATTCTCTCTACTCTATAAGTACCGTAAGAAATAAAATTTGTTCGAATTGCAGCTGCTATTTAGTAGATATGCTCGGCCATTGGCTTTTGGGAGGAGTGGGTAAATCATTCGAAACGTCAAAGCTTTATTTACGGCTTCGTGTTTCATCGTGGTCAATGTGCGGAAAGTTCCATTTTCTCGAAAACTGTAGTGAATATTTAAGTGGTGAACACAATATATTCCGTTTTGGCTAGTTTCACGCGATACATGGTGTAACTATATTAAAACAAGTCACTTAATGTTAGCAAGTGATGTTGCGTTGTTCAGTGCCGTGTTGCCAAAATTTCGATAATGGCTCGGGAGGAAAATCGTACTCTTGGTAAAAATTTAAAAGTTTTATAGATTTGAAATAGCAAGAAAGTTTTGTTCTAGCGCTTTCAAGTTATGAATTAGAAGAAAACCGTTCGAAAATTGTTTCTTTGTTTTGTTTTGATTACATCATATTACACAACCTCAGAGCAATAAGAAATGAAGGGGACTGTCCCATACAAAGTATATGGGGAGATTTGAGAGCCACTTTTCGTGTCGGGCTGTGAAACTGGTACGATATTGCTCTCTCGTGTCGTAACGTCAAAATTGACAGCCTAGTTGAGCGCTATTTCCTTGCGATTTTGCAAGCTCGCGAAGCGAATTAAGTGATTTTCTTGCAAACTAAACGTGTCTGAATCGTGTGATTCATTGTCAAGTACATAATATCGTGCAAGAAGTGTGGTGTATTGTTCTTTTCGCAGTGACATTAGACAATCCATTAACAAAAGCGAAATGAATTGTGTAGCGCCTTCGTGCGAAAACAAACAAAAGCATGCATCTATTGGTGTTTCCTTTTACAAGAGAGTAGTCCAAAAGTACATATGCTACAAGTTTCGTCCCCTGCGTTAAGTATTTCATTAATAAATCAAAGTCGACGCAGCCATCTTGGCTCGTGCTTTAAGTACAACAATGCAATAGGGAAAGTTGGCTCGTGGGGGCATTTTTAAACAATTTCAATGCTTAAATCATCCGTATTGCAGATTTCCCGAAAATGAAACGGATTGTAGTTTTGTAATAATCGGGCAGTTAAAGGGTTAAAGAAAAACTCAAAATGTCCCAGATCAATCGAAACGATCGAACCGGTACGATTGCAGATTGAATTGGAACAATTTCCGATTGACCTAGAACAATTTGCAATCGAACCGGTTTGAGATTGATCTGGTACTACGAGACACTTTTGACAGGGCAGTTGTCATTGAGCAGGAGACTGTGAGGTAACCAAAGACATATAAAGTAATGGATGCGAAATGAGCTTATTTTCATCCATACGTGAGTGAAGTACTTTTACTACATACATGCCTTCCTCTCGCATGCGAATTGAAATCCCCCTGCCCTTCACGCCGCTAGAGAACCCACACATTCAAGTCGCCTTCTAATTGCTCTCGCGAAAATCCCACTCTTCTTATACCCTAACCCCCGAATTGTCAACGAAATATCAACCATATGATTGAAAACATATGATTTGTGAAAATTCAACATTGATGGGAAACGTCTAATCAAGTTGAATTTGAAATTGTACACAAATCAATTTTTTAAGATAAACCGTGTTGAATCTAGTGCAAAAGCGTTGCAAATGTGATAATTAATCAAACTGAAAAGTTTATTACGGATCGCGAGTGTTTTTGTGTCGAAAAATGAAAAATGTAGTGACGTGTGTGGGATTATAAAAACAGCTATAGGAAACATGTCAGGGACGTATCCTTCGTAGGGTAAGTCATGTTCAATCTTTTATATCGTTCAAGTTAGAATACCCGCACGGAAAATTGATTTAGTTCAATATGCGAAAATTAGTGGGAGACGTCACGTCAAATTTATATGAAATTCGAATCGACAGTTAATAACGCGCCAACTTCACTCTACATCATAAAGTGCTTCAATTCCCTCGATGCATTTCGTATCCATTCTCTCATACATCTATGGAGGTAACTCACGTGGGAAAATTAGTGCCGATCGTTTCAATATCTCAGGTAATAATTTCTATAATTACACTAACGCTTACATTACTGCAACACCCTGTACAGGAAGATAGTCGCCGATAATCGAAGCAGTCATCCCAACGAAGCTAACCTCAACGGTCTCTTTCTGAAGACCCATTGCAGGAACAGCAAGAGTCCCGCAATTTCTCGCTCAAGGCATGCAGCAGCAGTAGCAGTAGAAGCAAGTACCGTAAAAGAGAGAACGGTCCCTGGACTGCACTCGGCCAGAAGCTTTGGAAAAGTAAATGGACAGGAGTTCCCTTCCGGACGGAAAATCAGGTGGAAAATTCAAGAGGAAGTGTAAAGTTCTTGCACTGTTTAGTGTGATAAAGGTGTGAATAGTGGCGGAAGGTGTAGAAGAACTTTTTATTGTCTTTTTTATTCCTCAGCGCGCTGCTGTGGGTGAGCGTAGCGTCCACCGTAAAATATTGTGCAAAACGTCACAAACGAGTCGTCCGCTCGATCGTGTGGAAAGCGCTGAAGAAAATCGCCAGTGAGTGTTTAGTGGGGGCGCGACTCCGGTCAGGATTTCGCACAATAGTTTCGACTTGGACTTGAACGGGATTTCAGAGCTATCTGGTTTGTGTTGGCGAAAGTGTCGCAAAGTGTAGAAACCCCCCCCGAGCCAAGTCAACGAGTTCCAATAAGTGTCGGGAACTCAACTTCGAACTACGTTGAGTTGATTCAGGATTTGGTCGTCAGGTTCCCACTAGTTCCGGCTGCTGTTCGTGGTCGTCTCGATTGGCGAGAAGTGCGAAAAGTTAATCCGGGGACGCCTCCTGTGCGACTTGGAGTAGCAATCCAACTTTCTTTCAACTGTTGCAACGATTTTCCGGTCTTTTGTCGAATTGCGATTTTCTCGAGGAAAAACACTCAGCCGAGCCGAGCAATTGCTACCGTGCGAAAAATAAGAAGTGAACGGAGTCGAGTTGTAATATCGCTCTTCTGAACGACTCACTGCAGAGTTAGGAGTGAAAAATTATATTTATCAAAACCGCATTTGAAGATCCGATTGAGATTGGAGTTGAGCTTATTAAAAGGATTTATCAGGAAAATTATCCTGCCACTAGATATGTACTCAGGTTTATACAGTACCAATCGTTTGCCGCGCTAACGTTGTGGACATAGTTTTTGCTTGCAGTTGTCCCTGAAACACCACAGAAGGAAGGTGCCATTGGTGTCCTTGCTTGGGAAGAAGGACAGAAAGGAAAGACCGATTATTTTGTTTGATAACATAATTTTGATAACTAATTAAAAATTTTAGCATACTTTTTTTGTGAGGATTTTGAATAGTTCGCCACTTTCGGTCACTTGTGATTGTTTTCGCAATAATCAAATTCAATTTTAGCATCTAGTTAACATACTTCGATTATTCTACCAGTACTTCTATTATTCTATTTATTATTTAGTAGAGTCCAAACGATGAGAATTGGTGTCGTTAGCCTACTGAAGGAGTACATTAAGATTAATATTGTTTTTGAAGATGGCTCACCAGACCAAATCTGTGGTGATTGTTACACGGAAGTAGAACGGATATACTCCTTCATACGTCGTTGCAAAGAGACCGAGACAGCCCTACAACGACACAGATCGGCACGACGCCCTCAGGAACCAACCATAAACCAGCCAACCAAGATTCAGAGAACTGATTACTATCCGTCTGAAGATCCGGATCCACCATCTCGATAACAGCCTTGGAACTCCTGGGATCTTCCGCCACGACTCAACCAAGTACCACCACTGACTCTAGGTCCAGTGGCTCCGCAGGAACAACCCTATATGCTGAAACCGAAGCATATCCCCAGCATTGTACAGGGTTGGAATCTTCATTTTAGCGGGGAGCCAAACGGCCTGAACTTGGAAGTTTTCATTGGTCGGGTGGAGTCCTTAGTCGGAGAGATGTTGGCCGGCGACTACACGATGCTGGCAGGATATTTACCAATGCTGCTTAGGGGAGCAGCACTTGAGACATACTGGAGAATACATTCTGCCCCACTATCAATACGCTGGACCCGGTCGAAGGAGGTACTCCGCATGGAGTATCCTACGGTAGATATGGACGAATTGTTACTGGACAAGATCCATGCTAGATGGCAGCGTCCGGACGAGTCTTTTCATCAATATCGAGCCGATATCCTTCGGCTGAATGACCAGTTGTCAGAGCCGATGTCTTCCACCCAACTGCTGCGGGTCTTAAAACGCAATCTCAAGCCGGAACTTCGTTGCCATGTCGTAAACTCGGACCCGCAGAACATGGAATCACTGCTGAGGTTCGTGAGTCGATTGGAGAGGCTTGAAGAAGACCTCCAAGAACGGCCTTACCTGCATGCGAGGACGGGTCCGTGACGTGGAATCGCAGAAGTGGCACTAAATTGCAACAACCCAGATCTGGAAGAAAACACGGAGTCAAACACCTGTGTTCCGGACTACCCAGATGGTGCCACTCCAAAAAACGGACGAGCGAGTACCAAACTACCTCAGTGGTACTCGGAAACCCCGCAGTAGCTCCTCAGCCAGCTGCTCACCCCAATAACCCTGACGTTAACCCACCAGCCATGACCACTATGACTGCGGATGTTCACTCTCTTCCGGAGACCTCGCCAACGACAATATTGAAGCGACCACCGCAGTCACTGCCAGAAGAACCCCGGCAGCCTCAAATACGCACTCTGAAACCTTATCATGTTCGACTGCAGGAATATCGGATGGCTCGAGACCGAATATTTGCTTCCGAAGTAGTCACTTCCCGCCCGCGCACGACAAAATGGTCAACCCGTCGTTGGCGGAATTTCCGCAAGAGAGTGCGCACCTGCCGTCACACCCTAAACTCTTGTAACATCTCGGAGGTTGCTGAGAATGAGATCAGACCTTATCATCCAATTAAAGTGTTGGGCGAAACCGTGTTTGCATTGATCGACACGGGTGCCAGTATCAGTTGTCTTGCCTCGAGCTTTGGCTCGAAGGTGCTCCAAGAATATTCGACCTTGATTAAATCCTGGCGCAATGAAATCAGTACAGCTGATGGCACCAAACACCCTATACGAGGTAAACTAACCACACCCGTGACGTTCAGGGGTCAGGCGAAGGATATTACTTTCTACATTATCCCATCTTTGACTCAGAATGTGTACCTTGGCGTCGATTTCGTCCTTCGCTTTGGACTGGCCTCCGATTTATTCACAGATTTTTCTTTAAATACCAGATATGTCAACGAAATCACTTCTTTTCCCGATAGGCATGAACTGACGCCTAACCAACGACAACGCCTGGAAGCATCCATCGCTGCTTTCCCATCTTACGCTACCCAAGGCCTTGGCCGCACCACCCTAGTCTCACACGACATCGACGTTGGCGACAGCAAGCCGATTAAGCAGAGACACTATGCCATCTCACCGGCCATGGAGAAATTGGTGTAGGCGGAGCTGGATAGGATGCTCGAGTTGGGGGTCATAGAGGAGTCCCAAAGTGCCTGGTCATCACCGGTAACCTTGGTGGTGAAGCCAGGTAAAGTCCGCCTCTGTCTAGATGCCCGTAAGGCAAACGCGGCTACCATCAAGGACGCGTACCCTCTTCCACTCATCGATGGAATACTAGGGAGACTGCCGAAAGCCAATGATATCACCAGTCTTGACCTAAAAGACGCCTTCTGGCAAATTCCACTCGATGAGGGGTCGAGGGATAAGAGCTTCTTCACAGTGCCTGGACGACCATTATTCCAGTTCGTCACAATGCCCTTTGGCCTGTGTAACGCGCCGCAAACGATGATTCGGTTGATGGACAAGGTCATTCCACCTCACCTGAAACACCAAGTGTTCGTGTACCTGGATGATCTGTTACTCATCACGGAAACGTTCGATCAACACCTCCTACTCTTACAAGAAGTAGCCCTGCACATCAGTAAGGCGGGACTCACCATCAACGTAAAGAAAAGTAAGTTTGTAATGAAAGAAGTCCGATACCTAGGACATGTCATAGGACATGGCACTATCAAAACGGATCCAGACAAAACTCGTGCGATTGATGAGTTCCCCTTACCAAAAACAGTTAAGCAGCTACGACGTTTCCTTGGTGTGTGCGGTTGGTACCGAAGGTTTGTTCGGAATTACGCAACAGTTTCAGCGCCCCTGTCAGACATGCTGCGGAAAGGGAAGTTTATTTGGACCGAACTCAGCCGAAAGGCATTTGAAGAGCTAAAACAAGCCCTCACATCAGCTCCTGTCTTGCACAGCCCCGACTTCACGAAGCCCTTCTCCATTCATTGTGACGCAAGTCAACATGGAGTAGGAGTCGTGCTGGTGCAATTGACCGATGAGGGAGAGGAAGCTCCCATCGCCTTCATGTCCAATAAGCTGAACTCGGCCCAAAGAAACTATACTGTGTCCGAGCAGGAATGTTTGGCAGCGGTAATGGCTGTGAAGAAATTCCGAGCTTATATCGAGGGCCACCAATTCGAGATCATCACGGACCACGCTTCACTACAATGGTTGATGAACCAGGCAGATTTACATGGACGCCTAGCAAGATGGGCTCTTAAACTGCAAGGGTTCAAGTTCTTCATCAAACATCGGAAAGATACCCAGAACATCGTACCCGACACTCTCTCACGAATGTTTTCCCCAGAAGGAGCCGAATTGACAATAAATGACGAGGACCCCATCGAGATAGATTTGGACAGCCCACATTTCGAATCAGACAGCTACAAAAGGGTTGAAGCAAACCATCGCGACCCAACAATCGCAGCTGCCTGATTTGAAGGTAATAGACGGCTACGTGTATAGACGAAATGAATACGCCACTGGTGATCCATGGCAGGAAGAAGAGTCCTGGAAACTCTGGGTACCGGAGGAAATGACACAACCTCTGATCCTCCGCGCACATGACCATCCTTTAAGTGCCCACGGAGGTTACGGTCGGATGCTACGGCGACTCAAGAAATACTTCTTTTGGCCTAAAATGGCATCGCAGGTCAAAGACTACGTGAGTGCCTGTGAGACCTGTAAAGGCACCAAAGCGCCCAACCAGCCTCTTTGACCTCCTATGGGTCAACTCAACGTCCCAGAACACGTATTCCAACGTCTATACATCGATCTACTCGGTCCATATCCTCGGTCTTCCATGGGACACATCGGAGCTATAGTTGTTCTAGACCAGCTTTCAAAATTCCCACTGGTGGAACCTATCCGTAAATTCACAACTCCATCTATCGTGAAATTCTTAGAGAACCGGGTATTCCATGTGTTCGGGGTTCCAGAGAGTGTGTACTCAGACAACGGAGTACAGTTCCGGTCTCGGCAGTTTAAGGGCCTACTTGAGCAGTATGGCGTTGAACACCAACTAACGCCCATATACTTGTATCGCACCCTATTGGCCACGATCCGTTCCTACGTCCACCCATCTCAAAAGGATTGGGATCGGCGATTGTCTGCCATCACATGCGCCCTGCGATCCTCGTATCATTCAGTCACCGGTGTCGCCCCTTACTTTGCCGCCTTTGGACAGCACATGATTTGCCACGGTAAATCATACCGGCTATTACGGCAATTGAAGTGTTTGGGAGACCCCGTCGTTGCGCTGGAGCCCCACGAACGTTTAGGAAACCTCCGCCAACAAATCGGACGGAAGATTAAGGCCGCAGGAAGTGCAAATGAGGCGCAGTACAATCTCAGGTCACGATCTGCTGATTTCAAAGAAGGAGATGTAGTTTTCCGGCGAAATTTCCGGCAAAGTGACGCCGCGGGGCATTACAACGCCAAGCTGGACAGGCGATTCTTGAAGAGCCGCATAAAGAAGGTAATGGGACCTAACCGTTACCTGATAACGGACCCATCGGGAAAAGAAGTGGGGATATACCACGCAAAAGACTTGCGCCGATAGATAATAAGTCACGTCTGTTTTGTCCGTCCGCATATATTTCCAAAAACGCACAAGGGTTGACACTATCGGCCAAACATAAACATAAGTCCGTCCGTTCGTCTGTCAATTGTGTTTTTCTTTTATTGTTCGCCACTTCGTATTCCGACGGCGAAGACAACCCATGGTACCCTGAAAGATCCTTCAGCTCCTTTTTCGCAATCCGCATCGCCTTGGGATTGCGAAAAAATTAGCTGCCCTGTAATAACCGGGCAGTTAAAGGGTTAAAGAAAAACTCAAAATGTCCCAGATCAATCGAAACGATCGAAACGGTACGATTGCAGATTGAATTGGAACAATTTCCGATTGACCTAGAACAATTTGCAATCGAACCGGTTTGAGATTGATCTGGTACTACGAAACACTTTTGACAGGGCAGTTGTCATTGAGCAGGAGACGTGTGAGGTAACTCACGTGGGAAAATTAGTGCCGATCGTTTCAATATCTCAGGTAATAGTTTCCATAATTACACTAACGCTTACATTACTGCAACACCCTGTGTTGCTGGCCAGTCAGCTCCTGCATCGCTGATTGCTATTGCCGGTCATTCAACATCTGAAAAGGAAAGAAAAAAACACATAGAATCGATGTTTAGGTCAACTAAATGAAGTTACTTATCTGATATCAGCTGGACGCACGAATCCCGGTCACTTTCCATGGACGCTATTTGGATTTAGTTGTGTATTTGATCGAAATTCACTCCCGCACTTGTTTATATCAAACAATAACAAAACTATGACATTTAAAGTGAAATGTCAAAGTAAATGTCATTAAGAGATTACAATTTAGAATAGTAGATTTAAAGTAGTAGAATATCGTAACATTCATTACAATTCAGAATAGTAGATTTAAAATAGTAGAATATCGTAACATTCACAATAACAATTATAGTAAATAGTTAGATAGAGACAACTCAATTTGTTAAAGGAAAAGTACCGAAATCCTTTGTTCAAATTGATTTCTTTGTTTGAAAATTTAGGTACTTTCTGCAATTAAAAGACTAAGTTCAGTAGTATTGTGGAAGTTGGATACGACAGAACTATCGCTCGCGAATTTAAATTACTACGAATTTTTTGCGTTTTTTATAAAAGTGAATTATTACCGGACTGTGATTGTTAGCGTTCTTGTTTTTGAAATAAAGTTTTTATGTTAAAGTGTAGAAAGTGTTTCCTTGATTTTGATTTCTTTAGTATATTAAAAAATAGAGTTTTTTCAGTGCAACATTTTTTGGTCCGTTGAGCCGGATCCTTCGTAGATCCATAGAATTAGACTGAAAACTTCTCAAATACGGGAATTTATACAGTGAAAAGTATCTTTTAATCAAATATCGGTCGCGCGGTTAATTTAAGAAACATTGCAAGGACAAAGTGACAACGACAGAAAGGTCCGGTAAGTCTCCATTTTCCCTCATTCAATTACCTCTCCTACAAAGACAATTTGGAAATAGATTTTGTGTCTTCGAATACAAAATTCGAAAATATATTTCGAGAAGAAGTATTTTATGCACAAACGCTTACACATTAGCAATCGACAAAGACAATTTGGAAATAGATTTTGTATCTTTGAATACAAATTCGAAAATATATTTCGAGAAGAAGTATTTTGTGCACAAATGCTTACACATTAGCAATCGGCAAAGACAATTTGGAAATATATTTTGTGTCTTTGAATACAAATCCGAAAATATATTCGAGAAGAAGTATTTGTGCACCACCAATTACTTCTCATACGCTGCACAAATCGTTTAGACATTAGTGATCGATAAAAGCATTTGGGATTAGATTTTTGTGTCTTGGAATACACATTCGAAAATATATTTCTAGAGGAAGTAGTTTGTGCACCACCAATTACTTTTTATACGCTGCATAAATAGTTTATACATTAGTAATCGATAAATTCATCTGAAATAGAATAACAAAGTATATATTTCGAGGAGAAGTATTGTGCACCATCAATCACTTTTTATCCGATACGCAAGTTAACTATAATATTATTCTCCACCACTATTGGGGTACAGTTGTAAATTTTTTTGTTTGATATTTGAAAATATAAGTGTGTCGCCAAATTGTGATCCAATATTACATGCAAAGTGCGTCCCATTTCACAAAAGGTTAATATAAAAAGATGGATCGCTTAATGGCCCAACAAAAATTGTTGAGCGATCAGCTAAATAAAATGTATACGAATTTCCGTAAGGACTCGAAATCCCGCAAAACAGTAGCATACGCCAATAAGCTGTTACAGCGTGTGCAAGAGGTTCGTCAGTCATTCATACAAACTCACGAGAAAATCCTTACGTTGATGAATGGGCAGGACGAGTTATCATCGGATTATTTTTCACAAAATTGTTATTTAGCGTTCGAGGAACTCAATTTAAATTTCGAAACGGAGTTAGAAGAGTTGCAAATGGAACAGGGTACACAAGGAGGCAAAGAGGTACCAAATCAATCCCTTGTAGCAGCAAACGATACAGATGTTTGACTTCCACGGATCAACCTTCCGAAATTCAGTGGAAATTACAATGAGTGGACGTCGTTCAAGGATTTGTTCACATCTCTGATTCACCAGAAAGGGAGTTTGTCTATGGTGGAAAAGTTACACTATTTGAAGTGCAGTCTGTCAGGTGAGGCTGAACAATTGCTTAAACATTATTCCATCACTGAAGCAAATTATGAGTCAGCGTGGAAATTGCTTGTGGAACGTTACGACGATAAACATGTGTTGTTAAGCGCACAAAAAAAATTGTTAGCGATTGGTAACGCCAATGAATCCGCATCGTCAATAAAACTGTTATTGGATAAAACTCTCGATTGCACTCAAGCAATAGAAAACCTGGAGGTTGAAGACAAATGGGAGGCGATGTTAGTACACCTAACAACGCAGCGACTGCCATCTGACACACGCCAAATTTGGTAGCAGCAACAAGCATCAGAGTCTGGAACAGCGTCTTTCCAGGAGCTAAAAGATTTTTTACAATCTCGCTTTAGAGCTCTAGAAGCTGCTGGGGTGGACAAGCAAAGAACCAGCAGAGCTTCACATAGTGTGTTGATGACGAAGGGAGAAAAAAGAATTACGTGCGTTTTGTGCAAGGGTCCTCATCATTTGAGACGATGTACTGGGTTCCTACAATCTGAACACTCAGAAAGATTTGATATTGTGAAGAAAAATGGTTTATGTCTCAATTGTCTGAGCAAAGGACATCTGGTTGGAACGTGTCCTAGTACGTCGAGATGCTTCCAGTGCAAAAAGGCAAATCATACACTACTTCACAAACCCGCCGAATTAAATAATGGAACGGCTAATCAATCAATACCTTTGTCTGAACATAAGGTGCACTCATCGAACTCGGCGTCACATAATAACCAGTATGCATCAACAGGATTCAATCAGCATTCTGCGGCAGCATTCTCACACTCTGGACAAATGTCCGCATATTTCGATCATGGATCATTGAGCAAATCGCCAACAGCTGTTAAAGCCAGCTCTGCTACCAGTAATACTAAACAATCGGTATTGCTAGCGACAGCTAGCGTTGAGCGGTCGTGTGACTCTACGTGCCTTGCTGGATCAAGGGTCACAAACATCAATCATCACTGAAAGCGCAGCTCAAAGATTGGGACTTAAAAGAAAGTCCACAAATATTACTATAGCCTGAATTGGAAAAACGAAGGGTATCTCAACTAATAGAAACTTGAAAATTAGACTATATACTAGAACAAATGAATGTTTGACAATCGATGCACTCATACTGAACAAGTTAACTAACTTTGTTCCATCACAGACAATTTCTACACCACTGCGGGAGTACATTGGAAATTTAGATTTGGCTGATCCCCACTTTGATCAGCCAAACAAATTGAACTTCTATTGGGAGCAGATGTTTATGCTCAAATTATACTCGGAGGAGTTCAAAAATTGAAACTAGGTCCAGTTTTGCAGTGCACTAAACTAGGCTGGATAATATCAGGGAAAGTTGGTAGTGATGATGCGCAAACAATGCATACTTTCAAAATAGAAACAAATGGAAATGTGGAAATCAGTGAACAGCTAAAACGATTCTGGGAGACAGAAGAAGTTGGAATTGGAAACGATATGACGCAAGAAGAAGAAACCTGCGAACAGCATTACAAAGTAAATGTGCAAAGAGAATCGAACGGGCGGTATCAAGTCCGATTACCTTTCAGAGGTCCAGATAGTCAGCATTCATTAGGTTGTTCCAGGGCGAATGCAGTGGCAAGCTTATTGCATCTAGAAAAACGCTTTGCAGGAAATAAACAACTCCAGGAAGAATATTCGGCAGTAATGCGAGAATATATAGATTTGGGCCATATGAAGGAAGTTCCTTATTCTGAAGAAGTAACGTATGACCAAGGAAGAAGGATCAGTAGAGCCAATTTTTTGCCACATCACGCTGTATTCAAAGAGAGTACGTCAAAAAAGTTGCGAGTGGTATTTGACGACTCACGAAAGACAAGCTCTGGTTTGTCCCTCAACGACACATTATTAACTGGACCGACCATCCAGAATAGTATGATATCGATTATCATCAATTGGAGATTAAAGCGGTTTGCAATGATGGCTGATATCACTAAAATGTACCGGCAGGTGAATATGCATTCTCAAGATGCAAATTACCAGAAAATCGTTTGGAGGCCACACCTAGATGAACCAATTAAAGACTATTGTCTTAGTACTGTCACGTTCGGAACAACTTCTGCCCCGTTTCTTGCAATCCGCACATTGCATCAGTTGGCAATAGATGAAATTGAAAAGTATCCTGTGGCAAGTAAGTCGATATTAAAGGAGTTCTATGTAGATGACTTGTTGTCAGGTGGATACAACCTACAAGAAAGCATGGATAAAAGAGATGAATTGGTCAAACTTTTGAAATCTGGTGGCTTTCAACTAAGAAAATGGATTGCAAACGACAAGCGAATACTACAAGGTCTCCCTGCTGGAGACATTGAAATGAAAGATTCAATAGATTTCGGATTGGACAACGGATATAAGTCACTAGGAGTTATGTGGTTCCCTCTGAAGGATTATTTTACATATCGATTAAAAAAAAGGAAAAATCAACAATCAATACGAAACGCTCAATCCTCTCTGAAGTAGCGCGTCTGTATAACCCATTGGGATGGATAGCACCTGTGATGGTAACAGCAAAAATCCTACTGCAAAGCCTATGGTTGTCAGGACAAGATTGGGATCAACCAATACCAAGTGCAATAAATACAGAATGGGTCAATCTGTTGGAACAATTACATAATATTGAGTACATTAAAATCCCAAGATGGGTGACATACCAACAAGATTCATCAATATCATTCCACGGGTTCTGTGACGCATCTCAACGGGCGTATGCAGCAGCAATTTACATAGTGGTACAGTCAGGAGCATCGATCAGCAGTCACCTGTTAATAGCCAAGACCAAAGTGGCACCAGTGAAAGCAATTAGCGTTCCCCATCTAGAATTATGCGGTGTAGTCTTGCTATCACAACTACTGAAAGAAATCACAAAGTCATTCGAATTCGAGAAAATACCTACCTGGTTGTGGACCGATTCCGAAGTTGTCCTAGCATGGTTGAAAGGGCATCCGACTCGGTGGGCGGTCTTCGTGAACAATAGAACATCCCAGATCTTAGGAAATACTGACAATATTCCGTGGCGTTATGTTCCGTCCAAGTGCAATCCAGCCGACATAGCATCAAGGGGAGTCAAACCCAGGGTTTTAATCAAAAATCAACTTTGGTGGAATGGACCAAGTTGGCTAGTTGAAAGTAGTGATCGATGGCCTAAAATTAAAGAGCCCAATCAATTAATATCGAGAAGCGGAAACATATAATGGTTAATGTCAGTTGGCAAACAGAAAATTTGTTGAACGGCCTGGTGGAAAGGTATTCAACATAGACGAAATTAATAAGGGTAACGGCATATTGTTTCCACTTCATCAAATCAAAAGCGAACCAGTCAGGTAGTCACACGTACTTGACCAGCGATGAGCTAAGTCACTGTCTTGAATTCTGGATCAAATATGCTCAACGAACTGAATACTCACAAGAACTGACACATCTTACGAGGTCAGCGCCCGTGGGGAACAAAAGTAAACTGATTAACTTGAATCCATTCCTGGACGACAAAGGAGTCATGCGTGTTGGAGGACGATTAAAACACGCCCAGCTACCTTTCGATGAAAAGTACCCAATGATTCTACCACGGAATGGGAAACTCACCGATCTAATACTACATCAGACTCATCAGTCGACTTTACATGGACAAACGCAGTTGATGCTGAATACGCTCAGAAGGAAATTCTGGTTAATAGATGCCCGCAACTGCATCAAACGATTCATACATAGGTGCATCCGTTGTTTCCGTGTCAAAGCAATCACATCAAACCAACTGATGGGAGATTTACCACAACCTAGAGTGACCGTGTCCCGTCCATTCACTCACACGGGAGTTGATTTTTGCGGACCTTTTGATATAAAGGACAGGCGAGGAAGAGGAAGCAGAACCACAAAGGGATACGTGGCTATATTCATTTGTATGGCAGTGAAAGCCATGCATATTGAAGTTGTCAGCGACCCGTCTACGCCCGCTTTCCTTGCAGCTTTACGGAGGTTCATGGGTAGACGCGGCTACAGCAAACATATGTGCTCTGACTGCGGCTCTAATTTTGTTGGTGCAGCTGCTGAGCTGAAAAAGATATCCGAAATCAGTGTGGGAGCGGCGGAAGCTCTAGCGCATTTCAATCCTCCAGCTTCACCCCATTTCGGAGGGCTTTGGGAAGCTGGAGTCAAGTCCATAAAATCACACTTACGTCGAGTGGTAGGTAATGTATCGTTGACCTACGAGGAATTGATGACTGTACTCGTTCAAATAGAAGCCTGCCTTAATTCCCGACCATTGTGCCCGCTTTGAGACGACCCAACGGACACCGCAGCACTAACTCCTCCTCATTTTTTAATCGGCGACACGATGATAGCTCCTCCGGAGATTACGTTGGAGGAAGTCAACATTAATCACCTCGACAGATGGCAACTGGCACAGAAAATGACCCAAAATTTTTGTAAACGGTGGCGAATGGATTACTTAAGCCGTTTACAACGCCGACCGAAGTGGATTATAAGCGAAAATAACGCCAAAGTAGGTGACTTATGCTTATTGAAGGAAGAAAGAACTCCATCTTGCCGATGGCCGCTAGCCAAGATCATTCAAGTCCCCCCAGGACATGATGCGGTAGTACGAGTCGTAACGGTGCTTTCAAACCGAAAATTCTACAAAAGAGCGATCACGAAAATTGCACTTTTGCCTGTCCAAACCAGTGCAATGTAGCGCATTGAGGTATTATATCGCCAACTTGATTTTGTCCTACTTCATTTGTTACAACACTATCCACCTGAACTGTATTCTTTTCCCAAGTTCCTAACACGATTGTACCCTAGAATACAAAGTCGCCAATCCGAAAATAAATCCTTTATCTCCTTTGTTTCTACCGGGCCCTGACGTCAGACAATATATACACTAATTTTTTAACGAATGTCGAATTTTGAAAAAGGTGTAGGTGGTCGCCCAGCATAAGGTGGGATAACTTCACCACGCCCATATAACGTAACAAACCACCGGGACCGATTAGAACCACTAAAGAATGACATGAATTCGACAAAGAAGCTCTTCACGTAGCGAATGGAGGCGAGACGATAGGAAAACGACATAGAAAGTATACCAAGTGAAAACTTAATAACTAATCATTATGCTTACAGGACAATTCTCTGGTGCAATTACTCTGAGGTGGTATCACCCCTCAGCCGGGGGAGTATGTTGCTCGCCAGTCAGCTCCTGCATCGCTGATTGCTATTGCCGGTCATTCAACATCTGAAAAGGAAAGAAAAAAACACAAAGAATCGATGTTTAGGCCAACTAAATGAAGTTACTTATCTGATATCAGCTGGACGCACGAATCCCGGTCACTTTCCATGGACGCTATTTGGATTTAGTTGTGTATTTGATCGAAATTCACTCCCGCACTTGTTTATATCAAACAATAACAAAACTATGACATTTAAAGTGAAATGTCAAAGTAAATGTCATTAAGAGATTACAATTTAGAATAGTAGATTTAAAGTAGTAGAATATCGTAACATTCATTACAATTCAGAATAGTAGATTTAAAATAGTAGAATATCGTAACATTCACAATAACAATTATAGTAAATAGTTAGATAGAGACAACTCAATTTGTTAAAGGAAAAGTACCGAGATCCTTTGTTCAAATTGATTTCTTTGTTTGAAAATTTAGGTACTTTCTGCAATTAAAAGACTAAGTTCAGTAGTATTGTGGAAGTTGGATACGACAGAACTATCGCTCGCGAATTTAAATTACTACGAATTTTTTGCGTTTTTTATAAAAGTGAATTATTACCGGACTGTGATTGTTAGCGTTCTTGTTTTTGAAATAAAGTTTTTATGTTAAAGTGTAGAAAGTGTTTCCTTGATTTTGATTTCTTTAGTATATTAAAAAATAGAGTTTTTTCAGTGCAACATTTTTTGGTCCGTCGAGCCGGATCCTTCGTAGATCCATAGAATTAGACTGAAAACTTCTCAAATACGGGAATTTATACAGTGAAAAGTGTCTTTTAATCAAATATCGGTCGCGCGGTTAATTTAAGAAACATTGCAAGGACAAAGTGACAACGACAGAAAGGTCCGGTGAGTCTCCATTTTCCCTCATTCAATTACCTCTCCTACAAAGACAATTTGGAAATAGATTTTGTGTCTTCGAATACAAAATTCGAAAATATATTTCGAGAAGAAGTATTTTATGCACAAACGCTTACACATTAGCAATCGACAAAGACAATTTGGAAATAGATTTTGTATCTTTGAATACAAATTCGAAAATATATTTCGAGAAGAAGTATTTTGTGCACAAATGCTTACACATTAGCAATCGGCAAAGACAATTTGGAAATATATTTTGTGTCTTTGAATACAAATCCGAAAATATATTCGAGAAGAAGTATTTGTGCACCACCAATTACTTCTCATACGCTGCACAAATCGTTTAGACATTAGTGATCGATAAAAGCATTTGGGATTAGATTTTTGTGTCTTGGAATACACATTCGAAAATATATTTCTAGAGGAAGTAGTTTGTGCACCACCAATTACTTTTTATACGCTGCATAAATAGTTTATACATTAGTAATCGATAAATTCATCTGAAATAGAATAACAAAGTATATATTTCGAGGAGAAGTATTGTGCGCCATCAATCACTTTTTATCCGATACGCAAGTTAACTATAATATTATTCTCCACCACTATTGGGGTACAGTTGTAAATTTTTTTGTTTGATATTTGAAAATATAAGTGTGTCGCCAAATTGTGATCCAATATTACATGCAAAGTGCGTCCCATTTCACAAAAGGTTAATATAAAAAGATGGATCGCTTAATTGCCCAACAAAAATTGTTGAGCGATCAGCTAAATAAAATGTATACGAATTTCCGTAAGGACTCGAAATCCTGCAAAACAGTAGCATACGCTAATAAGTTGTTACAGCGTGTGCAAGAGGTTCGTCAGTCATTCATACAAACTCACGAGAAAATCCTTACGTTGATGAATGGGCAGGACGAGTTATCATCGGATTATTTTTCACAAAATTGTTATTTAGCGTTCGAGGAACTCAATTTAAATTTCGAAACGGAGTTAGAAGAGTTGCAAATGGAACAGGGTACACAAGGAGGCAAAGAGGTACCAAATCAATCCCTTGTAGCAGCAAACGATACAGATGTTTGACTTCCACGGATCAACCTTCCGAAATTCAGTGGAAATTACAATGAGTGGACGTCGTTCAAGGATTTGTTCACATCTCTGATTCACCAGAAAGGGAGTTTGTCTATGGTGGAAAAGTTACACTATTTGAAGTGCAGTCTGTCAGGTGAGGCTGAACAATTGCTTAAACATTATTTCATCACTGAAGCAAATTATGAGTCAGCGTGGAAATTGCTTGTGGAACGTTACGACGATAAACATGTGTTGTTAAGCGCACAAAAAAAAATTGTTAGCGATTGGTAACGCCAATGAATCCGCATCGTCAATAAAACTGTTATTGGATAAAATTCTCGATTGCACTCAAGCAATAGAAAACCTGGAGGTTGAAGACAAATGGGAGGCAATGTTGGTACACCTAACAACGCAGCAACTGCCATCTGACACACGCTAAATTTGGGAGCAGCAACAATCATCAGAGTCTGGAACAGCGTCTTTCCAGAAGCTAAAAGATTTTTTACAATCTCGCTTTAGAGCTCTAGAAGCTGCTGGGGTGGACAAGCAAAGAACCAGCAGAGCTTCACATAGTGTGTTGATGACGAAGGGAGAAAAAATAATTACGTGCGTTTTGTGCAAGGGTCCTCATCATTTGAGACGATGTACTGGGTTCCTACAATCTGAACACTCAGAAAGATTTGATATTGTGAAGAAAAATGGTTTATGTCTCAATTGTCTGAGCAAAGGACATCTGGTTGGAACGTGTCCTAGTACATCGAGATGCTTCCAGTGCAAAAAGGCACATCACACACTACTTCACAAACCCGCCGAATTAAATAATGGAACGGCTAATCAATCAATACCTTTGTCTGAACATAAGGTGCACTCATCAAACTCGGCGTCACATAATAACCAGTATGCATCAACAGGATTCAATCAGCATTCTGCGGCAGCATTCTCACACTCTGGACAAATGTCCGCATATTTCGATCATGGATCATTGAGCAAATCGCCAACAGCTGTTAAAGCCAGCTCTGCTACCAGTAATACTAAACAATCGGTATTGCTAGCGACAGCTAGCGTTGAGCGGTCGTGTGACTCTACGTGCCTTGCTGGATCAAGGGTCACAAACATCAATCATCACTGAAAGCGCAGCTCAAAGATTGGGACTTAAAAGAAAGTCCACAAATATTACTATAGCCTGAATTGGAAAAACGAAGGGTATCTCAACTAATAGAAACTTGAAAATTAGACTATATACTAGAACAAATGAATGTTTGACAATCGATGCACTCATACTGAACAAGTTAACTAACTTTGTTCCATCACAGACAATTTCTACACCACTGCGGGAGTACATTGGAAATTTAGATTTGGCTGATCCCCACTTTGATCAGCCAAACAAATTGATCTTCTATTGGGAGCAGATGTTTATGCTCAAATTATACTCGGAGGAGTTCGAAAATTGAAACTAGGTCCAGTTTTGCAGTGCACTAAACTAGGCTGGATAATATCAGGGAAAGTTGGTAGTGATGATGCGCAAACAATGCATACTTTCAAAATAGAAACAAATGGAAATGTGGAAATCAGTGAACAGCTAAAACGATTCTGGGAGACAGAAGAAGTTGGAATTGGAAACGATATGACGCAAGAAGAAGAAGAAGCCTGCGAACAGCATTACAAAGTAAATGTGCAAAGAGAATCGAACGGGCGGTATCAAGTCCGATTACCTTTCAAAGGTCCAGATAGTCAGCATTCATTAGGTTGTTCCAGGGCGAATGCAGTGGCAAGCTTATTGCATCTAGAAAAACGCTTTGCAGGAAATAAACAACTCCAGGAAGAATATTCGGCAGTAATGCGAGAATATATAGATTTGGGCCATATGAAGGAAGTTCCTTATTCTGAAGAAGTAACGTATGACCAAGGAAGAAGGATCAGTAGAGCCAATTTTTTGCCACATCACGCTGTATTCAAAGAGAGTACGTCAAAAAAGTTGCGAGTGGTATTTGACGACTCACGAAAGACAAGCTCTGGTTTGTCCCTCAACGACACATTATTAACTGGACCGACCATCCAGAATAGTATGATATCGATTATCATCAGTTGGAGATTAAAGCGGTTTGCAATGATGGCTGATATCACTAAAATGTACCGGCAGGTGAATATGCATTCTCAAGATGCAAATTACCAGAAAATCGTTTGGAGGCCACACCTAGATGAACCAATTAAAGACTATTGTCTTAGTACTGTCACGTTCGGAACAACTTCTGCCCCGTTTCTTGCAATCCGCACATTGCATCAGTTGGCAATGGATGAAATTGAAAAGTATCCTGTGGCAAGTAAGTCGATATTAAAGGAGTTCTATGTAGATGACTTGTTGTCAGGTGGATACAACCTACAAGAAAGCATGGATAAAAGAGATGAATTGGTCAAACTTTTGAAATCTGGTGGCTTTCAACTAAGAAAATGGATTGCAAACGACAAGCGAATACTACAAGGTCTCCCTGCTGGAGACATTGAAATGAAAGATTCAATAGATTTCGGATTGGACAACGGATATAAGTCACTAGGAGTTATGTGGTTCCCTCTGAAGGATTATTTTACATATCGATTAAAAAAAAGGAACAATCAACAATCAATACGAAACGCTCAATCCTCTCTGAAGTAGCGCGTCTGTATAACCCATTGGGATGGATAGCACCTGTGATGGTAACAGCAAAAATCCTACTGCAAAGCCTATGGTTGTCAGGACAAGATTGGGATCAACCAATACCAAGTGCAATAAATACAGAATGGGTCAATCTGTTGGAACAATTACATAATATTGAGTACATTAAAATCCCAAGATGGGTGACATACCAACAAGATTCATCAATATCATTCCACGGGTTCTGTGACGCATCTCAACGGGCGTATGCAGCAGCAATTTACATAGTGGTACAGTCAGGAGCATCGATCAGCAGTCACCTGTTAATAGCCAAGACCAAAGTGGCACCAGTGAAACTAATTAGCGTTCCCCGTCTAGAATTATGCGGTGTAGTCTTGCTGTCACAACTACTGAAACAAATCACAAAGTCATTCAAATTCGAGAAAATACCTACCTGGTTGTGGACCGATTCCGAAGTTGTCCTAGCATGGTTGAAAGGGCATCCGACTCGGTGGGCGGTCTTCGTGAACAATAGAACATCCCAGATCTTAGGAAATACTGACAATATTCCGTGGCGTTATGTTCCGTCCAAGTGCAATCCAGCCGACATAGCATCAAGGGGAGTCAAACCCAGGGTTTTAATCAAAAATCAACTTTGGTGGAATGGACCAAGTTGGCTAGTTGAAAGTAGTGATCGATGGCCTAAAATTAAAGAGCCCAATCAATTAATATCGAGAAGCGGAAACATATAATGGTTAATGTCAGTTGGCAAACAGAAAATTTTTTGAACGGCCTGGTGGAAAGGTATTCAACATAGACGAAATTAATAAGGGTAACGGCATATTGTTTCCACTTCATCAAATCAAAAGCGAACCAGTCAGGTAGTCACACGTACTTGACCAGCGATGAGCTAAGTCACTGTCTTGAATTCTGGATCAAATATGCTCAACGAACTGAATACTCACAAGAACTGACACATCTTACGAGGTCAGCACCCGTGGGGAACAAAAGTAAACTGATTAACTTGAATCCATTCCTGGACGACAAAGGAATCATGCGTGTTGGAGGACGATTAAAACACGCCCAGCTACCTTTCGATGAAAAGTACCCAATGATTCTACCACGGAATGGGAAACTCACCGATCTAATACTACATCAGACTCATCAGTCGACTTTACATGGACAAACGCAGTTGATGCTGAATACGCTCAGAAGGAAATTCTGGTTAATAGATGCCCGCAACTGCATCAAACGATTCATACATAGGTGCATCCGTTGTTTCCGTGTCAAAGCAATCACATCAAACCAACTCATGGGAGATTTACCACAACTTAGAGTGACCGTGTCCCGTCCATTCACTCACATACAGCAAACATATGTGCTCTGACTGCGGCTCTAATTTTGTTGATGCAGCTGCTGAGCTGAAAAAGATATCCGAAATCAGTGTGGGAGCGGCGGAAGCTCTAGCGCATTTCAATCCTCCAGCTTCACCCCATTTCGGAGGGCTTTGGGAAGCTGGAGTCAAGTCCATAAAATCACACTTACGTCGAGTGGTAGGTAATGTATCGTTGACCTACGAGGAATTGATGACTGTACTCGTTCAAATAGAAGCCTGCCTTAATTCCCGACCATTGTGCCCGCTTTGAGACGACCCAACGGACACCGCAGCACTAACTCCTCCTCATTTTTTAATCGGCGACACGATGATAGCTCCTCCGGAGATTACGTTGGAGGAAGTCAACATTAATCACCTCGACAGATGGCAACTGGCACAGAAAATGACCCAAAATTTTTGTAAACGGTGGCGAATGAATTACTTAAGCCGTTTACAACGCCGACTGAAGTGGATTATAAGCGAAAATAACGCCAAAGTAGGTGACTTATGCTTATTGAAGGAAGAAAGAACTCCATCTTGCCGATGGCCGCTAGCCAAGATCATTCAAGTCCCCCCAGGACATGATGCGGTAGTACGAGTCGTAACGGTGCTTTCAAACCGAAAATTCTACAAAAGAGCGATCACGAAAATTGCACTTTTGCCTGTCCAAACCAGTGCAATGTAGCGCATTGAGGTATTATATCGCCAACTTGATTTTGTCCTACTTCATTTGTTACAACACTATCCACCTGACCTGTATTCTTTTCCCAAGTTCCTAACACGATTGTACCCTAGAATACAAAGTCGCCAATCCAAAAATAAATCCTTTATCTCCTTTGTTTCTACCGGGCCCTGACGTCAGACAATATATACACTAATTTTTTAACGAATGTCGAATTTTGAAAAAGGTGTAGGTGGTCGCCCAGCATAAGGTGGGATAACTTCACCACGCCCATATAACGTAACAAACCACCGGGACCGATTAGAACCACTAAAGAATGACATGAATTCGACAAAGAAGCTCTTCACGTAGCGAATGGAGGCGAGACGATAGGAAAACGACATAGAAAGTATACCAAGTGAAAACTTAATAACTAATCATTATGCTTACAGGACAATTCTCTGGTGCAATTACTCTGAGGTGTTATCACCCCTCAGCCGGGGGAGTATGTTGCTCGCCAGTCAGCTCCTGCATCGCTGATTGCTATTGCCGGTCATTCAACATCTGAAAAGGAAAGAAAAAAACACAAAGAATCGATGTTTAGGTCAACTAAATGAAGTTACTTATCTGATATCAGCTGGACGCATGAATCCCGGTCACTTTCCATGGACGCTATTTGGATTTAGTTGTGTATTTGATCGAAATTCACTCCCGCACTTGTTTATATCAAACAATAACAAAACTATGACATTTAAAGTGAAATGTCAAAGTAAATGTCATTAAGAGATTACAATTTAGAATAGTAGATTTAAAGTAGTAGAATATCGTAACATTCATTACAATTCAGAATAGTAGATTTAAAATAGTAGAATATCGTAACATTCACAATAACAATTATAGTAAATAGTTAGATAGAGACAACTCAATTTGTTAAAGGAAAAGTACCGAGATCCTTTGTTCAAATTGATTTCTTTGTTTGAAAATTTAGGTACTTTCTGCAATTAAAAGACTAAGTTCAGTAGTATTGTGGAAGTTGGATACGACAGAACTATCGCTCGCGAATTTAAATTACTACGAATTTTTTGCGTTTTTTATAAAAGTGAATTATTACCGGACTGTGATTGTTAGCGTTCTTTTTTTTGAAATAAAGTTGTTATGTTAAAGTGTAGAAAGTGTTTCCTTGATTTTGATTTCTTTAGTATATAAAAAAATAGAGTTTTTTCAGTGCAACATTTTTTGGTTCGTCGAGCCGGATCCTTCGTAGATCCATAGAATTAGACTGAAAACTTCTCAAATACGGGAATTTACACAGTGAAAAGTGTCTTTTAATCAAATATCGGTCGCGCGGTTAATTTAAGAAACATTGCAAGGACAAAGTGACAACGACAGAAAGGTCCGGTAAGTCTCCATTTTCCCTCATTCAATTACCTCTCCTACAAAGACAATTTGGAAATAGATTTTGTGTCTTCGAATACAAAATTCGAAAATATATTACGAGAAGAAGTATTTTATGCACAAACGCTTACACATTAGCAATCGACAAAGACAATTTGGAAATAGATTTTGTATCTTTGAATACAAATTCGAAAATATATTTCGAGAAGAAGTATTTTGTGCACAAATGCTTACACATTAGCAATCGGCAAAGACAATTTGGAAATATATTTTGTGTCTTTGAATACAAATCCGAAAATATATTCGAGAAGAAGTATTTGTGCACCACCAATTACTTCTCATACGCTGCACAAATCGTTTAGACATTAGTGATCGATAAAAGCATTTGGGATTAGATTTTTGTGTCTTGGAATACACATTCGAAAATATATTTCTAGAGGAAGTAGTTTGTGCACCACCAATTACTTTTTATACGCTGCATAAATAGTTTATACATTAGTAATCGATAAATTCATCTGAAATAGAATAACAAAGTATATATTTCGAGGAGAAGTATTGTGCGCCATCAATCACTTTTTATCCGATACGCAAGTTAACTATAATATTATTCTCCACCACTATTGGGGTACAGTTGTAAATTTTTTTGTTTGATATTTGAAAATATAAGTGTGGCGCCAAATTGTGATCGAATATTACATGCGAAGTGCGTCCCATTTCACAAAAGGTTAATATAAAAAGATGGATCGCTTAATGGCCCAACAAAAATTGTTGAGCGATCAGCTAAATAAAATGTATACGAATTTCCGTAAGGACTCGAAATCCCGCAAAACAGTAGCATACGCTAATAAGTTGTTACAGCGTGTGCAAGAGGTTCGTCAGTCATTCATACAAACTCACGAGAAAATCCTTACGTTGATGAATGGGCAGGACGAGTTATCATCGGATTATTTTTCACAAAATTGTTATTTAGCGTTCGAGGAACTCAATTTAAATTTCGAAACGGAGTTAGAAGAGTTGCAAATGGAACAGGGTACACAAGGAGGCAAAGAGGTACCAAATCAATCCCTAGTAGCAGCGAACGATACAGATGTTTGACTTCCACGGATCAACCTTCTGAAATTCAGTGGAAATTACAATGAGTGGACGTCGTTCAAGGATTTGTTCACATCTCTGATTCACCAGAAAGGGAGTTTGTCTATGGTGGAAAAGTTACACTATTTGAAGTGCAGTCTGTCAGGTGAGGCTGAACAATTGCTTAAACATTATTCCATCACTGAAGCAAATTATGAGTCAGCGTGGAAATTGCTTGTGGAACGTTACGACGATAAACATGTGTTGTTAAGCGCACAAAAAAAAATTGTTAGCGATTGGTAACGCCAATGAATCCGCATCGTCAATAAAACTGTTATTGGATAAAATTCTCGATTGCACTCAAGCAATAGAAAACCTGGAGGTTGAAGACAAATGGGAGGCAATGTTGGTACACCTAACAACGCAGCGACTGCCATCTGACACACGCCAAATTTGGGAGCAGCAACAAGCATCAGAGTCTGGAACAGCGTCTTTCCAGGAGCTAAAAGATTTTTTACAATCTCGCTTTAGAGCTCTAGAAGCTGCTGGGGTGGACAAGCAAAGAACCAGCAGAGCTTCACATAGTGTGTTGATGACGAAGGGAGAAAAAAGAATTACGTGCGTTTTGTGCAAGGGTCCTCATCATTTGAGACGATGTACTGGGTTCCTACAATCTGAACACTCAGAAAGGTTTGATATTGTGAAGAAAAATGGTTTATGTCTCAATTGTCTGAGCAAAGGACATCTGGTTGGAACGTGTCCTAGTACATCGAGATGCTTCCAGTGCAAAAAGGCACATCACACACTACTTCACAAACCCGCCGAATTAAATAATGGAACGGCTAATCAATCAATACCTTTGTCTGAACATAAGGTGCACTCATCGAACTCGGCGTCACATAATAACCAGTATGCATCAACAGGATTCAATCAGCATTCTGCGGCAGCATTCTCACACTCTGGACAAATGTCCGCATATTTCGATCATGGATCATTGAGCAAATCGCCAACAGCTGTTAAAGCCAGCTCTGCTACCAGTAATACTAAACAATCGGTATTGCTAGCGACAGCTAGCGTTGAGCGGTTGTGTGACTCTACGTGCCTTGCTGGATCAAGGGTCACAAACATCAATCATCACTGAAAGCGCAGCTCAAAGATTGGGACTTAAAAGAAAGTCCACAAATATTACTATAGCCTGAATTGGAAAAACGAAGGGTATCTCAACTAATAGAAACTTGAAAATTAGACTATATACTAGAACAAATGAATGTTTGACAATCGATGCACTCATACTGAACAAGTTAACTAACTTTGTTCCATCACAGACAATTTCTACACCACTGCGGGAGTACATTGGAAATTTAGATTTGGCTGATCCCCACTTTGATCAGCCAAACAAATTGATCTTCTATTGGGAGCAGATGTTTATGCTCAAATTATACTCGGAGGAGTTCGAAAATTGAAACTAGGTCCAGTTTTGCAGTGCACTAAACTAGGCTGGATAATATCAGGGAAAGTTGGTAGTGATGATGCGCAAACAATGCATACTTTCAAAATAGAAACAAATGGAAATGTGGAAATCAGTGAACAGCTAAAACGATTCTGGGAGACAGAAGAAGTTGGAATTGGAAACGATATGACGCAAGAAGAAGAAGCCTGCGAACAGCATTACAAAGTAAATGTGCAAAGAGAATCGAACGGGCGGTATCAAGTCCGATTACCTTTCAAAGGTCCAGATAGTCAGCATTCATTAGGTTGTTCCAGGGCGAATGCAGTGGCAAGCTTATTGCATCTAGAAAAACGCTTTGCAGGAAATAAACAACTCCAGGAAGAATATTCGGCAGTAATGCGAGAATATATAGATTTGGGCCATATGAAGGAAGTTCCTTATTCTGAAGAAGTAACGTATGACCAAGGGAGAAGGATCAGTAGAGCCGATTTTTTGCCACATCACGCTGTATTCAAAGAGAGTACGTCAAAAAAGTTGCGAGTGGTATTTGACGACTCACGAAAGACAAGCTCTGGTTTGTCCCTCAACGACACATTATTAACTGGACCGACCATCCAGAATAGTATGATATCGATTATCATCAGTTGGAGATTAAAGCGGTTTGCAATGATGGCTGATATCACTAAAATGTACCGGCAGGTGAATATGCATTCTCAAGATGCAAATTACCAGAAAATCGTTAAGGGGCCACACCTAGATGAACCAATTAAAGACTATTGTCTTAGTACTGTCACGTTCGGAACAACTTCTGCCCCGTTTCTTGCAATCCGTACATTGCATCAGTTGGCAATGGATGAAATTGAAAAGTATCCTGTGGCAAGTAAGTCGATATTAAAGGAGTTCTATGTAGATGACTTGTTGTCAGGTGGATACAACCTACAAGAAAGCATGGATAAAAGAGATGAATTGGTCAAACTTTTGAAATCTGGTGGCTTTCAACTAAGAAAATGGATTGCAAACGACAAGCGAATACTACAAGGTCTCCCTGCTGGAGACATTGAAATGAAAGATTCAATAGATTTCGGATTGGACAACGGATATAAGTCACTAGGAGTTATGTGGTTCCCTCTGAAGGATTATTTTACATATCGATTAAAAAAAAGGAACAATCAACAATCAATACGAAACGCTCAATCCTCTCTGAAGTAGCGCGTCTGTATAACCCATTGGGATGGATAGCACCTGTGATGGTAACAGCAAAAATCCTACTGCAAAGCCTATGGTTGTCTGGACAAGATTGGGATCAACCAATACCAAGTGCAATAAATACAGAATGGGTCAATCTGTTGGAACAATTACATAATATTGAGGACATTAAAATCCCAAGATGGGTGACATACCAACAAGATTCATCAATATCATTCCACGGGTTCTGTGACGCATCTCAACGGGCGTATGCAGCAGCAATTTACATAGTGGTACAGTCAGGAGCATCGATCAGCAGTCACCTGTTAATAGCCAAGACCAAAGTGGCACCAGTGAAACCAATTAGCGTTCCCCGTCTAGAATTATGCGGTGCAGTCTTGCTGTCACAACTACTGAAAGAAATCACAAAGTCATTCGAATTCGAGAAAATACCTACCTGGTTGTGGACCGATTCCGAAGTTGTCCTAGCATGGTTGAAAGGGCATCCGACTCGGTGGGCGGTCTTCGTGAACAATAGAACATCCCAGATCTTAGGAAATACTGACAATATTCCGTGGCGTTATGTTCCGTCCAAGTGCAATCCAGCCGACATAGCATCAAGGGGAGTCAAACCCAGGGTCTTAATCAAAAATCAACTTTGGTGGAATGGACCAAGTTGGCTAGTTGAAAGTAGTGATCGATGGCCTAAAATTAAAGAGCCCAATCAATTAATATCGAGAAGCGGAAACATATAATGGTTAATGTCAGTTGGCAAACAGAAAATTTTTTGAACGGCGTGGTGGTAAGGTATTCAACATTGACGAAATTAATAAGGGTAACGGCATATTGTTTCCACTTCATCAAATCAAAAGCGAACCAGTCAGGTAGTCACACGTACTTGACCAGCGATGAGCTAAGTCACTGTCTTGAATTCTGGATCAAATATGCTCAACGAACTGAATACTCACAAGAACTGACACATCTTACGAGGTCAGCGCCCGTGGGGAACAAAAGTAAACTGATTAACTTGAATCCATTCCTGGACGACAAAGGAATCATGCGTGTTGGAGGATGATTTAAACACGCTTAGCTACCTTTCGATGAAAAGTACCCAATGATTCTACACGGAATGGGAAACTCACCGATCTAATACTACATCAGACTCATCAGTCGACTTTACATGGACAAACGCAGTTGATGCTGAATACGCTCAGAAGGAAATTCTGGTTAATAGATGCCCGCAACTGCATCAAACGATTCATACATAGGTGCATCCGTTGTTTCCGTGCCAAAGCAATCACATCAAACCAACTGATGGGAGATTTACCACAACCTAGAGTGACCGTGTCCCGTCCATTCACTCACACGGGAGTTGATTTTTGCGGACCTTTTGATATAAAGGACAGGCGAGGAAGAGGAAGCAGAACCACAAAGGGATACGTGGCTATATTCATTTGTATGGCAGTGAAAGCCATACATATTGAAGTTGTCAGCGACCTGTCTACGCCCGCTTTCCTTGCAGCTTTACGGAGGTTCATGGGTAGACGCGGCTACAGCAAACATATGTGCTCTGACTGCGGCTCTAATTTTGTTGGTGCAGCTGCTGAGCTGAAAAAGATATCCGAAATCAGTGTGGGAGCGGCGGAAGCTCTAGCGCATTTCAATCCTCCAGCTTCACCCCATTTCGGAGGGCTTTGGGAAGCTGGAGTCAAGTCCATAAAATCACACTTACGTCGAGTGGTAGGTAATGTATCGTTGACCTACGAGGAATTGATGACTGTACTCGTTCAAATAGAAGCCTGCCTTACTTCCCGACCATTGTGCCCGCTTTGAGACGACCCAATGGACACCGCAGCACTAACTCCTCCTCATTTTTTAATCGGCGACACGATGATAGCTCCTCCGGAGATTTCGTTGGAGGAAGTCAACATTAATCACCTCGACAGATGGCAACTGGCACAGAAAATGACCCAAAATTTTTGTAAACGGGGGCGAATGGATTACTTAAGCCGTTTACAACGCCGACCGAAGTGGATTATAAGCGAAAATAACGCCAAAGTAGGTGACTTATGCTTATTGAAGGAAGAAAGAACTCCATCTTGCCGATGGCCGCTAGCCAAGATCATTCAAGTCCCCCCAGGACATGATGCGGTAGTACGAGTCGTAACGGTGCTTTCAAACCGAAAATTCTACAAAAGAGCGATCACGAAAATTGCACTTTTGCCTGTCCAAACCAGTGCAATGTAGCGCATTGAGGTATTATATCGCCAACTTGATTTTGTCCTACTTCATTTGTTACAACACTATCCACCTGAACTGTATTCTTTTCCCAAGTTCCTAACACGATTGTACCCTAGAATACAAAGTCGCCAATCCGAAAATAAATCCTTTATCTCCTTTGTTTCTACCGGGCCCTGACGTCAGACAATATATACACTAATTTTTTAACGAATGTCGAATTTTGAAAAAGGTGTAGGTGGTCGCCCAGCATAAGGTGGGATAACTTCACCACGCCCATATAACGTAACAAACCACCGGGACCGATTAGAACCACTAAAGAATGACATGAATTCGACAAAGAAGCTCTTCACGTAGCGAATGGAGGCGAGACGATAGGAAAACGACATAGAAAGTATACCAAGTGAAAACTTAATAACTAATCATTATGCTTACAGGACAATTCTCTGGTGCAATTACTCTGAGGTGGTATCACCCCTCAGCCGGGGGAGTATGTTGCTCGCCAGTCAGCTCCTGCATCGCTGATTGCTATTGCCGGTCATTCAACATCTGAAAAGGAAAGAAAAAAACACAAAGAATCGATGTTTAGGTCAACTAAATGAAGTTACTTATCTGATATCAGCTGGACGCACGAATCCCGGTCACTTTCCATGGACGCTATTTGGATTTGGTTGTGTATTTGATCGAAATTCACTCCCGCACTTGTTTATATCAAACAATAACAAAACTATGACATTTAAAGTGAAATGTCAAAGTAAATGTCATTAAGAGATTACAATTTAGAATAGTAGATTTAAAGTAGTAGAATATCGTAACATTCATTACAATTCAGAATAGTAGATTTAAAATAGTAGAATATCGTAACATTCACAATAACAATTATAGTAAATAGTTAGATAGAGACAACTCAATTTGTTAAAGGAAAAGTACCGAAATCCTTTGTTCAAATTGATTTCTTTGTTTGAAAATTTAGGTACTTTTTGCAATTAAAAGACTAAGTTCAGTAGTATTTTGGAAGTTGGATACGACAGAACTATCGCTCGCGAATTCTAAATCGTTACGAATTTTGAATCATGTTTTATAAAAGTGAATTATTACCGGACTGTGATTGTTAGCGTTCCTTTTTTTGAAAATAAAGTTGTTATGATAAAGTATAGGAAGTGTTTCCTTGATTTTGATTTCATTAGTATATTAAAAATAGAGTTTTTTCAGTGCAACACCCTGTACAGGAAGATAGTTGCCGATAATCGAAGCAGTCATCCCAACGAAGCTAACCTCAACGGTCTCTTTCTGAAGACCCATTGCAGGAACAGCAAGAGTCCCGCAATTTCTCGCTCAAGGCATGCAGTAGCAGTAGCAGTAGAAGCAAGTACCGTAAAAGAGAGAACGGTCCCTGGACTGCACTCGGCCAGAAGCTTTGGAAAAGTAAATGGATAGGAGTTTCCTTCCGGACGGAAAATCAGATGGAAAATTCAAGAGGAAGTGTAAAGTTCTTGCACTGTTTAGTGTGATAAAGGTGTGAATAGTGGCGGAAGATGTAGAAGAACTTTTTATTGTCTTTTTTATTCCTCAGCGCGCTGCTGTGGGTGAGCGTAGCGTACACCGTAAATTATTGTGCAAAACGTCACAAACGAGTCGTCCGCTTGATCCTGTGGAAAGCGCTGAAGAAAATCGCCAGTGAGTGTTTAGTGGGGGCGTGACTCCGGTCAGGATTTCGCACAATAGTTTCGACTTGGACTTGAACGGGATTTCAGAGCTATCTGGTTTGTGTTGGCGAAAGTGTCGCAAAGTGTAGAACCCCCCCCCCCCCCCCCTCGAGCCAAGTCAACGAGTTCCAATAAGTGTCGAGAACTCAACTTCGAACTACGTTGAGTTGATTCAGGATTTGGTCGTCAGGTTCCCACTAGTTCCGGCTGCTGTTCGTGGTTGTCTCGATTGGCGAGAAGTGCGAAAAGTTAATCCGGGGACGCCTCCTGTGCGACTTGGAGTAGCAATCCAACTTTCTTTCAACTGTTGCAACGATTTTCCGATCTTTTGTCGAATTGCGATTTTCTCGAGGAAAAACACTCAGCCGAGCCGAGCAATTGCTACCGTGCGAAAAATAAGAAGTGAACGGAGTCGAGTTGTAATATCGCTCTTCTGAACGACTCACTGCAGAGTCAGGAGTGAAAAATTATATTTATCAAAACCGCATTTGAAGATCCGATTGAGATTGGAGTTGAGCTTATTAAAAGGATTTATCAGGAAAATTATCCTGCCACTAGATATGTACTCAGGTTTATACAGTACCAATCGTTTGCCGCGCTAACGTTGTGGACATAGTTTTTGCTTGCAGTTGTCCCTGAAACACCACAGAAGGAAGGTGCCATTGGTGTCCTTGCTTGGGAAGAAGGACAGAAAGGAAAGACCGATTATTTTGTTTGATAACATAATTTTGATAACTAATTAAAAATTTTAGCATACTTTTTTTTGTAAGGATTTTGAATAGTTCGCCACTTTTGGCCACTTGTGATTGTTTTCGCAATAATCAAATTCAATTTTAGCATCTAGTTAACATACTTCGATTATTCTACCAGTACTTCTATTATTCTATTTATTATTTAGTAGAGCCAAAATTTTTAGGATAGCGTAATGGACATTTCAAGCACATGTCGACTTTGCCTGAAGATTGGCGATGAAATGTACCCACTGTGTGATAGTTTCGTCGATGAAATGATGAGAATTGGTGTCGTTAGCCTACTGAAGGAGTACATCAAGATTAATATTGTTTTTGAATATGGCTCACCAGACCAAATCTGTGGTGATTGTTACACGGAAGTAGAACGGATATACTCCTTCATACGTCGCTGCAAAGAGACCGAGACAGCCCTACAACGACACAGATTGGCACGACGCCCTCAGGAACCAACCATAAACCAGCCAACCAAGATTCAGAGAACTGATTACTATCCGTCTGAAGATCCGGATCCACCATCTCGATATCAGCCTTGGAACTCCTGGGATCTTCCGCCACGACTCAACCAAGTACCACCACTGACTCTAGGTCCAGTGGCTCCACAGGAACAACCCTATATGCTGAAACCGAAGCATATCCCCAGCATTGTACAGGGTTGGAATCTTCATTTTAGCGGGGAGCCAAACGGCCTGAACTTGGAAGTTTTCATTGGTCGGGTGGAGTCCTTAGTCGGAGAGATGTTGGCCGGCGACTACACGATGCTGGCAGGATATTTACCAATGCTGCTTAGGGGAGCAGCACTTGAGACATACTGGAGAATACATTCTGCCCCACTATCAATACGCTGGACCCGGTCGAAGGAGGTACTCCGCATGGAGTATCCTACGGTAGATATGGACGAATTGTTACTGGACAAGATCCATGCTAGATGGCAGCGTCCGGACGAGTCTTTTCATCAATATCGAGCCGATATCCTTCGGCTGAATGACCAGTTGTCAGAGCCGATGTCTTCCACCCAACTGCTGCAGGTCTTAAAACGCAATCTCAAGCCGGAACTTCGTTGCCATGTCGTAAACTCGGACCCGCAGAACATGGAATCACTGCTGAGGTTCGTGAGTCGATTGGAGAGGCTTGAAGAAGACCTCCAAGAACGGCCTTACCTGCATGCGAGGACGGGTCCGTGACGTGGAATCGCAGAAGCGGCACTAAATTGCAACAACCCAGATCTGGAAGAAAACACGGAGACAAACACCTGTGTTCTGGACTTCCCAGATGGTGCCACTCCAAAAATGAACGAGCGAGTACCGTACCACCTCAGTGGTACTTGAAACCCCCGCAGTAGCTCCTCAGCCAGCTGCTCACCCCAATAACCCTGACGTTAACCCACCAGCCATGACCACTATGACTGCGGATGTTCACTCTCTTCCGGAGACCTCGCCAACGACAATATTGAAGCGACCACCGCAGTCACTGCCAGAAGAACCCCGGCAGCCTCAAATACGCACTCTGAAACCTTATCATGTTCGACTGCAGGAATATCGGATGGCTCGAGACCGAATATTTGCTTCCGAAGTAGTCACTTCCCGCCCGCGCACGACAAAATGGTCAACCCGTCGTTGGCGGAATTTCCGCAAGAGAGTGCGCACCTGCCGTCACACCCTAAACTCTTGTAACATCTCGGAGGTTGCTGAGAATGAGATCAGACCTTATCATCCAATTAAAGTGTTGGGCGAAACCGTGTTTGCATTGATCGACACGGGTGCCAGTATCAGTTGTCTTGCCTCGAGCTTTGGCTCGAAGGTGCTCCAAGAATATTCGACCTTGATTAAATCCTGGCGCAATGAAATCAGTACAGCTGATGGCACCAAACACCCTATACGAGGTAAACTAACCACACCCGTGACGTTCAGGCGTCAGACGAAGGATATTACTTTCTACATTATCCCGTCTTTGACTCAGAATGTGTACCTTGGCGTCGATTTCGTCCTTCGCTTTGGACTGGCCTCCGATTTATTCACAGATTTGTCTTTAAATACCAGAAATGTCAACGAAATCACTTCTATTCCCGATAGGCATGACCTAACGCCTAACCAACGGCAACGCCTGGAAGCATCCATCGTTGCTTTCCCATCTTACGCTACCCAAGGCCTTTGCCGCACCACCCTAGTCTCACACGCCATCGACGTTGGCGATAGTAAACCGATTAAGCAGAGACACTATGCCATCTCACCGGCCATGGAGAAATTGGTGTATGCGGAGCTGGATAGGATGCTCGAGTTGGGGGTCATAGAGGAGTCCCAAAGTGCCTGGTCATCACCGCCTCTGTCCGCCTCTGTCTAGATGCCCGTAAGGCAAACGCGGTTACCATCAAGGACGCGTACCCTCTTCCACTCATCGATGGAATACTAGGGAGACTGCCGAAAGCCAATGATATCACCAGTCTTGACCTAAAAGACGCCTTCTGGCAAATTCCACTCGATGAGGGGTCGAGGGATAAGAGCTTCTTCACAGTGCCTGGACGACCATTATTCCAGTTCGTCACAATGCCCTTTGGCCTGTGTAACGCGCCGCAAACGATGATTCGGTTGATGGACAAGGTCATCCCACCTCACCTGAAACACCAAGTGTTCGTGTACCTGGATGATCTGTTACTCATCACGGAAACGTTCGATCAACACCTCCTACTCTTACAAGAAGTAGCCCTGCACATCAGTAAGGCGGGACTCACCATCAACGTACAGAAAAGTAAGTTTGTAATGAAAGAAGTCCGATACCTAGGACATGTCATAGGACATGGCACTATCAAAACGGATCCAGACAAAACTCGTGCGATTGATGAGTTCCCCTTACCAAAAACAGTTAAGCAGCTACGACGTTTCCTTGGTGTGTGCGGTTGGTACCGAAGGTTTGTTCGGAATTACGCAACAGTTTCAGCGCCCCTGTCAGACATGCTGCGGAAAGGGAAGTTTATTTGGACCGAACTCAGCCGAAAGGCATTTGAAGAGCTAAAACTAGCCCTCACATCAGCTCCTGTCTTGCACAGCCCCAACTTCACGAAGCCCTTCTCCATTCATTGTGACGCAAGTCAACATGGAGTAGGAGCCGTGTTGGTGCAATTGACCGATGAAGGAGAGGAAGCTCCCATCGCCTGCATGTCCAATAAGCTGAATTCGGCCGAAAGAAACTATACTGTGTCCGAGCAGGAATGTTTGGCAGCGGTAATGGCTGTGAAGAAATTCCGAGCTTATATCGAGGGCCACCAATTCGAGATCATCACGGACCACGCTTCACTACAATGGTTGATGAACCAGGCAAATTTACATGGACGCCTAGCAAGATGGGCTCTTAAACTGCAAGGGTTCAAGTTCTCCATCAAACATCGGAAAGATACCCAGAACATTGTACCCGACACTCTCTCACGAATGTTTTCCCCAGAAGGACCCGAATTGACAATAAATGACGAGGACCCCATCGAGATAGATTTGGACAGCCCACATTTCGAATCAGACAGCTACAAAGAGTTGAGGCAAACCATCGCGACCCAACAATCGCAGCTGCCTGATTTGAAGGTAATAGACGGCTACGTGTATAGACGAAATGAATACGCCACTGGTGATCCATGGCAGGAAGAAGAGTCCTGGAAACTCTGGGTACCGGAGGAAATGACACAACATCTGATCCTCCGCGCACATGACCATCCTTTAAGTGCCCACGGAGGTTACGGTTGGACGCTACGGCGACTCAAGAAATACTTCTTTTGGCCTAAAATGGCATCGCAGGTCAAAGACTACGTGAGCGCCTGTGAGACCTGTAAAGGCACCAAAGCGCCCAACCAGCCTCTTCGACCTCCTATGAGTCAACTCAACGTCCCAGAACGCGTATTCCAACGTCTATACATCGATCTACTCGGTCCATATCCTCGGTCTTCCATGGGACACATCGGAGCTATAGTTGTTCTAGACCAGCTTTCAAAATTCCCACTGGTGGAACCTATCCGTAAAGTCACAACTCCATCTATCGTGAAATTCTTAGAGAACCGGTATTCCATGTGTTCGGGGTTCCAGAGAGTGTGTACTCAGACAACGGAGTACAGTTCCGGTCTCGGCAGTTTAAGGGCCTACTTGAGCAGTATGGCGTTGAACACCAACTAACGCCCATATACTCTCCTCAGTCTAACGCCTCCGAACGGTTGAATCGCACCCTATTGGCCGCGATCCGTTCCTAGGTCCACCCATCTCAAAAGGATTGGGATCGGCGATTGTCTGCCATCACATGCGCCCTGCGATCCTCGTATCATTCCGTCACCAGTGTCGCCCCTTACTCTGCCGCCTTTGGACAGCACATGATTTGCCACGGTAAATCATACCGGCTATTACGGCAATTGAAGTGTTTGGGAGACCCCGTCGTTGCGCTGGAGCCCCACGAACGTCTAGGAGACCTCCGCCAACAAATCGGACGGAAGATTAAGGCCGCAGGAAGTGCAAATGAGGCGCAGTACAATCTCAGGTCACGATCTGCTAATTTCAAAGAAGGAGATGAAGTTTTCCGGCGCAATTTCCGGCAAAGTGACGCCGCAGGGCATTACAACGCCAAGCTGGACAGGCGATTCTTGAAGAGCCGCATAAAGAAGGTAATGGGACCTAACCGGTACCTGATAACGGACCCATCGGGAAAAGAAGTGGGGATATACCACGCAAAAGACTTGCGCCGATAGATAATTAGTCACGTCTGTTTTGTCCGTCCGCATATATTTCCAAAAACGCACAAGGGTTGTATACTTTCGGCCAAACATAAACATAAGTCCGTCCGTTTGTCTGTCAATTGTGTTTTTCTTTTATTATTCGCCACTTCGTATTCCGACGGCGAAGACAACCCATGGTACCCTGAAAGATCCTTCAGCTCCTTATTCGCAATCCGCATCGCCTTGGGATTGCGAGAAACTTAGCTGCCCTGTAATAACCGGGCAGTTAAAGGGTTAAAGAAAAACTCAAAATGTCCCAGATCAATCGAAACGATGGAACCGGTACGATTGCAGATTGAATTGGAACAATTTCCGATTGACCTAGAACAATTTGCAATCGAACCGGTTTGAGGTTGATCTGGTACTACGAAACACTTTTGACAGGGCAGTTGCCATTGAGCAGGAGACGTATGAGGTAACTCACGTGGGAAAATTAGTGCCGATCGTTTCAATATCTCAGGTAATAATTTCCATAATTACACAACGCTTACATTACTGCAACACCCTGTACAGGAAGATAGTTGCCGATAATCGAAGCAGTCATCCCAACGAAGCTAACCTCAACGGTCTCTTTCTGAAGACCCATTGCAGGAACAGCAAGAGTCCCGCAATTTCTCGCTCAAGGCATGCAGTAGCAGTAGCAGTAGAAGCAAGTACCGTAAAAGAGAGAACGGTCCCTGGACTGTACTCGGCCAGAAGCTTTGGAAAAGTAAATGGACAGGAGTTTCCTTCCGGATGGAATATCAGGTGGAAAATTCAAGAGGAAGTGTAAAGTTCTTGCACTGTTTAGTGTGATAAAGGTGTGAATAGTGGCGGAAGATGTAGAAGAACTTTTTATTGTCTTTTTTATTCCTCAGCGCGCTGCTGTGGGTGAGCGTAGCGTACACCGTAAAATATTGTGCAAAACGTCACAAACGAGTCGTCCACTTGATCCTGTGGAAAGCGCTGAAGAAAATCGCCAGTGAGTGTTTAGTGGGGGCGCGACTCCGGTCAGGATTTCGCACAATAGTTTCGACTTGGACTTGAACGGGATTTCAGAGCTATCTGGTTTGTGTTGGCGAAAGTGTCGCAAAGTGTAGAAACCCCCCCCCCCCTCGAGCCAAGTCAACGAGTTCCAATAAGTGTCGAGAACTCAACTTCGAACTACGTTGAGTTGATTCAGGATTTGGTCGTCAGGTTTCCACTAGTTCCGGCTGCTGTTCGTGGTTGTCTCGATTGGCGAGAAGTGCGAAAAGTTAATCCGGGGACGCCTCCTGTGCGACTTGGAGTAGTAATCCAACTTTCTTTCAACTGTTGCAACGATTTTCCGATCTTTTGTCGAATTGCAATTTTCTCGAGGAAAAACACTCAGCCGAGCCGAGCAATTGCTACCGTGCGAAAAATAAGAAGTGAACGGAGTCGAGTTGTAATATCGCTCTTCTGAACGACTCACTGCAGAGTCAGGAGTGAAAAATTATATTTATCAAAACCGCATTTGAAGATCCGATTGAGATTGGAGTAGAGCCTATTAAAAGGATTTATCAGGAAAATTATCCTGCCACTAGATACGTACTCAGGTTTATATAGTACCAATCGTTTGCCGCGCTAACGTTGTGGACATAGTTTTTGTTTGCAGTTCTTTAATCGACGAATATTTTGTTGCTAGTGCTGGAAGCTTTTCAATTGTTATCAACAAGCGATTCAACCATAAAGTTGATCGAGACTTGTTTATAGGAAAAATAGCTGAGTTAGTTACTGCTAAAAATTCTGCCTATAAGGTAGATTTGAAAAATCCGGATTTGTGTATTCTAGTAGAAGTGATAAAAGGAATTTGTTGCCTCAGTGTTTTACCAGACTACTACAAGTATAAGAAGTACAATTTGATGGAAGTAATAGCTTTGTTACAGAATCGAAATTTCCGGACCATCTGCATCGTCGTCGAGCGCTCGGAGGACCATGCAGGTGAGTACCCTTTTATGGTGTTATTTATACATATATTTTTTGCATGTTCAACTGCTACGATCGCGCTGATAAGATAAAGCATAAAAATAATGATAAATTGGATTTTTTTTTTTTTGGATACGAGTGCATTATTGTTTTTCAACTTGGTTTTTTTGTAGATGCAAGCCAAAAATAAAGAAAATAGCGAATGTAAAAATAGAAATTGTGGGAAAAAAAAAAATAAAAACCCAGCTCATGTCCAAATAGTGATTCATACCACTTAAATTTTCCAACATAGATTACTGTGCATTTGAATTTGCCGGCTTTTATACATTAGTCATTATGTTGTTTGATACTGTTCAAAGCATTTTCAGTTTGAATTCCATATGTTGTGAATGTAGCTAGTTTGGTCAGTCCACCAAAGCTCGCCGGGTAATGTTGAATACTATAAAAGACCACAGATAAAATATTTTTATAGATTAGCATATGCTAGAAAATTACAAACCTCGCTGGATTATATGTACTTTACGTAAAGATATTTATGTGCTTTAGTTTATATGCAAGCATATCCATTTACTTATGCTGCTCATTCACCTTTTTCCTATTTAAAGAAATTCGGACACAATGCACAATACGTCGTGGTTAACAGACATAGAGATGAGTGTACATATGCATAAGAAAGAACTGATTTTCTAGATATTTTTATTATACACGAAGAGTTTGATAAACGTGTACGTTACGGACAAATATACTATTAAAGCGAAAGAAATTTTCATATTATTATCACGCCAAATTAACTAGCTAAATCGCTAATCCAACAATAGGCTATGTCCTCACGAAACTAGAAAACGATATTCCCTAATAATTGTTTACATACTGATAGTATCATTCCGCTTCTAAACGAACTAAATAAAAAATCCATTAAAACTCGTATTTTCTGCTTCAAATTATCTTTTATGAATGATTGATCTTTTTGCTGATTTTGAAATTTTTGGTTTGAGGTTTTTTTGGTTTTTTTTATGAAACGCCAGTTACTGTACGTCTTGTGTTATTTCTCTAAGCAATAAGTGGAAACATTGTCATTCTTCGTATTATTTCCAAAGAAAAAAAAACACATCAGGCTCTTGCTTTAAAATAGGAAAACAAAGAAAAACAAAATTTATTTATAATTCTAATAAATTTAATGCAATCAAGAAAATTGCCAAGGCGATGATAAATTATATCGAAAAAAAGACTAAATAAATTGTTAAGTATTTATTGCACGTTTACATCGTTAGTTCTTGCATACAGAGTGCTTAACTCGTGAATAAATAGATCTATATGCTTCATAATTATGATGTTTATGTTTAAATATATTTTGCGAAAGAATAAAATGAATCATCTTATGAAGTGCTAATTTTCCCAAAATCGGTCTTTCCTTTCTCCCGACTCTAACCGGGTATAGGACCCGTTATGGTGGCAGGCTTCCACCTCAAGACATGAGCCAGCCGCCGGGTACTTAAGCAATTCTTCTTTGTTTCAGGTGATATCGCGGGTTGAGTGGCCCAAGCAGAGTGCCTCTTTATGGTTTAGAGTTATGCAATCAACTTGTATAATTCTATGGCATAAATTGGTCACCGGGGTACTCCCCTTCTGATGGGAAAGTTCATGCAATGCAAGTTGTTTTCACTCAGAAGAGGAATGCCTGGCCACTGCAACAAAATATATATGGATTTATTCCGGTTGAGTGGGTGCGAAAGGGGCTCCACCACCACCCGATTGCCCCTCTTTCATTTGTGGGCCATGAACTTCGTCGGGTAATGACGAGGTTACCCCAAGTCCGCCTTTCTTTTCAGGTTCCACTTGTTCTCGGAACAAGTTCTATCTCCCTCTGTGTAGTTATCTACAATTTTTGCGACTTCGGTCGCCTCTTGATCAGCAGTAAAATTCGTGAGTGCGAAATTTTTTTGTAGTGGGTCCTCGTGCTGGGGAAATGAGTCTGCCCCACGACACCACAATGCTAGCCTGCCAGCGCATTCACGCGTCTCCAGACGAGGGCATTCTCGGCAGATACTGACACCTTCTTCTGCCGAGGCAGCAGACCATCGCTGCAGTCCTTCACGGACTTTTGAACATTTAATTTCACTACAGTTTGTGGAAAAATACATTAGGATTACCAAATTTAGAAGTTATAAAAACCAGCCGCCTGTGCTCGAATCATTTTTTACCAAAGCATATTATCATCGTGCCAAAGGGACCTAGGTTAACATTATATGCTGTGCCCATCCCGGTAGAATGCCGCATTCAACGAACAGTAACCATATTAACTATGCTTATCAGGCCTGATCAGTGATTTTTCGATTTTATTTTGCAGATAAATAACGGGTTGCCCTCAGCACTATGTAATTGGATGATGGATGAGCGTGAAATGGATAAATTTATAGAAAAGGTAAATATTTTGGATTTTTGCAATGCTTTTGTTTAGAAAAATACAATTCTTACCATGTTATGTTCATGTGGCGATGGCGGAAATTCTTAAAGTTAAAAATTCTAATTTGATAATAAGATCATTAATTGGACGATTCACGATTGAACGGCAGATCTCTTCAATCTGTATCCAATTAATACCTAAACAAGTTAATTAATACTTTTTCAAATGTTTTTATTTTCAGATACTTTTGAATCAGAAAGAGCCACCTATTACGGCAGAATGTGGGGATTTTAATCTTGTGAATTATTTGGTATTATTAACGATAGGTACAGCATAGCATAGTACTTAAATTTTTCTTTGTTTTCAGATCGAGTTACTCTTTTGAAGGAGGTACACCCTGAGTTGGATGATAATGTGGGCATAATACCATAAAAAAAACGAATCTTAAAGTGATTTTTTCAGCTTATGTAACCGAATAGCGTAACACATTCGCGTAAAAGGAGGTCATCAGAAAGTGTGGCCGCAGCCAGTTATAATTATCAAATTCTTCATTAAGTCATAACCTTCGAAACTTCCAAAGCTTAATCAATTTAAAATCATAAGAGTAGATGTAATATGAGTAATGTACTTAATAACCAAACGGATAATTTTTAAATCACTGCTTTTAGAGACCTTGTCATCAAACAGCCCTTTCACAACTTTTGAGTTCATGAGTATGAATATATTGTACGCAGTCATTTCGATTTTATTCCCTTAGAGAATAAATACAAGAATCAGCAAAACGCTTCAAGTTGATACCTAGCAAAAAAAAAAATAGTATCATATTTTTTGTTTCAATGATTCTGGGATGTTTTAAGTGGTTTGAAAATTGATATTTATTGCAGTTATTATTGGAATATGCTTTTGTTAACGTCTTATGTACTGTATGTTAGTTATATGTATTGTATAAGTTGTATATTTAGCTTGTTTGATGTTAGTTGCATGTTCTCACTTGGTTAGAGTAAATAGTAAGAGTTTTCGTGGGGTATACGAATGTATTGAGTGTTTGTATTTAAAAGCGCTAAATTTTACATAGGCAACAAATACTTGTTTTGATATCACGAATGGATACGTTAAAATTCTTGAAGCTCATGTTAAGAGCTTAAAAGAAATTGTGAAAGCTTAAAACAGAATTATCCACGCTCTAAAAAAGCAAATCCAACGAAATCAAAGACAGAAAAATACCACAAAAGAATTGACAAATGCTCTAAGGAAGCAAATTGACACATTCGAATAATTTTGGTGGTTTAACATGGAAATTGTTAGAAAGCTTATGGCTAAACAAAAAAAAAATCAGCAAAAACATATGACACCCAACTAAAAACGTTTGCTCTTAGCTTAAATTTTTTTATCTTCGAGAGCGTATGAATATGTCAGTAATACTTTGAGTGACTGTCTGCCACACAACCGCACTTTAAGAAGCTGGTATAAAAAAATTGATTGCTCTCCAAGTTTTATAAGAGAATCTTTTGCATCCATCAAGAAAGCTGTGAATTTAGCTGAAAAAGATGGTGGAAATATTGTGGTGAACATTGTTTTTGATGCAATCCACATCTGGCAGCACATACGGTGGGATGGCAAAAAACCGAATGAATTTGTTGATTTCGGAGATGGGAAAAATCCTGATATCGTCGCTACACAAGTTTTGGTGCTTTTGGCTGTCTGCGTCAATAAGCGGTGGAAAATCCCTCTTGGTTATTTTCCAATCGCAAGTTTATCCGCTGAGCAAAAAGCCAACCTAACATCGCTTTGTACTCAAAATTTAGCCGATTCTGGAGTTAGAATTATTGGCATTACATTTGATGGAGCTGCAACCAACCTAATTATGTCAAAACTGCTGGGCTCTAATGTGCGTGATATTTCTTCCAGTGAATGTGTAACACTTGAAGGCAACCAATATATTTTACATCCAGACCCTTGTCATATGCTCAAGCTTGTTCGTAGTGCTTTGGCCGATTTGGGAACAATTATGGACCAAAATGGTAAAGAAATCAAGTGGAATTTTTTCAAGGCTCCGATGAACTTACAAGAAAGTGAGGGCTTACATCTTGGCAACAAGCTACGCAAGGCACATATTTATTTTTCCACCCAAAAAATGAATGTTCGCTGGGCTGTTCAAACGTTGAGTAGGTCTGTAGCAGATGCCTTAGACTTTTGTCGAGAAATCCTTCAGCTGCCAAAGTTTATTGGAAGTCAAGCGACATCAAAGTTTGTCGGCATTTTTATTGATTCTTTCGTTGTGCTCAATAGCAGGGAGCTGTCAGTTTTTGAGCCCCTCAAGCAGGTGCTTAGTGATATAAATGCTGGGTCTGTCCTAGAATTTTCCAATATAGCAGTAAACTATATAGAAGAACTGAAGTTGATTTCAGGGAAACCACTTATAGTTTCTAAGTGAAGTATAGGTTTCCTAGGCATAATTAGATCTTTGGGTAACCTGAAAATTATTTATATGCAATTTATACAAATCAAATTGGTGAAATTTGTGCCGCTGTACAAAATAAACCAAGACCATATCGAACTACTTTTCAGCTCAATCAGAGCAGGCCTTGGCTATAATAATAACCCAATGGTCGAACAATTCAGTAGCCGCCTTAAAAAATTAACCGTCAGATGCCAAATAAGAGAAGAAGGAGTCGGCGATGCACTTCCCATCGAAAATATACCGACTCTCAGCCAAAATGAAGGCAGTACTTTAGGCTATGACAGAAGCTATTCGCATTGATACATTACAGCTTGACAGTCAATTTCTTGTGGAGCATAGCTATGCCAGTGATCCAACAATCTTGTCGCAGTACGTAGATCGTGTGATAGAACATGTAGCAGGTTTTGTTGTGTACAGGATTTGCTGAATTCGTCATTATGATGGATGTATTTCAGCGTTGCAGGAAACGCTCAGAAAAACTCACTCATTGCATATAAAAGGAGAGGGCTCCTTCAAGTGCCTTCAGAAAGTGTAGTACTTATTTGCAAAGAAACGGAAAAAAGTATTCGAAGGTATCAGTACCGGAGCCATGATAACATCTTATCACCAAAAATTTATAAGTCGATACTTTCTTTGGTTCAGGTATTTTGCATCGGAAAAAATTTATTCCAAGATCAAAACGAGCATAAAGCGAATTGCCTCCACTATAGCTTTCTGATTAAGCTTGTCATCGAAAAGTACCTAAAAACAAGTATAGCCTTATAGCAAAAAAAAAGCCAGAGAAACTTTCAATAAGGCAGCACTACAACAAAATGATTCACTTCATAGGAATGTAGTAAAACACACTTTGTTTCAAGTTTGTGTATAGTGCCCAAAGAATATTTACATAAATAGATATAATATAGATTGTAGCCAAAAGGATTTTATTATTAAGATAGCAGATAAGATTCGCCAAAATTGAATTTCAAATCGTAGCTCAACAAAAGCCTTATCTCCACCAAAGCTGTGTCCCAAGCCCGGTTGAAAAAATAGGAGGAAGGTTTTTTTTTTTAATTTCATAAAAAACTCAGTTTTGCGTTGTCTATTCATCTGTCAACAGAATAAGATATTGGCGAATTTTTTTCTATCAAAGATTGGTTCCTTTTTCCAAATTCATAAGCGCTGTATCTAATCAATCGTTAGAAATTCAACAAAGACAAATCAAATTTTAGAATAGAAAAAAATGTTTTGGAAAAAGTAAAAAAATCAATCAAGAATATCCAAAAATTAAATATAATGCAGCGTGTACAACAAAATTTTGACTATTTAAAAGTGTATGAACCTAATTCTAATGGAATTTAATCACACAAATTTTACCTTTTTATAATATTATCCTGTAGCAATATATGTAACCTAGACTTTAAAACAACTCTAGTTCTAATGGAATTTCCAGGCAGCTATCTGACTGTGCTTATAATATTTCTAATAAGAGTCATCATCATGAAATAACCCGCATTTTGAAAGTAAATTTCAGTTAACTGGGTCAAATAAGCTAACTATTAAAAAAACTGAATTAATCTTCCTTTTTATTGGGTGAATATTAATTTTTTATTTAATTGCAAACGTGCGTTTTGAAAGGAACGTCCTTTCTTCTTCAGTGCTTGACTTGACTTATAAAAAAAGTACTGAAGAAGAAAGGACGCGCGTTTGCAATCAAATGAAAAATTAATATTCACCCAATAAAAAGGAAGATTTTTCGTTTATTTAGTAACGTCAAAGTGAGGTGAAAACAACCGAGAAAGAACAAAAAACATTGAATTACCAAAGTTAATTTAAAGTCAAATGAAACTATTATATTTCTGAATTCAATATTCAAACATAAAATGTTGTTCACATATATAAAATTTTGAACTTCGGTGTCAAATGTAATGCTTTTCCTGTCTAAAATCGTCTTCGTCCGCTCGATCGAAATCGGAGCCGACCTCTCATTGGTTCTAGACGTGAAGTCTAAGTCGTGCCAACAAATGGTACCAACCGGTCAGCCAGTCCGTGCACCCATAATCCATTTCACTGTAGCTGCTTGTCGGCCAGCTAGATCGGAGAGGATTTCAGTCGCAGGTCTTTAAATGGATTACGCTCAATTATGTATTTCAGCCACCATTGAATGCCCGTTTCAAACGCGTCAACAATTCAAACATACGGAAGGGAAACCTACTTTGCTTTATTCCGTATTCTCTTCATTCTTCCAGTCAATCACAAAAACTAAATTCAATTTCGCGCTCCCGAATTTTACCGACGCGGTACCGAAAAATATACTTCATTAAGTCAAACCGGAAGAACTCTACGCTAAGAAAAAGGCAAGGCAAACGAAGGTACCGTGTACCGCATGCGACGCGAAACCGACCATCCGCGGATTTCTGAAAACCCTACCCTTTTAGCGGCATACCTACTGTTCACTCTTCCTCCTGCTGAAAAAAAAACGGACGGACTGGAAAGGAAAGTATTGTTATGATTTAGCAATCCATGTTATTTATCAAGAAAACATGGAATAATTTCATCTTTTCTCAACATAAACTAACTTTTATTAAATTCTTAAACAATACTGTCAGTTCGAGCGCTGGGCGTGGTTTATCTTCTATTGGATTGGTTTTTTGTAATTTACATTTACAGTTTTCTATCAATCTACATAGTGCCTGCACCAATAATTAAAATTAAATTCTTAAGGTGAATCAAAATTATTCTTGAGGATAAAATATCTTATCGAATATTTAGTTGTATAGTACGTATATTTTTGCTATAGCAAATGTTTAAGGCTTATTTGTTGTTAGGGCGTAGTAAATAACTTCTTCATATGTGTTTCAATATAATGTAATGTGTTCTTTTGATAAGAGATGTATCTAAATGGGCAATTATATTTAATCATTTTAATATGCTTCCATTTTCAAATAGTGGAATGATAAATGCATGAAACTAAAAACAGACCATGTTAGGTTGTTCATTTGAATTTATTTGCTTACTCATATCAAGTGAAATTTTGCAAATTAAAAAAAAACTTTTGAAATTATGCCTTCAAAATTTACTGGACATGTATTTCAATTTTTGCTTGTGCTGATCAACATAAGGCACAGGATTTATTTCCTTACTCATACAAAAAAATCAACAATCAATGCAGCCATCACGAAACAAACAGAAGGGATAGTTTCCCGACGATTATTTTTTCGTTTGTTGAAAAACCAATAATTAAGTACTATTCTAGACTTATTTACTATTTTGAATACACATCAAGTAGCAATAATCAGTAATAACCTATTTGGAAAGTTCTCGCTTGCATTTAAATATTTTTTTAATTAGTTTCGATTCTTTTAACAGCTTTAAAGGTTGTATCGTTTTAAATGTTGCTCACATTTTTAAAATATTGAATACTGCTACACTAACAATTTCATTTTGTATTGATACTTGTTTGTCGCGGGAGGTTGAAAAATTCATTTTTGTCTTTAGGGCCTTTTGTATTTTTTTGAATGTATAAGTTTGGATGTTATTTATAAATTTTGTTGGGGGAATGATAAGATGTGTCTTTTTCATTATTTCTTTTTTTAGATATCAAACACTGGTTCATTGGATTGGGAAGCATTTTAGGAAGCGCTATTCAATAGATTTGTTTTCTTTGCTCATAAGGCTATCACTATTATTACTGCTGACTATCTCCTGTAGGAGAATGATATGTGTGCGTTTAAATTTAAGTGAGTTTCGTTTAATGTTAAGGCACAGTGGCATTTATAAATGTTGAAAATAAGTTAACAAAACTTGCATGGTATTTGATTTCCATTAAAAAAATAAATTCTCATTTTGATCCACTGCTCCAGTCAGTTTTTACGAGTTGATTGATGATGAACGGTACTTTACTTTTCTCGCATTCTTTAAAAATGCCGACATTACAATCTTTTTCCATTTGCCAACCGCGCGAAAACACAATAGACAATGATAAATTATTGAGTAGTCAATTCTCACTTAACGTAGATAATCACATCATTTACTCAACATATGTTTCTCAATCAATTACTATCAATTATAATTGTCCTACTTCTTGCTGCATTATAAATATCTACAGTCATTTCCATTGAAGTGCTTCGATGCATGACCCATTTACGCGTTTCAGAACATGGGGATGCTGCCGTTTAATTTTATGTTTCGAAAAACAAAATTTAACCTTCTTGTCAGGGTTCTTTTCCTATACAAACCTTGATGATGAATGATCCTAAATATTCCAAAGCAGCTCGATGTGGGAGGGGAGTAATGAAAATAGGATCGAAGACATTCGGTGCACTGCAAAACGGCAGGTAATGTCTTGAAACCTGAAAACTATGCTAGTGCTGCCTGCAACCGGACTTAATGAATTTCAGCAACCCTGACTATCCCGCGAGATGAATCTCGATAGGATTCCCGAAACATCAACGTCGGTTTGGCCTCCTGATAAAGGAGACTGTACCAGAGCATATATACTAACTAGCACCTGCAATCGAGGAGCTGTCAAAATGAAAAGAGAGGCAAATAAACGTGTAAAAGATGGATTAAAGTTTACCTTGTGTTGGTTCAATTGCTTGCAAATTCAAGTTCTTGTTTACCATACATATGCACTTTTAGTCTAATTCTCTCTACTCTATAAGAACCGTAAGAAACAAAATTTGTTCGAATTGCAGCTGCTATTTAGTAGATATGCTCTGACTGTACCATACGTCCTTTGGAATAGACCGGTAAAGCTAGACTGCCCTTTTCCAATAACTCTTCTGAAAATATGGATTCATAATTTATTTTCTGTGTGGCATTTTTGCACCTACCTTCCCTGTGAGTTCTGTCAAGATGACACGCTTGCTGGAAATAAACAGTATTTTACTGTCCTGACCAGCAGCCGAACTTCTCGCGCTCGCCATGTGGCTGTCAACTCGACTTGACATCCCACGACAAAACTTGACGTGGGATGGGAAGTCATCGCAACTGACAGGAGACGGGAAGCCACCTGGTAGCAATGTGTATATATTCGTCACCATAGGCGTAGGGGCGATTCAGTACACAAATGCGCCTACAAAATTTAAGACTTCCCACAACGCCCTTGTACTTTGTACAAAATATTGTTTACTTTTGCTGGCAGCCATCCTATAGTCTTTGCTAGGAACTGTGCTCTCTCCATCGGAGGGGGTGTTTTAAGAAAGTTATCTTGCCTGTAGCCCCTCGATTTCTAATTGCTCTGAGTACACAACAATTCTAGTGGCTTAAAGCAGAAGCGGCACGAAACAGAGGCTAAGTGGGTTATACTTTATCGGAATCTTTATCATTTCAGAATTGCAAATGATATTACTATAAAAATGGGATCGTATCAAATTCTTGGAATAATTAGAGTTGAAACGTTCCCAAGGGCGCAAAGATTATTTCAAAGAGGACGACATCATTCATCTAAATGAGAGAGCACGTTTGTCCCATGATATAAAGCCGGAGCATTTATTCGTAAGATGTCACAACTGCGAAAAAAGTTTGACTTCTATTTTCAAACTAACATTCGCAAAAAATTGAATATATATTTTTATACTCGATATGGAGTTGAAGATATTATCGCGTGTTATGGCTCGCGACCAATAATTTTAATGTTCCGGAAAAGTGCAAACGCACTGTCTTCTAAATTATATTAAAAGTGTTTATTTACTAAGAGTGCACAATCATTAATTTAACTATTTCATAATCTAGCTTTCACTTTCTATCAATTTTTAATTCCAACTGTCTTAACTATCAACTAAAATCACTTGACAATCAATCAATATCGCCTTTACTTCACGCTCCACTCCATCGCAGTTTTACTATCTCCCCCATTCATTCCGTGAACTACCTGGAATATTCGAACAATGGAAGCAGTGACGTCACTTTCAGATGTTGATCATGCTTGGTTGATTCTTGTGCTTTTGAGTTCATTCTATTGTTGATCATGATGTCATTGATAGTTGCGACGGTAGCTCGCAGAAATGTTTGGACATGTAACACTGCCCCCACCTCAGTTCTTTTCGCCCCGATAAGATGTGTTGCCAGTTGTAGTTAAGTCTTCCTGGGTGTAATATGGGGCAAGACGGTCCAAGTGCACGATTTTCATTTTGGCTCTTGGCTTGCGGTGTTCTTGTATGCAATATACGACGTCATTCATTCGTTTTGTAACTTGGTATGGTCCCTCCCAATCATGCTACAACTTCGGAGACCTACCTTTTCGCCGTTGTGGGTTATATAGCCACACCAAGTCATCTTGCTAGAAGCCAGTAGAATTTGCCTTTAGATCATACCTGGACTTCATGCGGTCAGTAGCTGATTCGAGGTGTTTCCGCACTGTCCGATGTATCTGGTTCAACCATTGCCTTAGCTCCCTTGCGTACTCCGAGATGGTTTGGGGTTTCTCTGGGGGTGTTCCGAACTTTATATCAGCCGGCAGACGAATATCCTTTCCAAAAATGACTTTGGCTGGGGCTTTGCCTGTCGATGCATGCTCGGCAGCTCTGTACGTCATCAAGAATAATGGGATGTGCCAGTTCCAGTCCCTTTGGTTCTCGTCAACCATCTTGGCCAGGTGTTTATTGCGCATGCCGTTGAAACGCTCGAACATTCCACCGGATTGGGGATGCTGCAGTGTTGTCCTCGTTTTCCGTATTCCCAGCAGCTCGCACATTTCACCAAAAACTAGTGACTCAAAGTTTCGGCCTTGATCCAAATGTAGTTCGCAAGGGACGCTGTACGTACTGACCCAATTTAACTCTAGCTGTTCGGCTCCTGTAGTTATTTCCTGGTTGGGAATGGGGTAGACCTCGGGCCACTTGCTGAAATAATCGGCCACAACCAGCGTGTATCGATTTCCCCATTAGCATTCAGGAAAAGCTGCTGCAATGTCAACAGCAATCCTTTCAAATGGTACCCCCAAGTTATAGGTTTGAATTGGTCCTCTCAGTCGTCGCTTTGGACCTTTAACGGAAGCGCAAATCTTGCATCTGCGACACCAGTCCTCTACGTCTTCTCGAGCGTGGAGCCAGTAGAACCTTTCCCGCAATTTTGCTAAGGTCTTGTTAACACCATGGTGGCCTCCCGAGGATCCTTCATGCATTTCCTTAACCACATCGTGGATTCAGCTTTTGGGTAGTAAAGTTTGCATCCTATAGGAGCTGCCATCCGCCATTTCCCATTTCCGCTTGAGTTGTCACGCTCCACATGAAGGGAGTTCCATTGTGCCCAATAACTTTTTAGGGTTGTGCCATGCATCGAAACGTCCTTCCACTCAGGTCGCGCAGTTGTCTCTTTCCATACGAGCAATGGTCCGATGTCTTCATCGGCTAACTGGGCATTTTGAATCTCCTCCGATGACCAACCTTCATCGAATTCGGCCGTCATCAATCACAGATCAACGGGCGGTTCCTTTTCCTCAATTTATCGGCAATGCTTGCAGTTAGCTGGACATGGACGATGAGATAGGGCGTCTGCATTTCAATGAACTCCACCCTTCCGATGAACGATTTCGTAGTCGTATGACTGCAATCTTTCGATCCATCTCGCAACTTGTCCCTCAGGCTTTTTGAAGTTAAGTTGCCATCTCAGCGATGCATGATCCGTCCGAAGAAATAATTTTTGGCCATATAAGTACCTGTGGAACTGCTTGGTGGCCTCTATTATAGCTAATAGCTCCTCCCTGGTCATGCAGTAGTTCCTCTCACTTTTTGAGTGAACTCAACTGTAATACGAGAGGACTCTTTCTTCGCCATCAATCTGCTGGGAGAGTACAGCTCCAATATCGCCGTTGCTCGCATAGGTGTCAACTACAAGCATTTATCCAGGTTTTGGATATGCCTGCATAGGTGGTTCACAAAGTTTCTCCTTCAAAGTCTCAAAGATTACCTGGCATTGTTCATTCCAGACATACGGACAATTTTTCTCGGTTAGCTGATGGAGACACTTAGCTATTTTAGCAAAGTCTTTGACGAATCTTCGAAAGTAGGTCTTGAGACCCAGACAATTTCGTTGTTGTTTGGTGTGGGCCAGCTTTTCCCGGGGTCTGTTTTGACCCCTTCTGCTGATACGACGTATCCCAGGTATTTTACTTCAGCTGCGAAAAGGGGACACTTGTCGGGACTGAGTTTTAATTCGCCAGTTGCAATGGGGAGAATGCCTCTTCTAGGTTCCGCACATGCTCTTCGAACGTTCTCCCGATAACAAGGATGTCATCTAGGTACACCAAGCAGTTTTCCAGGTTAGACCACGTAGCACGTATTCCATCAAGCGTTCGAAAGTGGCTGGAGCATTGCAAAGCCCAAATGGCATCACGGCAAGTGGCCACAATCCGGTTCCAACTGGAAATGCGGTCTTCTCTCGGTCCTTTTTGTCGTGATCTACCTGCCAGGAGCCACACTTGAGATCGAGTGTAGAAAACCATTTTGCGTCGGCCAAAGTGTCCATGATGTCAACGATGCGTGGAAGTGGGTAACTATCTTTCTCAGTGACGTCGTTAAGCTGTCTATAGTTGACACAAAAACACTCACTCACTTCTCTTTGTTTGGCTATAGGAAGACGTCTCAGTGCTTGTCGAATTAGCTTGGCTCCCTGTGTATCTATGACGTGAGTTACCATACTCATTCCGCCTTGGTCAGCCGGGCTTGTTGAGAAGATGTCACTGTACTTGATGACCAGATCAGAGGCTTGCTTGAATATCTGTACCGGCAATTTGACCTGCTTCAATATTGCAGACGAGGATTCCGGGCTTTGTCTGCGTCTTGCCGCCTTTTCCAATGATGATCATGAGTGGCTTCCAAAGAGGTGATGACGGAAACAAGCCGCAGCTGCCGATGACTTCTCCCGCTTTGATGCTCGTGGTTGAGTCTGCGGTGGTAAGGACTCTAACCGGCAAGTATCCGTTCCTTATAGATCTTGCTAGGCTTCGTCCTACAATCAAACTGCGCAATGCGTACGTCTTCGTTGGCTCTATCAGATAAGATCGGTGGTCTCCAGAATCACCATCAAGTTTGGCCCATACAATGCTTTCGGAAGAATTCGGTACATCAGTGTCGGCACAGACTACTACATTTATCTTGGGAATTTGGACGCTGGGATCCTCCATCAATACTTCGACATTCTTCCATTTCAAAACCCGTTTGCTCAAATCCAACGCGATTCCATGTGGTTGCAGAAAATCCATTCCGAGAATGCAGTCATCCATAATGTTCGCGACCAGAAAATTATGTCGGAACGCAAGGTCTTTCAACTGTATCTGGAGGTTGACCTCTCCATGAACAGGTGCAGTTTCTTCCGTAGCTGTCCGTAGTGAGAAAATTCTGCCTTTGTGAAGTAGTTCCTATCTCACTAGGTCTGGTCGGATAATCGATCGGGTTGCACCAGCGTCGATTGTTATGGTGCAATGTTCTCCGTCAACTTGACCCGGAAGGCATAAGTCTGCTTCTCCACGATGAACTCTTGACACGGTGATGGTGGTGCTTGGGACGTCGATCCTCCTAGCCAAGCTTTGCCTCACGAAGTTGAACCCATCAGTTTGAAGGGCTTTCATTTTGAGCTCCTGACTCGGTCTGGATCTCCTCCTTGAGCCACACCCTGGACAATAGCTCAATTTTCTTCGCTTCTTGCAATCTCCTTGCAAGTGCCCCCTCTCACCGCAATTCCAGCATCTAGGCGCACCATTTACATGCGGCTCTCGCTTAATTTTCACGCGCACATACTTGCACTCATCTGCCACTACCTCGCGAGCCCGGACAGTGGTACGGCTCACATTTTTCGCTGCCTCAAAGTTCAGACTATAAGCCAATGCATCCTTGACTGTTTGCTTTTGGGCTAAACGCACGGCTTGTCGCAATTCCTGGTCCTTTAGTGCACTAATGAATGCTGCTATCATTGCACCATCTTGATTTTCTGGGTCATAAGCTGGGTAAGCCAAAAGTGCCAGTCGCTCAATGTCTTGGGCTAGCTGCTGTAACGTTTCGCCAGACTTCTGCATCCGATGCCGTAGTTGCGACCGATAAATCTGCTTCAGATGATCGCCTCCATAACGCATGTCGAGCGCATTCATTATAGCTGCCAGGTTTGAGTGGAATTCAACGGAGATCATCTGCAAAAGCTCGGCAGCTGGGCCTCTTAGAGCAAGAATTAATGCAGTTGCTCGTCCTTGCTCATTCCAATGATTTGTCCTAGCGGCGGCTTCAAACTGGGTCTTGTAAGTGCTCCATACCATTTGCCCGTCAAATATTGGTGCTTTCAGATTTCTGGATGAGCTTTGTGCTGCGGTTATAAGCGGAGCTGGTGAGATGGTTACTACTGCCTTCACTGCTTCCAATTCCTTTTTCACTTTTTCCATCTATGGCTCATTATCTTTTCGAACTGGCTGATCTCATAGTTGATTCTCTCCTAAACCTGGTTGACATTCTCCTCGACCTGGTAAACGTTTGCCTCAACGCATTTAATTTTGTTTGTCACACTACCGAGCTCCGTTTTTATTTCATTTAACTGTTTCTCCAGCTTCTCCGTGATGTCTGCCTTAATTTCATGTGCTTGTTGGTCTAGCTTCGCTGATTGCTCCTTCAGCTTCTCTGTGATGTCTGCCTTGATTTCCAGTGCTTGTTGGTCGAGCTTCACAGGTTGACGCTGCTCTTGCTGCATCAGCATCAACATTTGCATCAGCGCATTTTCTGTTTCCTTTGATTTTGTTGTTTCTGCTTCTCCACCTTCTGCACCTTTTCCCACATCTGAAGGCTCACCCGATTCCAGATACGTGGCTTTCAATTCAATCGGGTCACGCAAGCGTGCAATCAGTGTGGTCTTTGTACCTTGCGTAGCCAGGTTTCGTTGGGCCAACTCTTCCTTAAGCTCCGGCATGGTCAATTCATTAATTTTTAAGTTTAGGCTTCGTGGCTTGCAGTATTAATTTAAATTTAAATATATCAACTAAAATTTAAATATAATAAGCAAGAAAAAAAGAATTAAAAGGTACCATTTTGCGTTTCATTCTTAGAATGCTACTTTATGTAATATAAGTATTTTAATTAGAACGATGGAAGATTGATTTTATCTAAGTATTAGAATTCACTTTCCAGCTTAAACAAATACAAGAAAACTTTGTTACAGAATTTAAATTTTTTTGGGGTAAAGAATTTTTTCGCTTGTTGAAAACTAACAATAGTGTTTTACTAAAGTATGCCACGTAAACATCGTGTGTGATCCCTTTTTTCAAGTAGGATGGTAATTCAATGCTACATTTTTTATAAAAGGGCGAATAACATATCAATCAAAGATTGCTTCAGTGGGGATCCAAACGTGTTTTTTGGAAAAGTTGTTATTCAGTAAATATTGGTTATTTTTAATCTCAATACCCTAACTGTGAGAACAAATAAAACACATCGTGCGGTTCTTCTACTGATCACTGCATGGACCCTTTATTTCCATATTTTTCCTACTTATAACACAATACATTTAATCATCAAATTTACAATCGAATTAGAGCTACCCCCACAGAGTTCAATAGAGAGGCAAAATATGTTTATTGTCGCATAAATACTTCTAACGCATTTACAGTTCCTTCAATAAAGTTCAATGAAACACAAAGTGCTTTCTCATGAAAAATGAACATGCCAATAAATTAATGTTCAATAAATTGTATAGAATGCTTCAATGCACTTTTCTAGGTCTATGTTCAATATGATAATAGTAACATGATGGATGAAATGCTTTTAATTAAATAATAATATCATAATTCTAAACACTAAATGTTAAGTTTGTTCATCAAAAAGTACCTCAATACCAGGTATTATTTTATGGATGATAAAAGTCAGAAATATATTCTATTCACCGAAAAATGAATAAAACAATTCACTGTTACGGTATGTAAGAAAAAAACATTCAACAGAAAGAATATTGCCATAAGTATTATTATGTCAATAAAATATCAATATCAATTCAAATGGCCTGGAAATAACCCAGAACAATTTATATAGAATTTTGATTTGGCTAAAAAGTAAGCTTGTAACGAATGTATCCTGTATGACATTTATAAATTATTATCAGATCAATGTTCAATAATTAGCATGAAGGCGATTGGAGTCTGCAGAAAAACATACCTCGAAAACTAAACAATGGTTCTTCATTATCTTATTTGGATTTTACGATAACCTCCAAAAATACATCTTCCTTGATTGCATTACAATCCAAAGTTCAGTTACTTATCAAATTTATCTTAAGAAACTTATATGGGAAATTAATAAAATGGTAAATTTATTTTTAGTTAAATATTTTCGGCATGGTGCTATCAATTTGAATTTTTCTGCCATAAGATTAAAATTCCCCTCTCGTGCTGAGACTACCCATGCTTTAAGCCACTACACTAGAATCAAACAAGCCCTACAAATAAATGGTTTTCCAATAAGAAGTGTTATTTTGAATAGCCCGCTGGTTCGGTAGATGTCACTTTTGAAGCTGTCATTTTCGACATTTGGCAAGTAGAAACTACACCATTAATAATAATGGAACGATACATGCTTCAACAATGCACTGAAATTATTAAAATTCACTATAAAAATGGTCAAAATTTCGCAGAGACGGTTCGTAAAACTCGAACATTTTTGGGTTTTCGTGAAGCACCTTGTCGGACCGCAATACAGAAATTGGTAGAAAAATTCGAGTTGTTGGGACAACTTAGTGATATGAGGGATAAAACCCGTGCACTTCACTCAAGAACAGCCGAGAATATTGCTGCTGTAGCCGAAAGTGTTGAAGAAAACCCAGAATTGTCCATTCTTCGTCGTTCTTTGGAATTAGGCATTCCACAAACGTCATTACATCGTATTTCGCATAAAAATTTGGGTCTTAAGGCTTATATCGTTCAGTTAACACAAGAAGTCCAGCCTGTCGATCATCAACAACACCGTGTCTTTGCTGATTGGGTCCTTGAAATGCATGAAAATGATCCGGAATTTCCTCGAAAAATCATCTTGAGTGATGATGCCCATTTCCACCTCGGTGGCTTCATCAACAAGCAAAATTGTTGCACCTGGGGCTTGAAAAACTCAGGAATTATTGTTGAAAAGCTTCTCTATCCTCAACGTGTGACTGTTTGGTGCGGTTTATGGTCCGACAGAGTCGTTGGACCTTACTTTTTCGAAAATGAGGCTGGAGCAACAGTTACGGTGAATAGAATGGATATCGAGAGGTGATTAATAATTTTTTATGGCTGGAATTAGATGGTATTGATCTGGACAACGTTTACTTTCAACAAGATGGCACTACGTGCCACACAAGCAACGAAACCATTGATTTTTTACGGGAAAAGTTTCCGGACCGTGTTATCTCTCGAAGAAGTGATCACAATTGGCCACCGGGATCTTGTGATTTAACAACACCTTGCGACTTCTTCCTTTGAGGCCACGTGAAAGAGAAGGTCTACGCCAACAGCCCAGCGTCGATTCAAGACCTCAAAGATGGAATTCGTGAGGCCATAGGGCAGCCACTTTGCGATTTGGTCTTGGAAAATTTCATGAAAAGGATATGTTCCTGTAAGCGTGGTCGTGGTGTTAATTTGCCTGATGTTGTTATTGACTATTAACAGCATCCTTCCTCTTTATAATGAAATAAACATCCCATCATTTGCATAAAAAAATTGCATTTTTCATTTAATATCAAAATAATACCTCTTATTGGAAACCCCTGAACATAGCTGACATTTGGAAATTTTTCGAGCTATCATTTACTCCTTTTCTTCCCTCCCTAAGGGTTTTACATGGATAGACTTACTTTCTTTGAGACTGGAACACTGGAGTGGAACATCAACTCAAATTTTGTCATCATTTCCAAATGCGTCACGAACGTTGCTCTCTTCATTTAATTTTCAAAGGGTGTAGTTTAAAAAGAGACCTAAGATTCAGAAAACTGCCATTGCATAATTGATTGATAGTGTTCCATTTTCAGACTTGAATAGTTTGCAAAACTTTATTTAAATAAAAAAAAACCTCAGAGCGAGATTTAATAAACAAAAAATAAATCTCTTTCTTAGGTAATTACAAATTCATCTACCACTAAGATTATAATCGTCCTTTCTTTTATACTTTTTAGCCTCCCTGTTGCCTTCATAACCAGGTTTGGGATCGTCTTCTGTGGAATTAAGGTGAAATGCATAATCATTGAGCTTGATCTTGGCTATGAATGAAAGAACCTTTAAGGTGTACTGATTTTTTGAGATATCGCGTAACAGAAATTCATTCTGATTTTTTTTCGTATTGGCAAAGTATCTGGTGTTAATATATTTTTCTGCTATAAACTTAATCAACAAGCTGAAGTGTCGTTTGTTGTTCATGTGTTCACCATATTCAACAAAGTGTTACTTTCCGATGCATGCCACTTGAACATTTTTAAGTATAGTATTTAGAGTTATTTTGGTAATATTGTTCCGTTTGCACAATGACGAAATCTTCTAACATCTTTTTCAGTCGTTTTCCATATGAAAACTACATTTTGCGAGGGTTTTTTCAACAATCCCTTTGTTTTGTATGATGTCAGACTTTGAGTAATTTTCTCCTTGTATCGCTGAAAAGCATTGTTGACAATTCAATGCCTTGTATATTTTGAACGAAATAAACCCAATGATATAGATAATAACGTGGCTTGCCAATTCAAATGTATAATTTGGATCAGTGGCGTAATTATACTCATCGAGACACAGTTCATCAAGGACAAGTTGTTCGCAACTTTCATGTTCGAGCATTGCTGGACAATCCATAAATTCATTGATTGCGTGGAGGCCAAGAAGCTTGTGCATCAAGGACGATTATTTCCTCCAGAGGTGACCAGTTTTCCATTCCCTCGTCTTGAAGCTGGCATGGAAACAAAAGTTTCTCGTAGCTGCCAGTGAATTGCCTTACAGTTAGTATATTGCTATAGCCGAGACTTGATCGAATTTTAAAAAAAAAAGCTTGATGTGATCTTGATTTAATTTATACGAGGGAACAAATTCGAGCATACTTTTGGTTATAAATATGTCACCTACTACTGTTAAATTTCTCAAACCAGTGATGAGTCCTAAAAATCCAACACTTCTATTTGAATAAATTATACTACACCCCGATGGTAAATTTATCTCGTTGATATAGGCTATAGAATTTATTTAAAGTTTTAATACAAAATTTGAATTAAAGGATTAAAGAACTTCCCCATCCAGAGCAGCGCTTGAAATCAATACTGTCACTACGCTGCTTCCATTTGCCTGCAAAAATAAAAATATATCTGAGCTCCACAAGAGCTTCATAAAACTAAATAGTTTTTCCATTGTTGTCCGTTAATTATTTTTTCATCTTCATAAATTCGTATCTCCAATATCATTTAACAGACTCCTGAAAAATAAAATTGATTTCATCAATAAAATCAGGCATTACTGCGCGAAAACTAAACGAATAAAATGGTCGCCTCCAAAATGTAATGTATTCTACTAATTCTTCTAATGTTTGTATTCTACGTTTTATGTTGATACTTACCTAGAAAATGATACTCCTGCGGACTGACGGTGGGTTAGGTTATTGCATTTTTCACAATGAACATGATTTTATAAACTTTTTTGCACTTTCCTACTTTTCCGTCGAAATGTAAAGTTTTCTCAGTTGCAATCTAACCACTAAATTGTCTCTTATTGTCTTGTCAATGAACAAAACACAAAAACTAAATAAAATAAATAAATAAAAATTACACAACAAACGAGTTTGTTTATGGTTTTCACAGCCGCATTTGACAGCGAATGCAAAAAATCATATGATAATATGAAGATTTCTCCTTATCCACAGCGAGAAATGATGACAAAAAATCAGTGTTCCATAAGCCTTGGACCGTTCCTGTTCCAAGCTAACTCCTTTGAGAATGGAACACTGGAGTGGACTTTGAGGAACAAGATAAAACCGGAGTGGACAACCATGTGTACACGTTGTCGCAACTACCCCTGCGACCGCCTGCCTAACTACGTGCCTTTTTGCACCTACCCCTGCGACCGTGATTCTAAAGCTAGTTAAGGGGAACCCAATGGGTTGTCACAAGAAAGTAAACAAACGCTTATGCACTCGTAAATATGGTTTTATTGCAAATAACACTTCACAGAACAAGAAAATAGCATTGAATACAAATAAAGCATTACGGCCACTTAGGATAGAAAACACTGTCGTATCGATAACCCATCGTTTTCTAGCAATAACGCACATTACACTTTTAATTGAGTTCCTCGCTCCGATTTACAATGTCACTCCGTAAAATGTTGTTATCCCTAAACCAGGTGTAAAATTACTTTCATTACAGTCAATATGTACCTCCGGACACGTTCTCGAACTGAAAAAACGACTAAATTCCGAATCGTATCTCACGCGCCAGGTAAATTTCGCGTCCATGTTTAGTCGTCAAACTGACAATCTGGCTCTCGAGAGGAGAAATTGTGGAAATTATTGGAAATGAAATGACAATCATGCTCAGAAGGTGGTCGCATCATTTTCTATGGAGCTTATATGAGCATAGCCACTCCATTTGTTCCGTTCCTCAAAGGGAGTGGAACATCAACCCTTTGAGGAACAAGATAAACCCGGAATGGACATCTATTTGTCAACGTTGTCGCAACACTCCTGCGCTCGCCTACCTATCTACGTGTCTTTTTGCACCTACCCCTGGACCATAGCTGGTTAAGGGGAATCCAATGGGTTATCACAAGAAATGATTTTATTGCAAATAACACTTCAGAAAATAGCATTGAATACGAATCAAACTTTATGGCTACTTGGGATAAAAAAACATTTTGTAATGATTTTCTACTTTCAGATCGAACGCGGAACCGACCTCTCATCGGTTCTAGACGTTAAGTCTGAGTAGTGCCAACGGATGGTACCAACAGGTCAACCAATCCGTGCACCGTAACCCATTCACGCGGTGACTGCTTGTCGGCCAGCTAGTTCGGAGCGGATTTCGGTCGCGGGTCTCCGAATGGATTACGCTCGTTTACAATATTTCAGTCACCTGAACATGCCCGTTTTCCAAACGCGTCAACAATTACTCATCCAGAACGAGAAACCTACATTACGTTAGTTCTGGATGTGATCTATCCACAGATCTCAAATCAAAAACGCTACAAAATCCCATAGGCGCGTTACCGATTCACCGACGCGGTACCGAAAAATATGCTACTCGAACTTAAATCGAAGAAAACTACTCTAAGGAAATGACGAAACAATCAAAGGTACCGCGTACCGCGCGCGACGCGAAACCGACTTCAGCGGATTTGCCGAAACCCTAACCTCGCGACGGCATACCTACCCTGCACTTCCCTTTCACGCTGAAAAAGAACGAGCCACTGAAAAGGAAAGTCGTTAGTTATCTAGCAATTCATGTTATTTTTATTTAGTTCCAAAAAAATCTATATAATTTTTCTATTAATATTTCTATTTTTATCTATCCTTATCCTGTAAGCTACTTTAATTAAATATCCTATTTTGTCGTAATCTATATGAGAATTTTATACAATTAATCATTCGTGTTTAATATTAGGTTTAATGATTATTGAAAAATACGGTTAATAGCCATTTTACTAATCCTTGTTCAAATTTGTTGAAATTGATTTTCTCCTTAATAATTCAAAGGTTAAAAGCGTATGGAACTAATGTAACATAACTAAGCTAAAGTAAAGTAAACTAAGATAATGCAAATTATCGTGTTGTGGTTGGTTGGTTGTCATGTGTTCATATTATTAGTAAATGATTTTTGCTTCATCTAAATACAAAATTAGGCTCAGTCGTTTGTTGCTCGAACAAATCCGCCTTGTTGTGTATTTAAATTAAGTGCTCTCTCTGTCGGTGTGCTGTCTACTTTTCGTTCCGGCTTGCCGTTTACGCGTTCTCTTGACAGTTGTTCAGGTTGTTAATTCTGTTGTGTTAATGTAATAATCGATACATAAACTAAAGTTAAATCTTTACATGCTTCTAAATCCTGCAATACATTTAAATTGATGTTATTAACTTAAGTCTGAAATTCTACCGTTTTGTTTGTTTTTATCTAGTGTAATTAAATTTAAGTTGCATATATTGTATCGTTATCCTTTATAATTAAATTAGCTAAATAGATTTATCGTTTCTGTTTGATAAAATTTCATTCTCTTATTTATCGTGTTTTCTTAAATGGGTTAGTTGTAGGGTTTCTAGATTATTTGTGTATTATTATTACTAAGTGTTTGTTTTGCTCTAGGTGTTTATTTTAAATGGGTTTATATTTGTTGTAATTAAACGATTACGTCAGGCAATTTTGAACTTATTCCATAAAAATATTTCTTAATATTTTTGGGCCGAATGACTAGGAGAACTTCTAATTTTCTTTAATTCTTACTTTTTTCAGATTCAATAAAAACAAACAACAGCCCACAACACTCAACTTTCAATAAACATTTAGAACTCTATTAACTTGTTGTTAAAATATTTTTCTACAACTAACATTTCTGTATACTATTTAGGTATATGATGATGTTTCTACTAAGCATTCTGAATCGATGCAAACGGAATGCTTATTCGCATAAAATTTACTATACAATTAACAAAATTTGAGTTTATGTTCAAAATGATACCGGCTGTAGTGCCATAACATGAAATTTCGCTTATATATATGACGAAATAATTAATTTAATTAATTTTTGATAGTTACAAAATTCGTTCAGCTTTATGTCATTAAGTTGTAAATATTCAAATGTACAAGCAAATCTTTTCTTTAAGCCAATCACCTTGATATCACGTTTAAATCTCGAATGTAAATATTGTGCAGTTTTATCTATTTTTTTAAATGGAAACCAGCTGACTCTGAGATAAATCCTGATTTCATGTTATGACATCCAGAGTTTAAAAGTAGGTAACGAGTGATATTAGAAACTGTAACCTGAATTGTCCTCCTTTCCAGATATGACACTCTCCTGAGCCGCATTTTTGATAACGTGAGAAGCATACCCGCGAATAACGTTGATAACTTTTAAGAGCATATGTTTATACCGTACAATGTACGTTGCTGAATCTTTACAAGTATCGTTTTTTTGTATAAATAAAAGACTTGCGTCGATAGATGCTAGGTATTCATCAATTTTACCGAAGACTGCAATCTGTACTGCGGATTGCAAGCGATATGCCAATTGATCAATCTGAACAAAGTAGCAAGCATTACTTCGAATTTCCGCATTAAGAAGTGTCAAATCATTTTGATTTTGAATTATTCTCCTACTGGATTCATTAAGAGAAATTGTTTTATCGAAGGTATATTCCCACTTAGTCCGCAGTTCACGCAACGTTAAATTTGATGAAGTGATCAGCCGCTGCATAGCTTCGCAATAATAGCAGCAAAGCTCTAGTGGATCACAATACCGAGTCAGTTCATTGTCACAATTGTCAACACTTTTCAAAAAGACATCAGACCATTCAAGAAAATTGTTTACATTATCATACGAACGCAACAATTTTCGTTCAGGATTCCTTCTCATAGCTCGCGATGGTCTTCTGATGCCTTTCCGCTCACCTAGACAAAATATTCTAATAATTTCTAAGTCTTTCTTAACTAAACTAACCTCTTTCATGATTGGAGCCTGTTGATCTTCTTGCTGAGTTTGACAGAGTTCCCTTTTGTTTTCTTGAGTACGTTTCGCTCCGACCAAATCCTACACACAAACGATCGTCACGAAGGTACGTTAAGAGGTAGAAAAGCACTTGAAAGGATCTAGGCAGCCCGAACTACGATCACGCACCATCGATCACCACAAAACGTTCTTTTCTTTTTCTTCGCCGCCATGTGGCTGTCAAAAATCCCGGTTGTCACCTCAGACAAAACATCTGTGTGTGGAATGGCACGCCATATGGCGGCAATGTGCCTCTCCCGATGTCGCCAGTGGCATAGTTTTCTCGATGGCCACGGTGGAGGGGCATTTCCAGATGGCTATGTCTCGAAATGTGCCGGGGTTGGATTAATTCTATATTTCGAATATTTATATCCACGGATCTAAATATTTGGACAGAAAAAAAAATATTTTCTGCACAACGATATCCGAACGACAGATGAAGTCCGCTGGCACTTCGAGGACATATCCATCTGGCCGGTTGCAAGGGTTCGGGATCGGAATCACTTCGATTCCCGGGCGTAGGCGTCACATTACACATTCCCCCCCCCCCAAAATCGAAGTAATTACGATCCCGTCTCCTATATAAAAGGTCTTGGTTAGGGCCATGGCGGGTCGAAGGTCGGTTTTGAAGGATAGGCTACAACCATGTTCGTGGAGACTCGACAGTGACTATATAGTAGGGAGTCGGGTGTTATTCGGAGGTCTTCGTCTAAGCAGAGATTGGGGTAAGCCAAGGTTTCTCGTGGGAAATAGTTGCACTTCATCGTCTAAGGTCTTTTGCGTGGTAAATTCCCAGGGTTTTACCAGTCATGTCCGCGATGAGGTATCGGGTGGGGCTTATTACTTGTAGAACTCGACACTTCACGAATTTCTTGTCTAGTTTGGCATTGTAATGGCGGGTGGCATCGCTCTGTCGGAAATTTCGACGATATATCTCGTCGCCTACCTTAAAGCCAGAAGGATGAGATCGCAAGTTGTACCGCTCCTCTCCCATCCGTCTACCTTCTTCAATCTTCTCTCGCAGTTGATCTCGCAGAAGTTGGAGCTTTTCGTGCAGTTCCAGAGCCACGATTGGGTCCTCTAGCGATTTCAGCTGCCGCAATAGCCGGTAAGCGCTCCCATGACAGATCATGTACTGGCCGAATACTGCGAAATACGGCGAAATACCAGTAGTGGCGTGGTACGACGAGCGCAGCGCACTAGTGATGGCGGACAATTTGCGATCCCAGTCCTTCTGATTCGGGTGGACATAGGCGCGAATGGCCGCTATGAGCGTACGATTCAGTCGTTCGGATGCGTTGGCTTGTGGTGAATAGACGGCAGTTCGTTGGTGGATTATGCCGTATTTGGACATTAGGTCTCGGAATTTGCTGGAGGTGAACTGGACCCCATTGTCGGAGACAAGTTTCTCCGGAACTCCAAAAATGTGAAAGACTCGGTTCTCCAAAAAGCTGATTATAGGTCCAGTGTGCATGTTACGTAGTGGTTCTATGATAGGGAATTTAGAGAGCTGGTCCAGGACCACGACAGCTCCCGTGTGACCAGCAGCAGATCGAGGGTAAGGACCGATAAGATCAATGTACAAGCGCTGGAACACGCGTTCGGGGACCTCAACCTTACCCATGGGTGGCCGAAGAATGGTGTTGGGCGCTTTAGTGCACTTGCATAGCTCACAGGAGGCTACGTGCGCTTTTATCTGTTGTGCCATCTTAGGCCAAAAGAAGCAGGTTTTCAACCGCCTAAGTGTACGACCGTAACCGCCATGCGCACTTGTTGGGTGGTCATTAGCCCGTCTGATAAGATCAGTGGTTAATTCTTCGGGCACCCACAACTTCCACTGTTCTTCTTCTTGTATGGGGTCTCCGGATGCGTGTCCCATCCATTTGTAAATAAATCCATCCGTCAACCGCAGTTCAGGAAGCTGGGACAGTTGATTCTGGATAGTGTGAATCAGTTGGGTGTAGCTGGCTGACTTGAAGGCAGGATGGTCCAAATCGATCAATTGGGGGCTGTCGTCCTCTTGGACCAACTCGGCTCCTTCAGGGGCGAACATTCTGGATAGGGTGTCGGGGACTACATGCTGGCTACCTTTTCGGTGGCGGATTGTGAAGTCAAATGCCTGTAGTTTCAGTGCCCACCTTGCCAATCTGCCGTTGAGATCAGTCTGGCTCATTAGCCATTTCAGAGAAGCGTGATCCGTAACGATTTCAAAGGTGTGTCCCTCCACATAGGCTCGGAAGCGTTTCACTGCCAACACCGCGGCTAGACATTCCTGCTCGGAGACCGTGTAATTTCGCTGGGCTGGGTTCAGCTTGTGAGACATGAAGGCTATAGGTCTCTCCTCGCCGTCTTGTGCAACCTGGACTAAGACTGCTCCCACCCCATAAAGTCGAAAGTTTAACGTGAGTACCTGCCATGAATAGGCCTAACCTCACGGTCTCCACAGACAGGGTCGAATCAAGCGTCGACCAACGCCCCTTATCCAAGGACAAGGTTCCAGTAGCCCCAGTTGAGAACCCGCCGCACACTGGTTGGTGCGCTAATCTCCTTTCTAGCCACAAAATAAAAACCACAAACCACCACGTTTCAGCCAGGATAGGCTCCTCACCTTGTAGGGGGTGACAGTAACCTGTCATGGGCTCCCCCTAACCCGTGGTACAGATCAAACCTCTGCTCGGGTTGTCGCGGCACTCCATTCGAGTGTCGCTTCCAGATTTCCGCTCTCAACAGCGATGGGTTGGTATCCCAGCCTCGAGTCCGTGGGAGCGGCACTTCCCAAGGATTTACAGATCTGGTTTCCCAGTTCCGGTCTATCCCCCTGCGGTTGCCTACAACACTACCCAACACCTAACTTAGACTACCCAGCACCAGGACCACCACCTACCACCACCATGGACAATCACAACAGGACGATCACAACAAGACGATCACAAACATATTGGGACACCTAGGACCTTGCAAAATCACCAGTCTCCCCCGCTGAGCAGAGCTGCAGCCGCTTTTGAAAAGCTTGTCGGGCATAGGAGTTTATCTCCGCGAATTTTTCCTCATCCATTAGAACCTCCTGGACTTCTGCGGGGGATCTAAGCGAGTCTATGCCACATGCACTACGGAGGTCGGCATATGCCGGACACTCAAATAGTACATGCCGCCAAGACTCCCTCTCAGCCCCGCAGATTTTACAACATGCATCATCCACAAGACCACGACTACACAACCATTCGTTCAGACTTCCATGTCCTGTAAGCAGGAACCCCAAACCAAGACAGAAGTCAAGGTGTGGAAGCTGCCTAGCAGACAGGACATCAGGCATAAACATATATGTCACACGTCCCCTAGTGCACTCATCCCACCTGGTTTGCCAGGCAGAAATCATACAATCCTCCAGTATGGTCAGAATGCTGATTAGACTCTGGCGTTCAGGGTCAGCACTTTGTAACCACTCATGCTCAATAACAGGCAATCCCCTCCGCAACATGAATGATAATCCTCTTCGGATTATCTCCACATCGAGCGGTGGAACTCCCATTAGTACCTGCATGGCATCAGTCGAGACTGTGCGACATACAGGAAGGCATGCCAGCAGAGCTACTCTCTGACACATCAGGATAAGTCTTCTGCCAGTTGCACTCATTGCGCTCTCAATGAATACAGGTGCCCCGTAAGCCGCACAGGCGACAAATAGGCCAACCTATATTCTCTTGAGAGCACTCCGACGAAGCCCCCAGTCCTTCTTACACACTCGTCGCAGCATTGAGGCTAGGAGTGTGAGACGTCCCTTCATGCCCCTAAAATGGGGCCAGAAGGACAATCTCTCACCCACACGAATTCCCAAGTATGTGACAGCTGTCACATACTTAAGAGGTCGTCCCTCATGCCGCACCGACGGGGGGCGACTTGGACTGAGCACACCTTTCAGAAGCATCATCGATGTTTTCTCCACCGAGACCGTCAGCCCTACTTGGTTACTCCATTGCTGCACTATGTGCATATACCGCGTGGCTTTAGCTTCCAGCTCAAGTCTACCTCGACCTTCAACCAACAACAGCAAGTCATCAGCATATGCACACAGATTGCAAGCAGCAGAAAGGTCAGCCAGCAAGTCATCCATAACAAGGTTCCATATAAATGGACCAGCCATGGATCCCTGGGGGCATCCCCTCTGCACTGACATCTCCACCTTGTCCCACAACCCCTGGACAAATGCACTTCTGCCCGAGAAGTAGCTCCTCCAAAGCCCTAGTTCCTTGCAACCAACCGAGGTTAGTTTAGCCAGGACTGCCGGCCATCTCAGATGGTCAAAAGCACCCTTGAAATCAATAAAGATTCCCAGGACATACTTTTCTTCACTTGCTCGTACCGCAGACATAACATGCAGCCACGCATCATTAGTTCCACGCCCCGTACGGAAGCCGTACTGCCTATCCGACAGAGTTTCGGAAACCAGCTCCTCCAGTCTCTGGACCATAACCCTCTCCATCACTTTCGCAAGTGATGGGAGTAGGGAGATGCCCCTATACGAGCTTGGCAAGCTGGGATCCTTGTCTGGCGCCTTCAGCAGCACAACTACCTTTGCACGCTTAAAATCAACGGGGAAGCAGCCCTGTTTGAAGCACTTTGAGAAAAGGCACTGAATATAGTCCGGAACGGCTCGCCAGATGCTTTTACACATCTCGCCAGTCATACCATCCCATCCAGGTGACTTCCTACAGCGCAATCTGTTGACACTAGCTTCTATCTCCCAGCGCTGCAGAGGGGGAGCGTTCTCCTGCTCTGTAGCACTTTCAAGATGCTCTGTCTCATATTCCGCTCTAGGAAATAATTTCCCCAACAAGTACTCAACACATTCACTCCATGTTGGTGTCGCATTCTCACGAATGCGAAGTCCCGACACCCCGTGTCTGTTGCTTCTTCCCCGACAGATTTTATACGCCTGCCCCCACGGGTCATTAGCGTTACCACTAACAAAGCGTTGCCAATGTTCTTCCTTAGACTTCGTGAGCAGTCTATGATACTCCTTCGCAAGTTTTTGGTACACCCATCTCAGTTGCCTGGCAGTCTCCAGCTTCCGGAATCGCGCTCTTTGGAACTTCCTCCTTGCACGCCGGACATCCTTGCGCTTGGCAGATAGCTCATCTGTCCACCACACGACATGCCCAGGAGTAGCCGGGCGGCTTCTTCTGAGCATGGCATCGTTGACATGGACAAAGCACTCCTGAAGGTAAGATACCATCCCGCCGATGCTGAGGTCACTGAAAACCACAAGAGGCAGGCCTTCGACCCGTTCTTGCATCATTGCCTCGTATCTCACCTTCTCGCACTCTGGAACCAGACTCCAGGTCATCCTAGTAGGCTGACGAGCATCCATCATCTCATTAGAGGTCATCACAACCTCAATGAGGCCATGGTCACTCGTCCCCCAACCAGGCACCAGCCTCCATCGGAATTCCAGGGAGCGTGCAGCAGAATCATTCACACAAGTAACATCGATATCACTACACCCCATTGGGCCATCAAATGTAGACAGTTCACACGGGACATTTAACACTTGCAGACAATGGACAAGGATCAGCTCCGCCAGCTTTTCCCCCCGGCGTATAGCAACAGAGCGAGTCCTCCGCGAGGAGGACTTGCTGTGCCACACCGGCGAGTCAGCATTGGCATCCAATCCCAGGATGCAGGGCTTGCCACCAATCAGTGGCAGGACCCGATCCAGATACACAAGGAATGGCTCAATGGGACTACCAAACTCACAATAAACACTAACTACATACAACTCCCCAAAACTACCTTTCAACCACACGCACACCCCACATTCATCCGTCAACTCATGCATAGGCAGGCATTCAACACTCACATCATTCACGACAATAGCTGATCTGCCTGCCCCCCGGGACGCATAAACACGCATACCAGAGGGAAGACCCTTCACAGCACCACATAAAACCCATGGTTCCTGCAAAATTGCGATGGGGATACGGTTTTCACGGAGATATGCTCCTAGCTCATACATAACTGCAGAACTCCTCGCACAGTTCAACTGCAAGATTTTGTGGGCAGCCATACTAGTGTCTAGCATTCGCCCGTGCAACCTGCTCAGCATACACTGGGCAGGTGGGTGCCCTAATCGTGTGCCCTGCAGGCAGGCCGCGAGCGGCACAATTCCTGCAGTGCGGCGAGTTGCCGCAACGCGACACGCTGTGCCCTGGCTGCGAGCAGCGAGAGCAAACCATATCCGTGGCCCGACAATTAGCCACCCGATGGTCGAATCCCAGACACCGGAAGCAGGCACCAACAGGGTCCTGATGTCGTACTCTGTACGCCATCTACTTCACATACACCCTTTCACTACTTAGCAGAGCTTCGACGACCTGCTGGGTGCCCTCCACAATGACGTTGGACTTAGCCATCGGTCCCTCACGAATCGGCCGCGAGAGGATGCGGATCCCTTTCTCGAAACTCTCTTTGGTCATCCGATCGCTCAGGTTCGTCTCGTAGATGGCACCCATCAGCTCATCGTTGCTAAGGTAGCAGTCTACATCATAAATTACCGCCTTCATCCCCAGGCGGTCCTTCACCTCAACCTCCAACTGCTTCTCCGCGAAAATCGCGTTCTGCGCTGCCACCTGTCGTTCTTGCTTCGAGGGCAACCTAATCGCGACCCCACCAGCCTTCAGCTTGGAGACACCATGTACCCTCACTCCTAGCTTTGGCACCACCTCCCTCCTAATTACCTCAGCGACTTCCTCAGGTGTCGCACTACCCTTCTTACTCCGTGCGACCACACTCCACGTCTCCGTTGGCTTTGCCTTCGGAGGACGCGGAACAAGGCACGGAGGCGCAGCTTCCCCCAGAACCTGCGCATACGATGGTGCACTCGCCGGCGCGCTCGGCTGCTGGTGAGTCACCTTCGCCCGTCGCACCTCTTGCAGTTGCGCTTCTAGTGCAACATTTTTCAGCTTGAGCTCCTCTATAATGCGGCTCATGTCCCCTACCCGATCGTTAACTTGTCGCCTGAGGTCCTCTGAGCAGCCAGCACAGACTAAACATACCGCTATGTCCCTGCCCATAACCCTCACCCTCTCGAGCTCATCCGGTGCCCTCACCCGCTCCACCATCTTCTTTTTAGACGCTGGTGCCGGCGCCACAAAATCAGACTCACTCTGGTCAGTTGTCTCCATCGGCACCTCTCGAACTGGCTTTTTTTTCCTTCGGCCAGAGCTGTCGCTTGCGGCTTCCGACCTTCTATCCTCGGCCGCGCTTTCACCCTCCGTCTCCCTGACATCCGTGTCAGACGCGCCCTTCCCTTTCGATGATTTCTTTCTCGGAGGGGAGACCCCCGCCCCCGCATTTTTCCCCATTTTAATTCAAAAATTTAATCAAATATAAAAACCTGGTATTTTCCAGCGGGTGTACACGCTATTGATTTATTCAAATGTATTTGCACAAGAAAAACCAAAAAAAAAAAAAATTTTTTTTTTTCACCAAAATTCCCAAAAAAAATTTTTACCCGACTTTGGGTCACTTTCACCAAAAATTTTTTTTTACCACTTACCGATTTCTGGTCCCTTTCCCCAAAAAACCTAGTTTGGTAAAAACCGTTTTAATTCCCCGTACGGACACTTTTCCCTTTTTTCCCCCACTTTTCACTTCTTACCAAATTCCCGATTTCGGGCTCACTTCACACTATGGTCACTGTCCACTCAGTCACTTTCACAATAACAGCGGAAATTTCCACTATGGAAATTTCCACTTCCCAACTCGTAAACAACTATGGAAATTTCCACTTCACAATTCGTAAACAACTTTATTATTGCGGCACTTATACTCAATAGTCACGATTTTTCACTTCCGGATATGCACGCTTGCACCAAATAATTCAAGAGCAAGTCAAAACACGTCTTTACTCGGCGAATGTTCAATGCGAACTGAGCTCCCACCCCATGTTGACTCGCGTCACAATGGATTGAGAACGGTTTGTCAAAGTCCGGGCTGTGCAGTACGGGGGCTGTAGTCAGACTCTTCTTTAGCTCTTCAAAGGCTCGCAAGCTGGGCTCTTCCCAGACGAATTTACGTCCCTTACGCAGCATGTCGGTCAAAGGAGTGGTAATGGTGGCATAGTCACGTACAAAACGCTGGTACCATCCGCATAAACCTAAGAATCGGCGTAACTGTTTGGTGGAAAAACGTCAATCGCTTGAGTCTTTTCCGGATCGGTCTTGATATGGCCATGCCCAATGATGTGACCTAAATACTTCACCTCCGTCATCACAAACTGGCTCTTCCTTATGTTGATGGTTAATCTTGCCCTCCGGATGTGTAGAGCCACCTCCTGAAGCAGGTCGATGTGTTCATCAAAGGTCTCGGTTATAAGCAACAGATCGTCCAAGTAAACGAAAACTTGGTGCCGCAAATGAGGTGGTATCACCTTGTCCATAAGGCGCGTCATTGTTTGGGGGGCATTACACAATCCGAATGGCATGGTCACGAATTGATATAAGGGCCGACCTGGGACGGTGAAGGCTGTTTTCTCCTTCGAACCGGGGTCTAAAGGAATTTGCCAGAAGGCGTCCTTGAGGTCTAAGCTCGTGATGAAATGTGCTTTAGGCAATCGACTCAAAATGCCTTCGATCAACGGTAGAGGATATGCGTCCTTGACTGTGACGGCGTTCAAGCGTCTGGCATCTAAGCATAACCGGACCTTGTTCGGCTTGACCACTAAGGTGACTGGGGAAGCCCACGCGCTCTGTGATTCTTCGATTACGCCTAATGCTAGCATTCGATCCACTTCGGCATATAACGATTTTTCCTTCGCCGGAGATATGGCGAAATGTCTCTGTTTTATGGGTTTAGCATCCCCCACATCTATAGTGTGGACCACCAGGGCAGTCCGCCCGAGACCTTCTTTCTCGTGCGATGGAAAAGCCGATATAGCCGAGTCAAGGCGCAGTTGCTGAGTTACCTCCAGTGTATGCCGTAATAAGTTAGTGGGTTGAGATTGGTCAGGAACGGTGGTGACGGACTCCAGGGTCGAACCGGAAAATAGTGCCGGGGCCAAGTTAAATTTTCGAACGAAATCCACTCCGAGGTAAAGATTCTGGGTTAACTGAGGTATGATGAAAAATTCCATAGGTTTAGTTACCCCTTTAAAGGTGACATCCGTCATAATTTTTCCCACTACAGAGTGACGAGTTCCGTCCACCGTGCTTAACCAGGAGGTGAAATGACGGATTTGGTCCGCGTGCTTTGCCAGTACCTCCCCTGCAAACTCGGCAGATATGCAATTCACACTGGCTCCCGTATCGACTAAGCCTGATACTCGTTTTTGCAGGAGGTGTACTGACGCATATGGCCGGACATCCTCCCTCAATAATTCGTCTAAGTATATGTCCTTCAACACTTTCCTCGACTGCCTGACTTTTCTCCAAAAGCTCCGCATCCGACGCGTGGCTCGCTTGCTTCGCGGTGGAACATTTGTGGCCAACTCCTCATGAAAGATGCGCTGTCGAGTAGCCAAATAATTCCGCAGCCTAACATGAAAAGGTTTTACATGCCAAGGAACTTTCGCCTCGCTATCATTTCCCAGCGCGTTGGCATCGGCGAAGGACGGCGTCGGTTGTGGAACTTCGGGAGAACTGTGGTTAGCGGTGCGAGTCAGCAGAGTTGGAGTCATGTTGGGAGCTGGGTCATAGCTGGTGATGGGGTCTGGATTGGTTCGTCCGGGGTTTAGGAGTGCCGACGGGTGGTCGCGGCACTCGGTGGCAAGTTTTTTCGTCCTTTGCAATTTGCACAGTCAGGTGCGTATGTGTCGGCCTTCCCGCATCGGTAGCAGAAAAGCGTTGGCTCCGCTGGACATGCATAGAACCGGTGTCCCGGTTGTCGGCAATTCCAACAGACTGTCGGGCTTGTAATTGCTTCAAGGGAGGGTCGATCAATCAAGGCTGGGTCCTCAAGCTCCGGTGGTGCTCCGCTCCTCGGTATTGGTACTGGATCAGCAAGCAGGTGGTCCGCTGCCATCAACTCCGCGGTGTGATGATTTCGGGGATTTGGTCCCGTTATGCGAGGTTGTGGACGGAAGGTACCTCGTCGCTCATCCAAGTGTTCTTGTCTACGGGCATGGAGGCGCAATCCCTGTATGGTGTTGATGGGAAAATGTAGCAGGCTGTTCTGGAGATCCCAGCGCATGTTCTCTCTGATAATTTCTACCAATTCGTCCTCGGGCATGGTATTTCGCAGGCGAGTGCTCAATCTCACTATACTGGTGTAGTACTGGTCGAACGGTTCGTGAGCGCCTTGTTTCCGTTTCTTTATTTGCTCCCTTAGCTCTCTCTCAGTGAAGCCATCCTCAAATCGATTGCGGAAGGCTGCACTGAAAGAGTGCCAAGTGGGACGTGGCGTTGACTCTTTAAAGCTCCAGTACCAGTCGGCAGCGTCGCCGCTGAACAAAAGATGTGCATGCCGGAGGAAGGCCGAGGAATCACCTCCCAGGGTACTGGATACCAACGCCTGAATCCGGAAAAGGAACCGGTCCGCCGATATCATATCGTTGAACCCTGTAAAGTTCAGGCGCCAACTCTCCATGATACGAGGCGTCGGGTCTCGAAAAGGTGCCAATGCGTTCCCGGGGGGAATCACATCCTCGATTGACCTGTTGTACTGAACTGCCTCGGGGGCTGGAGGTACCAACGGAGGTCCGGTATTGTGTCGCGGTCTGTATTCGGGAGCTCTGGGATCCATTCCCGAGTTCCTTGGAGGTGGGACCCATTGCTCGGATTGTCGGGAGTGGGGCATCGCCACACTGGGATTTGGCTCCCAGCCAAGCGGAGTTCTCACGCGGCTGGGTGGTTGGCTCAACGGGAGATTCTGGATCTTTCCCTCCAGGTTGCCAATCCTCTCCGACATATCCCTCATCAACGCCACGAGGGTGTCAATGGAGTGGGCGGAAGGCATGGTTGTCACCTCGGAAACGACACTTGCAGCCGGAACTTCACCGCCTACTGCTCCTTGCAGGTCTAAGAGTGGTTGTGTCGGTTCGGATTCTGGAGCTCCTTTCGCCACTGCTCCACGCGTTGGTAGGGGCGTTCCGAGGGGGACGTCTAGGGCAGACCGATCTATGGGTCGCCGGCATAATGGACACAGCTCGGACGTGAGGAGGAGCTGTAGGACACAGGCACGGTGGAATAGATGTCCACAATCCAACCGCACGCTGTGTACCCCCTCCACTACGTCCTCGAAGCAGATCCCGCAGTTAGCTGGTTGGACCGTTTTGGATCTGGTCCAACGCTTGTCTGGGGTCCGCTTCGTTGCCATCTTTGATTTTTGCTGGTTTTGGGTGGGTGCTACGTCTTAGTGACGAAAAAAGAAAAATGTAATTATATAATATGACTAAGGACTTAAGTATAATATGACTAAAGGCTTAAAAATACTTTAGTGGCCGATAGTGGCGAGCTATTTACGTAAAATTGAAAAAAAAAATTTAATTAGTATATACTTTCCTTTCCAGTGGTCGACTCCTTCAACGGGAAAAGAGAGTGCGTGGTAACCTACCGGAGAAAGGGTGCTTTTGGTCAATTTACGAAAATTACCCCATAACCCACATACATTACAAAAAACCGTCTCTAAACTACGTTAAAGTGACTCGACGAGACAAGTGGTAGAGCTACCGTAACGACTTTGTACGCGCTCAAAATTCCCGACGCGTGGAAGCATTCCGGGCTTCGCAACTCCAGCATACGCCACCGAACGTTGAACCGATACCACTCGTCTAACACGCATAAGAAATAGTTAGAATCCTTCCGCGACATAAAGGCAAGGTAGCCTTCTATTTTCTTGAGAGTCCATGCTGATAGGTAAACCCATCAGACTGGCAGTTCCATCAAGAAAATAGAAGGTCCTTACAGGGGTTAGCCTAGGACAACACATCGGAAGGATTCTGTCGCGAAAGCAAAATCAAATAAAGGAGAGCGGAAGTTACAACTCACATGAAGCGACTGCGAGTGTGTATCACACAATTCCACTGCTCCTGATAGTGGGACTCGAGTACCAAAGTACCTTACATCCTCCGTAAAGGACCAACTCGTCAGAAGACGCGAAGTTCTTTCCCCCTTAGGATGTTTTTTGCCCCACGTTGGGCGCCATTTGTAATGATTTTCTACTTTCAGATCGAACGCGGAACCGACCTCTCATCGGTTCTAGACGTTAAGTCTGAGTAGTGCCAACGGATGGTACCAACAGGTCAACCAATCCGTGCACCGTAACCCATTCACGCGGTGACTGCTTGTCGGCCAGCTAGTTCGGAGAGGATTTCGGTCGCGGGTCTCCGAATGGATTACGCTCGTTTACAATATTTCAGTCACCTGAACTTGCCCGTTTTCCAAACGCGTCAACAATTACTCATCCAGAACGAGAAACCTACATTACGTTAGTTCTGGATGTGATCTATCCACAGATCTCAAATCAAAAACGCTACAAAATCCCATAGGCGCGTTACCGATTCACCGACGCGGTACCGAAAAATATGCTGCTCGAACTTAAATCGAAGAAAACTACTCTAAGGAAATGACGAAACAATCAAAGGTACCGCGTACCGCGCGCGACGCGAAACCGACTTCAGCGGATTTGCCGAAACCCTAACCTCGCGACGGCATACCTACCCTGCACTTCCCTTTCACGCTGAAAAAGAACGAGCCACTGAAAAGGAAAGTCGTTAGTTATCTAGCAATTCATGTTATTTTTATTTAGTTCCAAAAAAATCTATATAATTTTTCTATTAATATTTCTATTTTTATCTATCCTTATCCTGTAAGCTACTTTAATTAAATATCCTATTTTGTCGTAATCTATATGAGAATTTTATACAATTAATCATTCGTGTTTAATATTAGGTTTAATGATTATTGAAAAATACGGTTAATAGCCATTTTACTAATCCTTGTTCAAATTTGTTGAAATTGATTTTCTCCTTAATAATTCAAAGGTTAAAAGCGTATGGAACTAATGTAACATAACTAAGCTAAAGTAAAGTAAACTAAGATAATGCAAATTATCGTGTTGTGGTTGGTTGGTTGTCATGTGTTCATATTATTAGTAAATGATTTTTGCTTCATCTAAATACAAAATTAGGCTCAGTCGTTTGTTGCTCGAACAAATCCGCCTTGTTGTGTATTTAAATTAAGTGCTCTCTCTGTCGGTGTGCTGTCTACTTTTCGTTCCGGCTTGCCGTTTACGCGTTCTCTTGACAGTTGTTCAGGTTGTTAATTCTGTTGTGTTAATGTAATAATCGATACATAAACTAAAGTTAAATCTTTACATGCTTCTAAATCCTGCAATACATTTAAATTGATGTTATTAACTTAAGTCTGAAATTCTACCGTTTTGTTTGTTTTTATCTAGTGTAATTAAATTTAAGTTGCATATATTGTATCGTTATCCTTTATAATTAAATTAGCTAAATAGATTTATCGTTTCTGTTTGATAAAATTTCATTCTCTTATTTATCGTGTTTTCTTAAATGGGTTAGTTGTAGGGTTTCTAGATTATTTGTGTATTATTATTACTAAGTGTTTGTTTTGCTCTAGGTGTTTATTTTAAATGGGTTTATATTTGTTGTAATTAAACGATTACGTCAGGCAATTTTGAACTTATTCCATAAAAATATTTCTTAATATTTTTGGGCCGAATGACTAGGAGAACTTCTAATTTTCTTTAATTCTTACTTTTTTCAGATTCAATAAAAACAAACAACAGCCCACAACACTCAACTTTCAATAAACATTTAGAACTCTATTAACTTGTTGTTAAAATATTTTTCTACAACTAACATTTCTGTATACTATTTAGGTATATGATGATGTTTCTACTAAGCATTCTGAATCGATGCAAACGGAATGCTTATTCGCATAAAATTTACTATACAATTAACAAAATTTGAGTTTATGTTCAAAATGATACCGGCTGTAGTGCCATAACATGAAATTTCGCTTATATATATGACGAAATAATTAATTTAATTAATTTTTGATAGTTACAAAATTCGTTCAGCTTTATGTCATTAAGTTGTAAATATTCAAATGTACAAGCAAATCTTTTCTTTAAGCCAATCACCTTGATATCACGTTTAAATCTCGAATGTAAATATTGTGCAGTTTTATCTAACTATTTTTTTAAATGGAAACCAGCTGACTCTGAGATAAATCCTGATTTCATGTTATGACATCCAGAGTTTAAAAGTAGGTAACGAGTGATATTAGAAACTGTAACCTGAATTGTCCTCCTTTCCAGATATGACACTCTCCTGAGCCGCATTTTTGATAACGTGAGAAGCATACCCGCGAATAACGTTGATAACTTTTAAGAGCATATGTTTATACCGTACAATGTACGTTGCTGAATCTTTACAAGTATCGTTTTTTTGTATAAATAAAAGACTTGCGTCGATAGATGCTAGGTATTCATCAATTTTACCGAAGACTGCAATCTGTACTGCGGATTGCAAGCGATATGCCAATTGATCAATCTGAACAAAGTAGCAAGCATTACTTCGAATTTCCGCATTAAGAAGTGTCAAATCATTTTGATTTTGAATTATTCTCCTACTGGATTCATTAAGAGAAATTGTTTTATCGAAGGTATATTCCCACTTAGTCCGCAGTTCACGCAACGTTAAATTTGATGAAGTGATCAGCCGCTGCATAGCTTCGCAATAATAGCAGCAAAGCTCTAGTGGATCACAATACCGAGTCAGTTCATTGTCACAATTGTCAACACTTTTCAAAAAGACATCAGACCATTCAAGAAAATTGTTTACATTATCATACGAACGCAACAATTTTCGTTCAGGATTCCTTCTCATAGCTCGCGATGGTCTTCTGATGCCTTTCCGCTCACCTAGACAAAATATTCTAATAATTTCTAAGTCTTTCTTAACTAAACTAACCTCTTTCATGATTGGAGCCTGTTGATCTTCTTGCTGAGTTTGACAGAGTTCCCTTTTGTTTTCTTGAGTACGTTTCGCTCCGACCAAATCCTACACACAAACGATCGTCACGAAGGTACGTTAAGAGGTAGAAAAGCACTTGAAAGGATCTAGGCAGCCCGAACTACGATCACGCACCATCGATCACCACAAAACGTTCTTTTCTTTTTCTTCGCCGCCATGTGGCTGTCAAAAATCCCGGTTGTCACCTCAGACAAAACATCTGTGTGTGGAATGGCACGCCATATGGCGGCAATGTGCCTCTCCCGATGTCGCCAGTGGCATAGTTTTCTCGATGGCCACGGTGGAGGGGCATTTCCAGATGGCTATGTCTCGAAATGTGCCGGGGTTGGATTAATTCTATATTTCGAATATTTATATCCACGGATCTAAATATTTGGACAGAAAAAAAAATATTTTCTGCACAACGATATCCGCACGACAGATGAAGTCCGCTGGCACTTCGAGGACATATCCATCTGGCCGGTTGCAAGGGTTCGGGATCGGAATCACTTCGATTCCCGGGCGTAGGCGTCACATTACAATTTTCATATCGATAACCCATCATTTTACAGCAAGAACGCACATTACCCATTTTATTGAGTTTATCGCTCCGATATACAATGTCACTGTTTAAAATATTGTTATCCGTAAACCAGGTGTAATATTACTTTCACTACAGTCAATATGTTGCATCGGACATGTTCTCGAACAGAAAAAACGATTAAATTCCGAATCCATGTCCATGTTTGGACGTCGAATTGAAAAACGGCCTCGCAAGAGGAGAAATTGGAAATTATTGGAAATGAAATAACAATCTGCCTCAGGAACGCGGTCATATCATTTCCTAAGGAGTTTATATGAGCATAGCCTCTCCATTTGTTCCGTTCCTCAAAGCATCAACCAATTTCTCTGTGATGATTTCCTATGCGCAACAAGTGTCCATATATCTTAGGGAGGGAAAAAAAGGAGTAAATGATAGCTCAAAAAATTTCCGAATGTCGGCTATGTGTTTGTAATGCTTCTTTGATTGTAGTGGTAGTGGCTTAAAGCATGGGTAGTCTCATCACAAGAGGGGCAAACTTAACTAATGGCGGGAAAATTCAAATTGATAGCACCATGCCGAAAATATTTAACTAAAAATAATTTTACTATTTTATTAGTTTCTCATATAATTTTCATAAGGTAAATTTGATAGGTAACTAAACTTTGGATTAAAATGCAATCAAGGAAGATGTATTTTTAGAGGTTATTGAAAAATTCGAATTAGATAATGAAGAGCCACTGTTTAGTTTTCTGAGGTATATTTTTCAGCAAATTCCAATCGCCTTCATGCTTATTATTGAACATTAATCTGATTAATTTATAATAATAATAATGTATAAATACATTCGTAATTAGCCCACATACTCTTTAGCTAAATCAAAATGCTATGTAAATTATTCTGAGTTATTTCCAGGCCATTGGAATTGATGTTGGTATTTTATTGATAAAATCATATTAACGGCAATATTCTTTCTGTTGAATATTTTTTTCTTACATACCGTAATAGCGAATTGTTTCACTCAGCTTTTGGTGGATAGAATATCTTGTTGACTTTTTTTAGACCGAAAATAATACCTGGTGTTGAGATACTTTTTGATGAACAAACTTAAAAGGGAGTAATAGTGACCACTTATGATCATACATTGTCTGTACTTAGTGAATAACAGCTTCTCTAAAAAGCGTTCTTTGATTGATATGTTATTCGCCTTTTTAGAAAAAATGTAGCATTTAATTACCATCCTAATTGAAAAGAAGAAATCACATACAATGTTCACGTGGCATACTTTAGTGAAACAATATTGTTAGTATTAAACAAGCGGAAAAATTCTCTACCCTAAAACAAAATCAAAATCCTGCAACAAAGTTTTCTCGTATTTGTTCAAGCTGGAAAGTGAATCCTAATGCTTGGATAAAATCAATCTTACATCTTTTTGATTAAATTACTTATATTATATAAAGCACCATTATAAGAATGAAATGCAAAATGGTACCTTTTACTTCTTTATTTTTGTTTATTATATTCAAATTTAAGGTGATGTATTTAAATTTACATTTATACTGCAAGCCGTATGAACCATCTCCCGTTGACTTTTTTCGTTTAGAAGCCTGAATAAAAATGTTATAATTGATGTTACGTATCATATATTAAAACTTACACTTTCAAGGCTTCCCATGGACAACGTTGCTGCTGAAGGGCTTAAATCAATATTAATATATAACTGGAAAATCATCATGACGACATTATACAAAATATGAAAAGGTATCACGGGCTTTGTCAAAATAGAGGGGATTAAAATTTACATTAAAATTTAGGATAAGAAATTCATACCTTCTCCAAATTCCATTTCGATCCCACTAAAATATTTGGGTGACGACAATTGGGGATTTCATCATTTTCGGTCAAAGAGTCCTAAAATTGAGGGTGTTAAATGTAAGGTGCTGGCGACTATATGACACTTGAACTATCCAGGGCAATCCACTTATTCGCCGCTGAAGGAATTGTTTGGTAACCGCACTAAACTTAGCTTAACCTCTGAATTTGATTTCTGAAATATAGATAAATATAAATAAAAGAAATAGTCAAACTTGAAATATACTTACATGTCCAAAAGTAGCTTTAGGGATGTTAGTATCTTCAACTTCACATCGACTCTAAAATATACATTTTATTATGGGCGAATATTAATTTAAAAATAGAAATCATACATTTTTTTGCAGTTGCCACATCTAATGTAAGAATGTTAGAAATATACGCGTTCTTCGAATTGATTTAGAGCCCAATAAATCATTCAGATGACATGCTCAAAATTTCGTCGTTTCTAGTCCGAGTCCTAAAATTGAGCGGGCTAAATGTAATGTTCGGGAAACTAAATGACACCCCATTCAGGCCAATGGACTTTTTCACCGAAACCGAAGAAACCGTTTCATAATCGCACTAAAATTAGATACTTAGGAACGAAAACGGCAAATACATGCAAACTTACACATCCTGAATTAAATTCGGAATTTGAACAAAACATTGTCCTATTCGGAGTTGAATTCTAAAATAAAAAATTTGAAATCGGCATTTTAATCAATTATGAAATATACTTACATGTCCAAAAGTGGATGTAAAGGTGTTAATACATTCAATTCCACATCGAGTATAAAAATATGAGATACTTGAATTTCGTGCAAGAGATTAATTTAAGAATAGCTATCTTACACTTTGAGCTTTAATTCAAATAAATGACGTCGTCATCCTTGAAATGATCTTCGCAAACTTGCGAAAGTTTTATTTCCGGATTTATCCCAAGAATTCAGCGCCACTCCATTTTCGCACTAATATCATTCAGAATTCTAAAATGATAAGAAGTTACAATGAATTATGACCCCCTTAAAAATGCTACAATTTTGTGCCGCTTCTGCATTAAGCCACAAGATATGAGGCAAAATATGAATCAATCAAAACAATAAATTGCAAATATTTTTGAGCAGTTTTCTTGCGATTCACAAATTGAAACTATTGAAAGTAAACTTTCTGACGATTATAAATCAATGAAACTATCAATTTTTACCAAAACTACGATTTTCCGCTCGAGCCACTATTGAAATTCGGGCAACACGGAACCGAACAGTGCATTGTCGTTTTCTAATTTTTAAGTCACTTGATTTGATAAAATTTCACTATATATCCTGTGAAACTAACCGAAGCAATATATATTACGTTCACCACTCAAATATTCACTACCGTTTTCACGAAAATCACGAGAAAATGATACTTTCCTCATATTGACAACGATGAATGCTCGAAGCCGTAAACAAAACTTTGACGTTTGTTATGATTTCCCCTTCCCTCGCAAAAACCGCCTGAACAAGCAAAATATTGAAATTCACATACAGGGTTTTACACGGAAAGACTTACTCCTCTTCTCTCTCTCTTAGCCATATATTGATTTAATTTTCAAAAGGCGTAGTTTTCTGTTGGGTAAAGTTTTGAATAAAATTTGAAATTGAATTATAATATGCCGGAAAATTTTAAATTTGGGCTTAATTGAGATTTCCAAAGTTAGTTAAATAGAAGACTCGAAAATATTTATGCAAATAAAAGTGTGATTCAATGACTGAAAATTGACTAAGAATTCCTCCGGAATTTAGTAAATAATTATTCATTTATTTTATGTACTGACTTATGCCTCCCTCTTCCTTTAACCGAGCTTGGGACCGGCATTGGCGGAATAAAGGCGCAATATGGAGGGAAATTTCTATTTGATTTTTTTTAATGAATGAAGTAAATTTAACATGGCCTTATTTAGTGAGCGGCTAGAAATGGCAGTCACTACATACCTCTAAAACGAATAAGTTTATTAAAATGTTGTCTAATGGACAGTTTTTCGGATTGTTTTTTTTGCGATGAAGTAGAATCTTGTATGTATATATTTTTCAGCGATGAGTTTAATCAATGAACTGTAGTGTTTAGTTTCATTCATGTGTCCAGCATGTACATCAAAGAGCTCCTTCCCAATACATGATACTTGAACATATTGTAATATACTGTTTAAAGCTATTTTTGTCAACATCGTATCATCTGTACATTTCTGAAGTCTTCGTAAGTCTTTTTCCGTAGTTTTCCATAGGAAATTACGCTCCTAGAGGGTGTTTTCAATAATCCTCTTGTTTTGTAGCCAATTAGTGATTCTTTTGAATATTTTCCTTGCATTGCTGATATGCACGGTTGACAGTCTAAAACTTTGCAGATTTTCAAGACAATAAATCCGCCAGTATACGTGATAACGTGGTTCGCATATTCAGAAAATTTCGTTGGATCAGCCCCGTTATTAGGCTCATCAAGAAACTGTTCATCAAATTCACGTACCTGAGTCCTTTCATCTTCGAGCGTTGCTGGTTGGTCAAAAGTATCATTAATTGCACGTAATGGAAAAGAAGTTTGTGCATTAAGAACGACTATTTCTTCAAGAGGTAAGCAATTCTCCATACCACCATCTCGAAGTTGGCATCGAAATAAAAGCTTCTTATAGCTGGCTGTAAATTGTTTTACCGTCGGATTATGATTACAGCCCAAACTTGATCTTATCGATGAAAAGAAAAGTTTTTTATGATCTTGATTCAATTTATAAAGTGTTACAAATTTAAGTTTGTTATTGGCAATGAAATTATCATACATAACTTTCAAATGTCGCAAAGCAGCAATCAGTCTTAGAAATCCAACATTTAGCTTAGAATAAATGATGCTGCAACCGGAAGAAGTTTGAAGTTCTCTGATGTAAGCTTTAGCAGCATTTGAAAATTGTAGAATCACGTCAGAATTATTGATGCAAAGTGATTTTTTTAGGAACTCGTAGTCAGATATCTTTCGGCAATTAAGGGCATCAAAGATATCATTAAACATTCGTATAAACTTGGATGTTCCTTCGCTTTCAATAAACTCTTCATATTTTAATATATTCTGACGGAAATCAAATGCATCCACAACTGATTGGCTAAGGGTTTGAACCGCTAGCCGTACCTTCATTTTTTGTTTCTCGAAGTACACGTGGGCCTGTCCTAGCTTATCAGCCAAATGCAAGCCTTTTCTCTCTTGGAGCTCCAGTAGTTTCACAATATATTCCCACTTTATAAATTGACCATCACCATCTACGAAAACCTGTAACTCGGCTAGTGCATTACGGATGAGTTTTAACATTACAAGGGTCTGGATGCAGTACGATTTTGCCTTCATAATTATGTACCTTGATAAACCCTTGAGAATTCAGATCACGCACATCAGACCCTAGTAGTTTTGACATGGTAAAATTTGCCGATGCTCCATCAAACGTGATTCCCATAATATGCACGCCCGTGTCAATGAGATTTTTAAAACATAAAGTAACTACGAGTATATTCGATTTTTGCTTGGTGTTCATATTGACAATTGGGAAGTATCCAATCGGAATTTCCCAGGCCTGTTTGTAAAAACCGCCATGAAAACAAAGATTTGTGTAGCTATAGTATTTCTGCTGCCGTCTTCACCAAACTCAACATATCCGTGTGCTCGTTCTCCATCCCAGTCGATATGTTGCCTTATGCAAACCTCGTCGAAAACCATATTCACAAACATTTTTTCGCCATTTGTGGTTGACTCAAATATTTTCTTAATAGCTGTGAATGATTCTTTTGTGAACCCTGGCTTGGAACCAACTTTCTCATACCACTTGCGCAACGTTCTTGAGTGCGGCAGACAGTCACCAAATGCAGTACGGACATACTCATACGCTTTCGGTGCAAGCAAATTTAAATTTAGAGCAAACACTTTTATTTCGTCACTATAGGCTTTTGACATATTTTTTGGCTCTTGAAAATCTGTCGTTCGATATTTTGCCTGTTGGGGCCAGTAATGTTTCACTCCTCTTCACATATTAAATTCTTGTCTTTGAGTGACGAGAGTAATTCTTTTAAGCCACTTATTTTCGACGTTTTTCTTTTTTTGTCCAGTCTCAATGTATGGAGCAGTCTGTTTTTGTGTTTTGAGTTTGCTTTCGAGTAGTTTGATTTTAGCTTTTAATTTTCCATTTAGTTCATTCTCTGAATAAGTGGACTTTTCGCAATTTTCTTATTCAAATTAAACATTTACAGATACATTTCAACCAAATTTTATATGCTTGCAACAAATTCCCACATTCATCTTCTAAACATATGGAATGAGGGGAAGATGAAAGAAAGACTACACAGTTGACAAAAACAGAAGCGAATGTAGAATTATTTCAAAAATGCTATGTATTTGTTAATATAAAGTATTTTTTTTCAACTTACTTCCCATTAACAAATGAAAGAATAAATGGCATTCAAGAAATGCATGCCTATATTGATAATGACGTCAGCTTGATATTTTCCACATTTAAAAGAGAGAGGATTCGCATTCAGCTTCTGCAATCAATTATCAATGTAAGATTTTTATATGATAAAACAAAAAGAGCTGTACTTACATCAATATCCATTGAATTTTCTTGAAAAGGGCTCTCCTCGTGATATTTGCGGAGCCTTTTGAAAGTAAATAATGAAAATGGTGTTTTTTTTCCTGAATATTTTACCTCATCAAAAAGGGGTATATCGTGTACAGCTAAACTAGCACTATCTGCTGTCTGCAAAACAATAAAACAAATTAGACTTTGTACTCAAATCCACAACAAAATCATACCTCCCATACACCGATATTTCGCTCCGGCCCTTCTTCGTAAACTTCATCTGAAATCTAAAAAACGAACTTATATCATTTGAAATGACAAATATTTTAGATTAATTTATTGTTATGAACAAAAACTTCGTTTGAAACAATGAAATTACTGCCGCAATTGCTACTCTGCAATTAAAAAAAAATATTAGAAACAATTTTGCATCTGCTTCATACAAAATTTACTTTATTGGGAGACACTAGAGTTCAAGCGCAAATAACAACCAACTGGTGCGTAGAACTCCGAAAAATTGGAAATATTTTTTTCCCATCGTTAATGTATTATTTTATCAGATATACAGGTATTTCACTTAAACGCTCAAGCTTCTTCAGCGAAATCTCACTTAAATCAATTCAGCTTCTTCAGTGAGATGTCATTGAGGGAACTTGCGTGTTTCAAGCGAAATACCTGCACTATGTATCCGATAAAATAACACATTAACGATGGGAAAATAAATACGAATAAACGATGGAAAAACTTTTTTATATTTTTGTATATTAAATTTTCGTTAGAAACTAGAAGTACAACCCTTACCTGAAGCATCAAAATAATTTATTTTATAGTGTCATCTATTAATTATAAAAATTTTTAGTTAATAATTTGCACGGGGTATTTCACAAGATCAAATTTTCTTTTCACGCAACGGGGATGCCAATTATACGTTAAAAGTGCCCCATATTTTGGGCGACACTGGGTGAAAGTTAGCCTTATAAAATGGCCACCACCATAACTTAAACACAATTTGGTGGAAGCAAATTTCATCGAAAAACATGACTTACAATTACTGTTTTTCATTCCTCTTCTTTATGTCAATACTAACCGAAGAAACGACACTCCTGCCAGCCGGCGGTAGCTTTTATTGTAGCAATTTTTCACCATGCACTTCATTTTGTCCACTATTAACAAAACTTGAATTTTTTTAGCACTATTTTAAGGTCTCCACAATTTCCCACACTCTAATTATTCAGTTATGACCTTATTATTGTTTGTAACTCTCGAAATCTGAATTCGCACTGTTTTTTATAGAAAAACTTTACACGAAAGAGTTTGTTTACTTTTGATAACACTTTCTAGCACTGCCTCCTTAAACCTGGCCGTCTTGCTCTGCAATTTTTGTGACATGACCTCATACAAAAGTAAACCTAATAACTCCTGACAGTTAATGCACTTCCAAACAATAAGACGTCGAAATTCCTGTCAAACAGCAAGTGGATTTGCAAATTGAATTGAAATTTGCACTCACAAATTGTGAAAAACGTATAATGTCGTGCGCTACACGCAACACAGGAAGAAAAGATGCTGGGAACATTAAGAGTGTGAGTATTGTACTTCACACATATGTCTAATTGCTTAATTAATTGCTAATTTAATTATTTGCAGTCCGAGAATCCTGCTGTCGAAACATTCCAAGAACTTCTCGTTAAGCAATCAGCTTTTCCGATGCAGGGCAAATGATCGATGAAAAGGACGAAGCATTGGAAATTGAATAGGCACTTATCGATCGGAAAAACAACTATGAAATTCGTCATCTTGAGAACGAATTAAGCCGCTGGACTATACTTGTGGCCTCTTTGACGGGAATCGGATTCACTTCAGAGTTTGATGATCAAATGATAGCGGAGTGTGAGTATTGCACTTTACATATATGGTATGTAGAATTAGTTAATTAATTGCTAATTTAATTATTTGCAGTCCGAGAATCCTGCTGTCGAAACATTTCAAGAATTTCTCGTTAAGCAATCAGCTTTTCCGATGCAGTGGAAATGATCGATGAAAAGGACGAAGCATTGGAAATTGAATAGGCGCTTGCCGATCGGGAAAACAGCTATGAAGTTCGTCATATTGAGAACGAAATAAGCCACTGGACTGTACTTGTGGGCTCTTTGATGGGAACTGGATTCACTTCAGTGTTGGATAATCAAATATTAGTGGAGTGTGAGTATGTTACTTTACATTTTTCTTTTTAAATATCTCCATTCAGTACCACTCTCTCCACCACTCTTTCTTCGCCGCACAATGCTCGTGTGATCTGCATTCACATTACGTCGCTTCATCCTTTGTGCCACCCAGACAATGTTTAATACATCGGTATAAGAGGGCACACAATACAATATGAACTAATCTTTTTCATGAACACCTAGTCCAAAAATCATGATCAGCTCTTAGAGGTAAAAAAAATTTCAATATAATACTACACATTCAGTATCTCGCCAATAGGGTCAAAAACACCCTAAGATACTGGGCTCATAAAAGCAGAATTACAGGTCAACGCTTCAATCAGTGCTCATTAAATGCTCCTTTAGTCTTTTCTTAAATACCAAAAGTGACTTTGCTTTCTTAACCATTTCTGGTAGATTGTTATATATACGCCAAGCATCATTCGTTGCATCGTTCCTTAGACGATTAGGTAATACGAAGTGATCTGCACTATCTTGCATTATATGGGTTGATCTGTGAAACCTTAATTAATGGTGTTCGTTCCGATCCATTAGTTTTAAAATTTTTGTAGATAAACTTAGCTTTCTCCATTATAATGATTTGACTAAAGGTTAATGGTTTTGCTAATTGGTAAACCAAACTAGTTTGAGTAAGCATTGGCAGATTCAGAATGTTTTTGTACGCTTTGGTCAGCAGCCTGGATATACTATTTAAATGTTGCTTTGCTGATTGACTCCAAATAAGTACTCCATAATATAATTTCGTCAGGACAAACGCATTTACAACAAGTTTCTTAATGTGCATTAGAAAAGACACTTATCTTCTTAACAAGCCTATTATTGGGGGCTAATTGCCTCCTTAATCTATTTATATGTGGCAACCAGGTCATACGATGGTCTATGATAAGACCAAGATATTTCATTTCTAGCGCTCTTTACAATTTTTCGCCGTTAATATTTAGTTCGACGACTATGTCTCCTATGTTCTTTTGCTTAAAAACAATCTATCTTTTCTTTGTAGTGTTCAAGACTAGTTTGTTTTCAATTAACCACTGATGGAATTTTCCTAGATCCTCGTTGATAGTGTTCTCAATGGCAGTTTTGTCTCGGCCTGAATAAAGTAGAACTGTATCATCAGCATATAAATTTGTGATATTCCGTCAGTCCACATGTATTTAGATTATTTGTGCATAGCAGGAACAACGTTTGGCCAAGTATTGAGCCTTCGGGAACTCCTGTTTTCGTCAGTGATCGATCGCTCAGGACATTGTTGATTAAAGTTCTCTGCGATCTTCCCTCCAAGTAACTCTTAAGCAACTGCTTAGAACTACCCTGAATACCATACGATTCAAGTTTAGGAAGCAAGAGGTCATGATCAACTGTATCAAATGCTTTTTTCAAATCCACAAAAATTGCGATTGCATAATCACCTCTGTCAAGTCCTAGATTGATGAAACGTGTGACAGAATGTAGGGCATCCAAACTACTCTTATTCTTTTGAAAACCAAACTGATGTTGGCTTACGATAGAGTTTTCAACTAAGAATGATGTTAATCGATTGTTTAGTGTTTTTTCAACTATCTTACTAAATCCCGTCATCAACGTAATCGGGCGATAGTTATTCGGGTCGAGATGATCACCACCCTTAAATATAGGAACTATTTTCGCAAGTTTATATGTTTAATTGGTTAATTAATTGCTAATTTAATTATTTGCAGTCCAAGAATACTGCTGTCGGAACATTCCAAGAACTTCTCGTTAAGCAATCAGCTTTTCCGGTGCAGAGGAAATGCTCGATCACAAGGATGAAACATTGGAAATTGAGTAGGTGCTTGCCGATCAGGAAAACAAAACAATGATATTCATGATATTGAGAACAAATTAAGCCGCAGGACTGTCCTTGTGGGCTTTTTGACTGGAATCGGACTCATTGCAGAGTTTGATAATCAAATGTAAGCGGAGTGTGAGTATTGTACTTTACACATATGTTGAATTGGTTAATTAATTACTTATTTAGTTATTTGCAGTCCGAGAACCCTGTTATCGAAATATTCCAAGAACTTCTCGCTAAGCAATCAGCTTTCCCAATGCAGTGGAAATCATCGATGAAAAAGACGAAGCATTGGAAATTGAATAGGCGCTTGCTGATCAGAAACCAAAATAATGGAACATAGATGTCGAACTAAATATTAACGGCGAAAAATTGTAAAGAGCGCTAGAAATGAAATATCTTGGTCTTATCATAGACCATCGTATGACCTGGTTGTCACACATAAATAGATTAAGGAGGCAATTAGCCCCCAATAATAGGCTTGTTAAGAAGATAAGTGTCTTTTCTAATGCACATTAAGAAACTTGTTGTAAATGCGTTTGTCCTGACGAAATTATATTATGGAGTACTTATTAGGAGTCAATCAGCAAAGCAACATTTAAATAGTATATCCAGGCTACTTACCAAATCGAAGCTAGCAAAATTGAATTAGTTATTTTTTCATATGTTCATTTAATATGCAAAATATTGATTTTTTGCATTTCATAGCATTTTAAAATACATAAATTATTTATTAATTATTGACTAAAAATTTAATTAAGATTAGCAATATTTTAAAATATTATTCCAAAGACGAAAAGACTGTCTAAACAAAATTAACAATATTGAATTCGATTTTTGTTCGCATTTTGATTTATGATACAAATTGTTGGGTTTATAATTAATTTAGTTAAGGCTTAAAGCAATACTTTTTACCCAAAAGAAATTGGCAATATTGTGATAATTTATTCTTCATTAAATATTAATTTTTTCAAGGCATGATTTTCTTTGATTTTGAGATAAAAAATTTATTAGTTTACATAGGAGTGAGATTCACATTTTTTCAATTTCTTCTTCGTAGCACAACAGCCCCTCTCTGGCCTTTGCCTCCTGGAAATAGCGCCTCAATCGCGTGCTCCAATTTTGAAATCCGAGCAGTGATGAACTGCCTTCGTCGATCGAGTCAGACCGGCGTTTCATCGATTTCCCCACTGGTCTCCGCCCTTCAGTTCTCCCAACGAATACCTTATTGGGTATCCGTTGTTCATCCATACGATTCATGTGGCCAGCCCATTACAGCTCTCGCAGTTTTACAATCGTTGAGGCCTCCGGCTCGTCAAACATTTCATACAGCTCATGGTTGCGTCGAATTCGCCATTGGTCCCCGTCTAGCTTCGCTCCAATCACCCGCCTGAGGACCCATCCCTCAAAGGCGTTGAATATGTTTTTGGATGGTTGAATTAGGGCCTATGTTTTTCAAATCAATAGCGTAGCACAGGTCTTATCACAGATTTGTATACTTGGAGCTTTGTTTTCATGTGTATGCAGCTGGTTTTCAAGATCGTCAAAACTGAATACAATATTTTATTTGCGAGCTGTATTCGTCGGCGTATTTCTTCTCTTTCATTAGCGTTTTCGTTATTTTGGTGCCTTGATACACAAGTTCGCCGACATTTTTGGTTGTGTATTCGCCAAATGCGATATTTTGTGTACTTGTGATATTTTTCCTCGACTGCGTCATGAGTTTTGTTTTATTCGCATTGATTTACTTTTATTTTATTTTTATTCATTTATTTAAAAAACTATCTTACAGAATGAAATTCCAATTACAAGGTAGTTTCTTAATAAGAAAAAATAACTTTAAAAAGAAAAAATCCATAAAAATTAAGCACATTTCAAGGAAAAAGAGATACTTACATTATAAAAAGACAAAAATGAATTAAATTCTCCACAGCTTTAATTTAAGCTCGCAATCGAGTCTAAAGGAGGACCAAGCTGGAGACGATGATGATCTCTAACCATTCGAACTAACGGAGATTGACGATACGTTTCTGTTCTAGCGTACGGTACTATATAGTACTGAAAGGATCTGGTTCGGAAAAGTGGGCGTGTGCTTATCGCGTTGATTAGGTTAGATGAACGTAGACCACTGGCAAGTTTAAAGAGAAAGCATTGGTCGAGAAAGAGCCTCCTCACTTGAAGCGAAGGTATGAACAGGAAACTTAGGTGGTCATTGTAAGGACGATACGGAACCTTATGCTTGAAGAGGAGCGTGCGTGTGAATTTTCGCTGAACAGATTCCACTGCGTCTGAGAGATAAATTAGGTGCGGTGACCACACCTGACATGCATATTCTAGAATCGGGCGCACAAGCATAGAGAGCAGACGTATTCCGGTTTGAATACTGAAATATTTATGAGAAGAGCGTAAAACAAAGCCTGCAACTCTAGAGGCGTTAGATGTCATTTGAAGTATGTGGATGTCGAACTTCAGATGGGGGTCAAACATTACGCCTAAATCCTTAAACCTATCGACGCAAACGAGCACGGAGTGGTCGATTGAGTAAGCGAAAGGAATGCGATTTGCTTTCCTGGAAAAGCACATCCAATAACATTTAGAGCTGTTAAGAGTGAGTCGATTATTTCGACACCATGAGTTTAAGAGGTCTAAGTCATTTTGAAGATCCAGGCAATCTTGATTTGAGCTGATGACTTTAAAAATTTTCAAGTCGTCCGCATATAATAGGGACTTAGAAGTAAAAATAGACGGGAGATCATTAATGAATAGATTGAAGAGGAGAGGACTTAGAATAGAACCTTGTGGAACGCCAGAAGTGGGACTGAAAGAATATGAAGTTTGTCCACCCCAAATCACTGTACAGGATCTATTTTTGAAAAACGAGTCCAGCCATGCCAGGAGGGGGCCACTAATGCCAAATTATTGGAGTTTCGCAATCAGAATGTTGTGATCTACGCTATCAAATGCTTTAGCGAAATCTGTGTAAATCACATCCACTTGACCACCTGAGTCAAGTGCAGAGGCAATAGTATCTGTAATTTCAAGTAAATTGGTTACAGTGGAACGCCCCTTTATGAAACCATGTTGCCCATCGGAGAAATTTAGCCGTAAAGCATCATAAATCCTCAAATGCACAATACGTTCTAGGATTTTGCCAAAGCAGGATAAAAGAGAAATGGGTCGATAATTATGAGCAGAGGACCGGCCTCCTGCCTTATGGATAGGAAGAATGTTGGCTCGCTTCCAGGTGTCTGGGAAAATTCCTGTTGCTAGACTCGTATTAAAGATAAGGGCAAGTGGGACTATCAAGGAAGAAGTGAGCAAACAGCACCACTTGGATCAGAATGGTCCAGAACTGCGTGCCAGTTCACAGCCATAAGTTCAGATGCTAAGCCTTCGTAACTAGCTTTAAAGAAATTAAAGCGAGATGGGTTTGCTCGTTTCTTTGTACGTGGCAATTCTATTAATAGACGTAATTCTAAAGGTGGATGGTGGGGATCAGGGGTAACATAAGGGGAAGAGGTGGGGAAGACAGGGTCTGCAGTCTGGGGATTACTCGAAAGAATCAGATCCAAAATACGGTTGGAAGTGTTCTTTATAGTATTTAATTGGGAGAGGGAGCAAAGAGACAGAAATGCGGCAATGGCAATAGAGAAGTCATTGCAAGATGATGGAGTGCCGGTCTCAATATCCCAGTGGACAGAGGTCATTTTGAAGTCTCCGCAGATGAGAAACTGGGCGGAAGATTTGGCGTTGTTTATAAAGTTACTTAATTCGCTGAAAAGGATTTGAAAAGTTGTTAAGGGAGACTTGCAGGGAACGTAAATGCTTACAATAAAAAGTGGAAAGTTTTGAAGGTAAATGCTGACTGCCACGCCTTCGACCGGTGGTGACAAGGATAATTCCGTGCAGAAGATACCATTCAATAGAGGATTTACGGCAATGAGCACACCACCACTATCAGATTTACCGGTAGTGATCCGATCTCGGTCCTTCCTAAATACAGTATGGTGAGAGAAGATTTCTATGTCCGCAATCTCGTCGGTAAGCCAGGTTTCAGTCAAGCATATTACATCGTCGTTGGCAAGAACAGAAGCAAGTTTTATGGATTCCAGCTTGGTCCTCAGACCACGGACGTTTTGATAGTATACGTTCATAGCGCTGCTTTTACATTTGTAGCCCTACTAGTTTTGCTTCGCTGTCGAGTTTCAGGAAAAGTTCCTTGGGAGTTGTTAGCGACCGTGACAAAATGTTGCTATCATCTGCATAGGCTACCACTTGGCTTAACTTGTATAACAGTGTAGCTCCTGTATGGAGAGGTGACTTTCTTACCCAGTGCCAAATTGAATAGCAATGGGGCCAGCCCATCTCCCTGCTTTAGTACGCTATTGCTATCAAAGGCGTCGGTGTGTTGATTGTTAATGCAGACTTGGGAGGTTCTTCACGTCATTTTGATTAGACGGACTAATTTGGCTAGGATGTCAAAGCAAAGCATTATTTGGTACAGCACGTTACGATCAATACTGTCATCTGCTTGTTTTTCAATCTAGCTACATACAAAAAGAGAGCAAGTTTAATAGGAGTTTTTAACATGAAGTTATCCAGAACAGAAATGCACGCGATAACAGATTTAGCTTTTATAGCAAAAGATAACTATCGCAGACTGTGTCTCCACCTTGAAACTCTTAGTAGCTTCAATAGTTAAATTAAGACAGAGTTGTCTGTTAACCTACCGAAAACTTAAAATCTAAATGACTTTCAATAAGATAATATTTATTATCTGCTTCCCTCACTAGCTTAGATGCATTTCCTTTTTCCTTTAAATCCACAGAAATCCTCAATCACTTCTTAAATTAGTTTGAAATAATATTTAACAGTTCATAATACTTGCTTTATAAATTTTTTAGCATCATTACAGCATCCATGGTAAAAAAATAGACGTTTTATAATCATGATACAAGAATATTCAATGAGGTCGATTCATTGTCAACAGCGCGGTATACCAAATCGGGATTTAGCATCCACTAGCTATTTCGAATCATCACGGTTCTACGTCCATACTCATTGTTACTGCTTTAACATCTATAAAAAAATTTGTAAATTGATGTCATCAGCCTTGATAAATTATAAAATACATTGAAGCATATAGTTTAACGATTTTATTTAAAATTTAGTTTATTTTCAATTTCGCTTTCATAAAAAGCAGATCAAGCTACAAAGGTATTTTTAAAATAATGGCGAGAACGTGCACTTTCAGTTCTTGTTGAGCCATGATCGTATTCATTTCGTTATCCTCATTATTAGATGTATTCGTTCGAATTCGGCGTAGTTGAGGCAAATTTCGTCTGTTGTGATTTCAGGAGTAATCGTTTCCTCGATATTTTGTTCCGATTCTGATGACTTTTTTCATCGTATCAGCTTCCGATTAGGTTTCTGAAAAAATTGATTGAAACCTTAGAAAATAAGACAAACTATCTAAATGTCGTAAGTGTCGAATTACCAGGCATTTGACGATTGCGCATTGGTTGTGTTGATCTATGAACCGCGCTAGCATTGCTATTGCCGTTTATAGATCAACACAACCAATGCGCAATCGTCAAACACCTTGTAGTTCCACACTTGGTGGCTCAGTAACACGATAGCATGCAAATTCAACAACTAGTAATGATCCTGTAGCATCATCCTTATCAAGTCAAATTGTATACAAATTTGAATTGAATGACGAGAATGTACAAGTATTTACTTACAGTGCAAACAGGTCTGGCTCTTTGTTCAGTCAATGGTCGGTTTTGTCGACTGTTTGTAATAATTTCAGGAGTTATAATTTCCTCGACCGTAGACTCTGATTCTGATGACTTTTTTCGTCATATCAGCTTTCAATTAGCTTTCTGAAAAAATTAAGGCAAATTATATCCATGTCGCGATTATATACCTTGTTCCTCATCTTCATTTGGTTCATCAGCAGTGTTTTGTCTCTAGCGACGATTGGTACATTTCGTTTCGCTACTTGTTTCCTCTTAAATATTGGCTCTATATGCTTCTAGCAGAGCGCTCCTTTGACCTGGACCTGGTGCCGGCTCGGGTGGTAAGAGAGTTAACGATGAAACGCCGTTCAAGGCGACTCACAACAAACAATTCAGGCTATCCTGCTGAACTATTTCTCAGGCACGAATTGCCACCAATAACTATTGCTCCAACAATTTGGCAATAATCTGATACTTACTGGAGAAATGTCACGACAGCTGATAGAAAAAGCAAGAAAGTGATGACGTCACTGATGAAACAGCTGATTATCAGCTTTAATTTGCACTGCATTATCATACCTAGCAAGATGGCCAGGTCAGAGCATATCTACCAAATATCAGCTGCAATTAGAACAAATTTTATTTCTGACGATACTTATAGAGTAGAGAGAAATAGACTAAAAGTGCATATGTATGGTAAACAAAAACTTGAATTTGCAAGCAATTGAATCAGCACCAAGTAAACTTTAATCCATCTTTTACACGTTTATTTGCCTCTCTTTTCATTTTGACAGCTCCTTGATTGCAGGTGCCAATTAGTACGTATGCTCTGGCCAGATTTAAGGAGGCAGTGCTTTCTAAGTAAGCCAAAATTGACAGCCAATGGAACAGAACATATGATGATAAGAAGAATATTCATCAACACAGATAATTGGTCACCAGAAAAAGTTGTGTTCCATTTGCATTGGGTCGTTCCTGTTAGCCACCTGCATTGAGTAATTAAATAATACTGGAGTGGACAACCACGTGACAATATGGTTGCAACAACCCCTGCGACCACTTTTTCTGCTGCTACGCTCTTGTTTACAACCTTAGAGAGAGCCAAATTGCACAAGCAAACATGGCTGCTGTTCAATGTAAACAAATTTTCATACAATACCAAAAATTTGCTTTCTATTTGAAAAACCTTAAGCATTGTATGAAAAACATGCAAAACCTTAATATAATAACTACTCACTTGTGAAAGGAAACACCTACAGATCCTTTTCCACTATGATTTTTTCACGAAGGCACTACACATTTCATTTTGAAATTCTAACTTAATTACACAGTGTCACACGTTAAAGTAACTTGAATCACAAACTCCAATCGAATGTTTAAACACTTGGAACGAATTTAGATCGCGAACACTTTCCATAGTTTTAATATCGGATAAAATTCGCGACGAAACTTGCAAATTGGCCAATTTGGCGTCCAATTTGCATCAGTCAACTTGACAGTCAGTTCACACCTAGTCAGCTTTTGGAACAAGAAAGTGACCAGCAAGAGGCAGACGGGGAGGAAATGACAGACTGTTCACTTGGAAGAGAACAGAAACCGGTCGCATGCTCTCTCATGCATTTTATATGAGCTTAGTCCATCCAGTTCTTATTAATCTTAGACTTGTCCCATGGCCATAGATGTCAGAGAGAATAGATAGGAAAAGCATCGTGAGAATTGAAGAATTTTATAATGTGGCGTGAAGTTGGCGCGTTATCATTTGTTGATTCGAATTTCAAATTACTTTGATATGAAGCCTCCCATCAATTTTCGCATCTTGAACTAAATCAATTTTCCGTGCCAGTATTCTAACTTGAACAATAGAAAAGGTTCAACTTGACTTACCCTACGAAAGATACGTCCTTGACATGCTTCCTATGGCTGTTTTTACAATACCACACACGTCGCAACATTTTTCGTTTCGCGAAACCAAAACACTCGCGACCCTGGCAAACTTTTCAATTTATTTAACTAACATTTTGCACTACATTCAACACGGTTTATCTTAAAAAAAGTGTTTCGTGTAAAATTTCAAACTCAACTTGATTCGGCGTTTCTCATCATTGTTGAATTTTCGCGAATCATATGTTTTCAATCATATGGTTGATATTTTGTTGACAATTCGGGGTTTAAGGTGTAAGAGGAGTGGGATTTTCGAGAAAACAACTAGAGAGTCACTTGAATGTGTGGATTTTCTAACGGCGTGAAAGGCAAGGGGATTTCAATTCGCATGCGGAAGGAAGGCGTGAGAATTAAAAGTAGCTCGCTCACGTCAGAGCATATCTATTAAATAGCAGCTGCAATTAGAACAAATTTTATTTCTTACGGCACTTATGGAGTAGAGAGAATTGGATTAAAAGTGCGTATGTATGGTAAACAAAAACTTGAATTTGCATGCAATTTTACCAACACAAGGTAAACTTTAGTCCATCTTTTACACATTTATTTGCCTCTCTTTGCATTTTGACAGCTCCTCGATTGCAGGTGCTAGTTAGTATATATGCTCTGCTCACGTGTCGATGAAAACAAGCTCATTTCGCGTCCATTACTTTATAAGACTTTGTCCGTGGCTGACTCCTCTTCTCACTGTCTCTTTTAGAAATCCTTTGAGGATGGAACACTGGAGTGGATCATCAAATCAAATTTTGTCATCAATTCCAGATGCGCCACGAACGTTGCTGTTTTGATTTAATTTTCGAAGGGTGTAGTTTAAGAAGGGGGCGATAATTTAGAAATATTTGAATATGTAAATGTTAACTGCCATTGCATAATTGGTTGATAGTGTTCCTATTTCAGACTTGAATGGTTTGCAAAACATTATTAAGATAAAAAGAAACCTCACAGTGACATTTAATAAGCAAAATCTAAATCTGATTCTTAGGTAATTACAAATTCAACGACTACTAAAATTATAATCGTTCATTCTTTTATACTTATTCACCTCCCTTTTTTCATAATGAGGCCTTGGATCGTCTTCGGTGGAATTAAGGTGCAATGAATGTTGAGGTTGATATTCGCTGTGTGTGAGGGAACTACATGCCTTTAAGGTGTATTAATTTGTTGAGATATCGCCTAACAGAAATTTATTTTGATATTTGTTCATAATGAAATAGTATCTTGTGTAAATATATTTTTCTGCTATAAGCTTAATCAACAAACTGAAGTGTTGTTTGTTGTTCATGTGCTCACCATATGCAACAAAAAGTTGCTTTCCGATGAATGCCAGGTAAACATTTTTAAGTATATTATTTAGAGTTATTTTAGATGGTATCGTTCCGTCAGTGCAATGATGAAATGAAGCTGGCATCGAAATAAAAGTTGCCCGTAGCTGGCAGTCAGCTGCTTTATAGTTAGTATATTGCCATAGCCGAAATTTGATCGAATGGATAAAAAAAACGAGCAATGGGTCCTAAAAATCCAACGCTTTTCTTTGAATGAATTATACGGCTCCCCGATAGTAACTTGATCTAAAGTTTTAGTACAAAGTTTGAATTATTTGTAGAAAGGATCTTTTACAAGAGTTCATATTCAGATATCCTTCTGCTTGCTAATATAAAGACTAATTATTTCGAAATTGTTTTTATTCATCCGAAAATTCAATAACAATTTAATAAATGGCATATATGAAATATATGCCTACAATTAAAAGAATAATACTAATTCTGCTTTCCGCTTGCGACCATGAAATAGCTTCCCCGTCCAGAGAAGCACTTGAAATCAATACTGTCACTAAGCCGGTTGTATTTGCCTGCAAAAATAAAAATAATGTCTGAGAACCAGATGAGATTCATTAAAGTAAATAATTTACCAGTTGTTATCAATTAATTATTTTTTCATCTTCATATATTTGTATGTCGAATATCATGTGAGTTCTGAAAAATAAAATTGATTTCATCAATAAAATTATTTAAGTAATATGCTGGCAAAAACTATAAATTCATCTTGTATAGCGCACTGTACTCCTAAACTTTTCAAGACGAGCAAATGAAGCACACGTTTTGCACCTTCGACTGATAGCTCAGCGTTGAGATGTAAACAAACTCCTATAAATTCACTTTGGAAGGCGATGAAAACTCAACGGGTATAAGAACTGAAATAATTTTCACTTCACAAGAAGCACTATTGTGTTCTCCATGGGCCATCTGGGTTTCACTGTTGAAATCCGCCCCAAAACCATACAAAACATCGAATTTTCGTTGGCGCCTCCATAATTCTTCATATAGCGCCATGTAAGTCAGCCAGCAAAGTCGGCCTACTAATGATCATGTGTGTGGTAGTAAGCACTGCTGCCATATGGCTTCCTATCTAACGTCAGTTTTGATTGGAAGCAATGATTTTGAGTGAAAAAACTCATCTAAATATTGTATTTTCTTTTCTGCAAAAATAATACTCCTGTGGGCTGACGGTGCGTTCTATTATTGCATATTATCACAATCCACATGCTTTTAAAACTTCTTTGCATTTTCCTACTTTCCCGTTGAAATATAAAGTTTTATTATTTGCATTCTAAAAGATCGATTTTCTCTTATTGTCTTGTCAATGAACAACGCACGATTCATAAATTTTCACTGATTTTTATATAAAAATTGCACAGCAAACGAGTTTGTTTACGGGTTTTCACAGCCGGAAGTCATATGATAATATTAAGATTTCTCCTTATTGACAGCGAGATATGATGACAAGAAAAATCAGTGTTGCATTAGCATCGGGCCATTCCTATTAGCTACCTGTTCCAAGAGAAATTTTCGTGTCATCATATGATTTTTTGCATCCGCTGTCAAATTCGGCTGTGAAAAACCCTAAGATTAATAAGAACTGGATGGGCTAAGCTCATATAAAATGCATGAGAGAGCATGCGACCGGTTTCTGTTCTCTTCCAAGTGAACAGTCTGTCATTTCCTCCCCGTCTGCTTGAAAAAATCAATAAAATCGACTTTATCAATAAAATTTTTCAAGCATACCACCAAAAATTGCTCCCAAGGTTAAGGCTGTACCAGAGCATATCTACTAAATAGCAGCTGCAATTAGAACAAATTCTATTTCTTACGGTGCTTATGGAGTAGAGAGAATTGGATTAAGAGTGCATATGTATGGTAAACAAAAACTTGAATTTGAAAGCAATTGAACCAACACATGGTAAACTTTAATCCATCTTTTACACGTTTATTTGCCTCTCTTTTCATTTTGACAACTCCTCGATTGCAGGTGCTAGTTAGCATATATACTCTGGCTGTACTGCATGAAAACCAAGCGAGTAAAATGGTCGCCCCCCGAAATGTAAACATGATCATACATGAATTGGAGGCAATAATTTTCAGTGAAAAAACACTTCAAAATATTGTCTTTTCTTTCTACGTTTCGTTTCGATACTAACCTATGAAATAATACTCCTGAGGGCTGACGATGGCTTATATTACTGATCTCGCAGTTTCGTACAAGGTGATCGATACACTCCTCAGGAGCTGCCACATCAGTCACCTCGGGGCAATTCGACACCAGCATTCCTTAAACAAAATTTCTTATAAGTTCGCCACCACTGCGTAATAGTGGAAATTATTGCTCGATAGAGCTTGCAGCACTGCCCGAGGTGACTGATGTGGCAGCTCCTGAGGAGTGTATCGGTCAGCTTGTACGAAACTGCGAGATTTTTAATGGAACCAGCCCATATGCTGGAACCAGCTGAAATCCATCGAGCGAAAAATGCTATTAAGTTGATAGCTAAAATGCTCGGGTGAAAGAACAATGTAGTTCTTTCACTTAGGACACCAGCATTCCTTAAACAAAATTTCTTATTATATTACTGCTTGTTTTCACAATGTACATGATTTTAGAAACTTCTTTGCACTTCTCTATTTTTCCGTCGAAATATAAAGTTTTTCTCACTTACAATTTAAGCGATAAATAGTCTTGTTGATGAACAATACCCGAATCCTTAATTTTCACTGATTTTAACATGAAAATTACACACCGAACGAGTTTGTTTACGGTTTTTCACAGCCGAATTTGACAGCGAATGCAAAAAAAGCATATAATGATATGAAGATTCTTCTTATTGACAGGGAAAAATGATAAGAAAAAGCAGTGTTCCATTAGCATCGGACCGTTCCTGTTAGATACCTGTTCCAAGGGTGTGTAATTTTCATGTTAAAATCAGCGAAAACTAGCGATTTGTGCATTGTTCATCAATGAGACTATAAGAGACTATTTATCGGTAAAATTGCAAGTGAAAAAACTATACATTTCGAAGGAAAAATAGAGAAGTGCAAAGAAGTTTCTAAAATCATATGCAATGTGAAAACAAGCACTAATATAAGCCACCGTCAGCCCACGGGAGTTTATTTCATGGGTTACTATCAAACTGAAACGTAGAAAACGAAAGACGATATGTAGATGTGTTTTTAACTGAAAATTATTGCCTCCAATTCATGCCTGAACATGTTTACATTTCGGAGGCGGCCATTTTATTCGACTAGTTTTCGTACGGTACCGCCTGAATCTTGGGGGCAAGTTTTTGCTGGCATATTATTGCTTGATTAATTTTATTGATAAAGTGAATTTTATTTATTTTTCAAGGAAATTTTAAAATGATATTGCACATATATGATGATAAAAAATATTCGTTTTATTAGGTTCAGCATGCACGAAAATCACATTATTATTTCAGATTTCCTGCTAATGAAAATGAACGGGCAACTAGATGAAGTTTAATTTTTCTTGATGAATGCAATGTGGAAATTCCACTTTTGGTAGAGTTTAATGGACAACAATAGGTAAAATGTTTACTTTTATGAATCTCTTCTGGGGCTCAGATATATTTTTATCTTTGTAGGCAAATGCAAGTGGTGTAGCAGCTGTATTGATTTCAAGCGTATCCTTGGATGGGGAAGCTATTTCATAGTCGAGGATGGTGAATAAGTATATGTTGGCTATTGGATACTTTTGAAGAAATGAATATTATGTTATTATTGTATCATTATTTTCATTGTAGTCCACATATGCTATTTATTACATTTTTATTCAATTATCAAATGAATAAAAATAATTTCGAAATAATTAGTCTTTATATTTCCAGATATTTAGCATTTTTGAAATAATTCGGAGTTTGCTTTTGCTTGTCAGCCGTACAGTCTTTTTTATTCAATCTCTCTCTAAATCCATTTGTTTAGAGGATATATGTGGAAATTCATTGCAAGGGAATGCAATTTTGTAGATATTTTTCTGGACATGATTTAATTTGAGCAGGGGAATAGTCGAAATGAACTGTGCGCTGGGAATCAGATAATAACACAGCAACGAGCGAAAAACAGGTTCTTGAAAGCACTCGAGAATAAGAACAAAAATTTCTGTTAGGCAGTGGAAAATTTTCGCTAGACAATATTTCAACGAATTAGAATATTTTAAAGGCATGTAGTTCTTTCACACATAGCGAAGATCAATCTCAACGATTGTACATTTCACTCAAAATAGGCAATATAAAATCCGTGGAACCAAAAATTGCGCCTTAATTCCACCGAAGACAGTCCAAAGCCCGGCTATGAAAGGAAGAGCGATGCGAAAAATTATAAAAGAATGAACGACTATAATTGTAGTAGTAGTTGAATTTGTAATTACTTGAGAAACAGATTTATTTTTCGGTAATTAGCTAGTTTCACTCGATGTATAGTGAAACTTTCTAAAATTTAATAACTTAAACGTTCGCAAATGACATTGCGTTATTCGGTGCTATGTTCCTCAAATTTCAATAGTTGCTTGAGTGGAAAGTTGTACTTTGGTTAAAAATTAATAATTTTATAGTTTTGAAATCACGAGAAAGTTTCGTTCTGATAGTTAGTATTTATAAATTATGAGAAAACTGTTTGAAAACATCCGCGATGTTTCGCTAATATCGTATTTCACCGCGAATCAGAAGCGGCACAAAATAAGGCATTATTTAAGGGGGTTATAATTTATACTAATTTTTTATCATTTCAGAATTGTGGATGATATAGAAAAGGAAAAATGGGAATGGGAATTATTAGAATTAATAGAATTCAATATTCTCGAGTGCGCAAAGACCATTTCAAAGATGACGACATCTTTCATCTAAATGGAAAGGTGCGTTCCTCCCTTGATGCAAGGACACATTATTCATTTGTAACATGTTACTACAGAAGACAAATGTATGACTTCTATTTCTAAATTAATATTCGTACAAAATCAAATATCTTATATTTTTGACCCCATGAAGAGTTGAAGATTTTAACATCTCTACAGCTATTTTTGGAAATGTGAGTATATTTCATATCTGATTAAAATACAAATTAATTTCTATTGTTTCAGAATTTAATTCAGTATGTGTAAGACTATGTATATTCCTCACTTTCTTTACTAAACATCTAATTTTAGTGCGATAATTGAACAATTCCTTCAGTGTTGGTGAATAATTTAATTGTCCTGGATAATGCAAGTGTCAATTATTAACCTGAGCACAGCATTTAGCACCCTCAATTTCAGGATTTTTGCACTGGAATCGACAAAGTCGCCAACAATAGTCATCTGAATATCGAAACCAAATTTGGAGAACATATGAATCCATCACAAGAATCCTGTTTCCATTTTTATCCGGAGTTGAAATATAAATTTCGATACCAGCCCTATAAAGAAAATTGATCTCATCACTAGCGACTGTATTCAATTTGTTTGTCTGTTATCCACGATTTCGGAAATACACCTCTTGAGTTATTTTTGACGTTTAGCCATGATGTATGTGGGGCATTCAGGTCACCGGCAAGAATATAATAACTATGCAGCCTGTTCAATTCGAGTATTTCAAACAAGGGATTGACCTCCCCCTTGAACGTGAGGGCGTTCCGACCAGTTGTATAGGCAGAGGTAATGAAGAGGTTATCCCCACCTAGCAGTGAAATTTTGATAACGGGCACTTCAAGAGATTTAATGTTTCTGAATTCGACTACATCAAGATTTTGGAAATAATAGGGTCTTCGAACCAATATCCCGGTGCTACTTCCCCCATCGCCGTTTACAGTATCATTTCTTACGAGTTCGAAATCCTTGAATGTAATGGAGTGCCGTGAATTGAGGTGGGTTTCAATAAGAAGCATGATGTCAGGCTTTTGCTTAACAATGAATTCAATGAATTCATGTGAATGTGATTGGATGTCAAGTTTTTTTGGGGCATTTGAAAGACTAAAACGCTGAAGAATAACGCAAATTTTTGAATGTTGTTTATCGATTCTCTCCGATAAAGAATTAAGTTGCTGGTAAATTTTAAGGATCAGCTCGTTAGTGCCACTCATATTATTTATAGCATTATTTGCTGGTTTTCTAGTGGTGATTACAAATGATATCCTGGGCATTCTTAGTCTGGTGTACGGCCCAGAATTGGCGTCAGATAAAAGCCATTTGGCAGATGCGCTTCCTACCGCATGCAAGAAGAGATGTAAGCCACCTTTTTTCGCATATTTAAATGGCGATATCTGAAAAATTGTGGAGGCGTTAATGAAAACTGAGGTTTTGTATAGTTTCAAGAATGATTTCTTCAGTGATATCTGGATGGTTCATGGAGAAAATATAAGTGGTTTTTGTGAAGTAAAAATTATTACAGTTCTTACCCCCCGCTTTATTTCTATCGCATTCAAAAGTGAATGATTATGAATTTGTTTGGTTCTTAAAGCATAGCTGTCAGTGGAAGGTGCAAGCACGTGTGCTCCATATACTGGTCTAAATAAGTGTAGGTGTACAGTGGATACAGGTGATTTCTTAGCAAGCAATAGCTTATTTTATTATTTTCATGTGAAACACAGGATATATTACACCATGCAAGCATTTGCTCACAGGAACTTGGCCAAAGTAGGCCAACTGGTACATTGCAAAATGCTGCCATATGGCTTTGACCTTATGTCTGTATCGGCCGCAAACCAACAAGAAAATGGAGGGGATTGTCCCATACAAGGTATATGGGAAGAGATGAGCGCCTTATTTCGTGTCGGGCTGCCAAGCTGGTACGAGTTGGCTCTCTTGAACTGACTTCCGCCCCATAACATCCAAGTTGATCTTGGCTCGTGGTCCAAGTACAACAGTGCAGTAGGAAATATTGACTTCTGGGAGCTTCGTGAACAGTTCCAAAATCACACTTTGTTATAGTTTTGTATGTCGTATTAATAGAATATTTACATAAATAGATATAATATCGATTGAAGCCAAAAATATTTTATTATTAAGATGGCAGATAAGAGTAACTAATATTGAATTTCAAATCGCTACTCAACGCAAGCCCGAATTCCACCAAAGTCGTGTTCCGAGCCCGCTGTATCTTATCAATCGTTACTAACTTTACAAAAACAAATCAAACTTTTAAATATTAAAAAAGCAGCCTAAATATAAAAAATAGCCTACATGCCTCTCTAAATTTAAGCAATATCAAATCAAAAATTCGTCAGAGACTACAGCAAATTTAATTAATAGAAGATTACTGCGCATGATTCATTAATTGGAAATAGGAGATAAAATCAACCAAGACTATTCAAAAATTAAATCTACAGAGAACACAGGAAAACGTTGACTATCTAAATCCTATGACAATATATGTAGCCTAGACTATCAAATTTAACTCTTGTCTTGAAAGAATATCTTAGTAGCTATATGATCCATCTGATTGTGTTCATAAGATTTCTAATAAGAGCCAAAGAAACAACCAATTATCAACACGAAAACAGAATGGAAGTTCATTTAAAATCATTTCTAATGATACTGTTTTATTTCTGAATTCAATATTCAAACATAAAATTTTGTTCACATGCGTAAAATTTTTGACTGGTGTCAAATGCACGTGCAACGTTGAACTATTTCCGCAACGCCCTTGTTTCTGGTATAAAATATTGCTTGCTTGTACTGGCAGCAATGTTATACTCTTTGAGTTTGAGGAACAAGACAAAACCCGAGTGGGCATCCATATGTACACATTGTTGCAACAACCCCTGTGACCGCCTGCCATGCTACGTATCTTTTTGCACCAAAAAGTAAACAAACGCCTATGCACTCGTAAATATGATTTTATTGCAAATAACACTTCACAAGACCAGAAAATAGCATTGAATACAAATAAAAAATTATGGCTACTTAGGATACAAAACACTTTCGTATCGATGACCCATCGTTTTCTAGCAATAACGCACATTACACTTTTTATTGAGTTCCTCGCTCCGATTTACAATGTCACTCCTTAAAATGTTGTTATCCCTAAGCCAGGTGTAATATTACTTTAACTACAGTCAATATGTTCCTTCGGACACGTTCTCGATCCGAAAAAACTACTAAATTCCGAATCGTATCTCACGCGACAGGTAAATTTCGCGTCCATGTTTAGTTGTCAAATTGACAATCGGACTCCCGAGATTAGACATTGGAAATTATTGGAAACAAAATGACAAACAGCCTCATGAACGTGGTCATATCATTTCCTATGAAATTTATATGAGCATAGCCTCTCCATTTATTCCGTTCCTCAAAGCTCTTGGATAGGAGCTGCCTTTGAGGAACGTTTGTTTACTTTCTTGTGACAACCCATTCGGTTCCCCTTAACCAGCTTTAGAATCACGGTCGCAGGGGTAGGTGCAAAAAGACACGTAGATAGGCAGGCGGTCGCAGGGGTAGTTGCAACAACGTGTACATATGGATGTCCATTCCGGTTTTATCTTGTTCCTGAAAGGGAGCTGCCATTAAGTAATTAAATAATACTGGAGTGGACAGCCACGTAACCATGCGGTCACAACACCCCTGCGACCACTTTTCCTATTGCTTCGCTCTTGTTTACAACGTAAGAGAGGGCCAAGTTGCACAAGCAAACATGGCCGCTGCTCAATGAAGACAATTTTTGATACAATCCGAAAACTTTGTTTTCTATTTGAAAAACCTTCACCATTATCAGAAAACATGCAAAACATTAACATTTTAACTACTTATCTGCGAAAGGAAACACCTACAGATCCTTTACAACTATAATTTTAATACCAAGTCACTACGCATTTCACTTTGAAATTGTAAAGTAATTTCACAGTGTCACACGTTAAGTTATTTGGATCACAAAGCACAATACAATACACAGACAGATTTAATCCAGTGAGCTTCTGCAACAAGAAAGTGAGCGGCAAGAGGGAGAGGAAATGACAGATATATCCTTTGGAAGAGAACAGAAACCGGTCGCATTTTCTCCTATCCGTTTTATATGAGCTTAGCCCATCAAGTTCTTATTTATCTGAGGTGGTGACCATAGGGAGGGAACAAAAGGAGTAAATGATAACTCAAAAATTGTCCGATTATCGGCTATGTGTTTGTAAGACTTCTTTGATTGTAGCGGTAGTGGCTTAAAACATGGGTAGTCTCAGTGAATGAGGGGCAAACTGAATCATTGAGAAGGCAAATTCAAATTGATAGCACCATTATGAAAATATATAACTTTAAAAATAAGTTTTCGCATTTTATTACTTATATAAGTCTGCCAAGATAAATTTGATAAGTAACTAAGCTTTGGATCAAAATACAATCAATGAAGATGTAATTTTGGAGATTATTGAAAAAAATTGAATACTATAATGGAGAGCATCTGTTTAGTTTTGGGAGGTGAATTTTTCAATAGATTCCAATCACCTTCATGCTAATTATCAAACATTAATTTGATTATAATTTATTCATGTCATATAGGTTACATTCGTAACTAGCCCAGCTATTCAATTTTCGGTGAATAGAACATCTTTCTGGTTTTTTTGACACTAAATAATATCTAGTATTGAGGTACTTTATAATGACCAAACTTAAAAGGGAGCAATAGTGACCACTTCCGATCATGTGTTGCTCGTAGTCACTGAATAATACCTTTCCAAAAAAATGTTTGGATCCTTACCGAAGCAATTCTTGATTGATATGTTATTCACCTTTTTGGAAAATATGTAGCATTTATTACCGTTCACGTGGCACACTTTAGTAAAAAACTATTGTTAGCCTTAAATAAGCGAAAAAATTCTTCACCACAAAAGAGGAAACTTAAATTCTGTGACAAAAGTTTTCTGCATTTGTTTAAGCTGGAAAGTGAACCCCAACACTTAGATAAAATCAAGCTTTCATCGTTTTGATTAAATTGCTTATTTTGAATAAAGCAGCATTGAGAATAAAAGGAAAAATTGTACTTTCTATTTCTTTTTGATTATCATGTTCAAATTAAAGTTGATTCATTTAAATTAACATTAATACGTATGAACCATCTCCCGTTGATTTTTTCGTTTGGAAGTCTGAATTAAAAAACGTCATAATTGATGCCACATACCATATATTAAAACTTACACTTTGCAGACTTCCCATAGACATCGCTGTAGCTGAAGGGCTGTATCAACATTAATCTTTAATTTGAAAATTAATGACATTATGCCCCACATACATCATGGCTAAACGCCAAAAATAACTCAAGAGGTGTATTTCCGAAATCGTGGATAACAGACAAACAAATTGAATACAGTCGCTAGTGATGAGATAAATTTTCTTTATAGGGCTGGTATCGAAATTTATATTTCAACTCCGGATAAAAATGGAAACAGGATTCTTGTGATGGATTACAGGAATCTACCCTGGGTGGAGCTCATTTTCAATTGGTTCATCTACCGTACTCTGAGAGAGAGAAACAAATATTTTTAGAGGTCGTCGAAGCAAAAGTTTCCGACTTCAAATCAAGCCTGAGGGGAAAATCAATTTTTCATTTCAATGAAACATTAAAATCTGACCTCATACCGAGCTTGAATCTTATTGATCATTTTGTCAGCTATGAAGACTTGTGTTTCATATTTGGCAGGATAAACAACAAGATATCATGTGGTATTGACGATATTCCAAATATAGTTCTATCAGGAATTATTCTATATTGTTCAACAACTTGTTCAGCAATTCATATTTCCCAAATGAGTAGAAACAGGCTAAAGAATTTCCGATCTTGAAGAAAGGAAAAGAATTTTCGTGCCCCAAAAGCCATCGCCCAATCAGCTTGCTGCCTAGTATCAGCAAGGTGTTTGGAGTGATACAAAACAATGCATCAAATCCCTACATTGAGGAATATGAGTTGATGCTGAATTGCCAATTATGTTTTCACGCTAGGCATTCGATCATACATGTGGCAACAAAAATAACCTCTGACATCTGTTGGAAACTAAATGATAGAGAATGTGTTGGAGCGTGTTTCATTGATATGGAGAAAGCCTTCGATACGGTGTAATTATATGGACTTATTTTTAAACTCCTTCAGAACAAGTTCCCCAGACACCTTGTCGCCATGATGTGCAATATGTTATACGGGAAATCATTTATTATAACTGATGAGAATCTAGCGATAATGCGTGACTTCAACGCCTTGAATGGTCTACAGCAGGGAACAGTTACGGTACCTCTGCTTTTCTCAATATTCATTCGCAAGCTGTTGAACGGCTTTCATTTTAAAGTCTCATCAACGTGATCATTGGTAGCGATTGCTAATGATCTAACCATTTTTATGGCAGACGGAAAGCTACAATAGTTCAGAGTAATTTCCAAAAAAATGTTTAATGATGTGCAGCTCTTTGCCGACAGTTGGCGAATGAAAATCAATGCGCAGAAGTGTAAAACAGTCTTGCTTTGGGCAGCGCTGCAGGGGGCCAGTCAAGAACTGAAACGTTATTGGAAGGATTTTCACATCATGGCTGGTGAGGGTAGTTCAGATTTGGTTCCATATAAATCTTGTGTTCGATAGCTCGGTGTTCATCTCGAACCGTATCTGTACTATGCTGAAAATGTCAAAATCGTATTCAGCAAAGCACAAAAACTAGTCATGTTCCTTCGACGACTCTTTCATTCCAGACACATTGATAAAGAGACAAAGTTATCCGTTACAAGACCCTGGTAAGACAAGTTTCGATTTATGGATGTCCGACCTGGTGTAATTAAAAAAAAATTTCATTCTCAACCGGGCTCCCTGCTAAAGCTGTAACATCAGTTCTTCCTTAAGACTTTGATAATACCACTCTTAAAAGTTATATTTTCTATATATTTTCAAAATGTCCTGAGTTTAAGATCCAAGCTGAAGGATCTAGCTTTATCCTATTGTCTCTCTAACGATGATATGATCTGTATTTCTGAATGGTGGTTGACTGATAGTCAACCATACAATTGTTAGGGGTGATCGTGATAGGTCAATCTCCTACAAGTTGAACGGGGAAGGTATCCCAGTTACCTACAAGAATACCTTTACTGGTGTCCGTCTAACAAATTTACTTTTTACTGCTCCTGTAGAACATGTGGGTGCGAAAATTGTTGTTTCGTCTTTCGCACTTATATACCTTGTAAGTCTCCCTTTTCAGTCTACAATACCTTCCTCACCGAAATATCTAGTATTTTCTTATCGCATTTCTCAAATTATCACCTTATTTTATGTGGAGATTTTAACCTTCGTAAACTCTCATGGGATGACAATCAGTTTGATTCTGACTCTTCTCAAATTAGGTCTTTAATTTTTTCGTTTATGTCCATGTTTTTCCTGGCTCAATGAAATAATTTTCGTATCGTTAATAATCATATACTTGACCTATTCTTCCGTAGTATGGAACAATCGTTGTTATGCTCACCTACAGTCCTTTTTCCTTGTCTCCCCTTGATCTCCACTTGTTAGTATAAGGAACTCTTCTGAATGTCCCTGGCTAACTCTGGATATGAGATGAGCCTTGAAAGCCAAAGATCGAGCACGTCAACATTTTTCACGTGACAGATCGCCTGAGTCACGTAATGCTTTTTGTTATCAGATGTCGATTGTTAAGAAAGAAGTGCAGATTACTAAGGCTTCTAATTTTCATATCCCCTATCTTCTGTATGAAGTTTTCAAAGTAGTGCCACCTAATGATGACTGCACCCTGCTTCAAGAAAATTTGGATGCCATTTTATTTTGGAGTTCTTATAACCAGCTTACAATAAATGTTTCTAAGTGCATTCATCTTTCATTTTGTAACCACCCTTGCCCTATAAGCTTTCAGTTTTCGTTAAATAAATCGTGCTTAAGTTCAGTGACATATTTCAGGGACTTAGGTGTCACTTTAAACTCTAAACAGAAGTTCGAAGTTCATATTCCTGGAATTGAAGTGTTTGAAGTTCACACTAGAAGCTGTGCAAAAAAGATTTACCAGGATCATCTTCTTGAAGTTCCAGATTCCCTACATTTTTCATGAATCACGGCTATCTATCCTCAATGTTCCTTCGCTGGAAAAGCTTCGAATCTTCCTTGATGAATGCTTCCTTGTAGTGAATTATATCTTTCAAAAGTCCGTAAAGGACTGCAGCGATGTTCTGCTGCCTCGGCAGAAGAAGATGAAGATATCTGCCGAGAATGCCCTCGTCTGCGCTGGCAGGCTAGCATTGCGGTGTCGTGGGGCGGGTTCATTTCCCCCAGCACGAGGACCCACTACAAAAAATTTCGCACTCACGAATTTTTGTGGTCAGTCTAACACGAGGCGACCGAAGTCGCAAAAAGTGCAGGTAACTAAACCGAGAGAGAAAGTACTTGTTCCGAGAACAAGTGCAACCTGAGAAAGAAGGGCGGATTTGGAGTAACCTCGTCGTTACCCGACGAAGCTCATGGTCCACAAATGAAAGAAGGGCTATCGGGTGGTGATGGCGCCCCTTCGCATCCACCCAACCGGAATTAAATCCATATTTTGTTGCAGTGGCCAGGTATTCCTCTTCTGAGTGGAAAACTCATACAACTTGACTTGTATAAACTTTCCCATCAGAAGGGGAGTACCCCGGTGACCAATTTATGCCATAGAATTATACAACTCAATTGCATAACGCTATGCCATAAAGAGGCACTCTGCTTGGGCCACTCAACCCACGAAGTCACCCGAAACGAAGAAAAGAAGGATTAAATTGTACCCGGTGGCTGGCTCATGTTTTTAGGGGGCAGCCTGCCACCGTACCGGGTCCTATACCCAGTCAGACTTATCGGAAAGGAAAGACCGATTTCATTAGAAAGTTACAAATTCTACGTTACATTATTGGCAGAGCAATTTAAATCAGAATCGCCAGATACGGTCACTAAACAATTATCAGCATATGTTGCTAACGAAACAGCCTTGACATCAAAATATTCCGTGAAGTCAATTTTCGCAAGTAACGGTCCACACAACACAATAAAATATGCCAAGTCAGCGAGAATTTTTCCCATTGAATCGATGTTCCAATTGCCAGAATAACATTAATCACAGCTACAAAATGACACAATGACTCGCCTTGTAATTCAAAATAAGCTTTTTCGCGTGATCACGTCATTCAGTGAGGTATTCTACATACGTCCGTCTGGAGGCGAGTTGCGAGTTATGTCAACTAAGAAGCAACCAAAGTAACGGTAAACCGCAAAGATTCCACAAATAACACGTCCCAAACGCATGAAAAAAAGAAACAATCGCAAACGAGTTTTCTTCTTCCTTTCTGATCGCCGCTATGAAGTGCACTTGTAGCAATAATTGCACTCGAACCCAATCAAATAATCATTTTCCCAGAACCACTACATTATATATCAGCACTCTACACGGTCTTTGCACGCATTCGATTCTTAATTTGCATACAGGCAGTAAATTCGTTACAGTCGATTAATTTTGTGTATTTTTAACACAAAACAGGGCAAACAAGAAGTTACGGTATATTACTCGGGTCAAAGTGGCGGGCACAGAACAATTGCACAATGTTCGCGGAACGGATCTCATATTCCAGATCATGGAAGTCTAACCATCGCAACGATTCTTCGTTTTCCGCACTTTGCGTCCATCCACTTTGGATTTGAGATTGTGCCTGTACGAGGCAAAAGTGAATTCACTCAAGCATTGTTTTGAAGCGATCGTCCGCCAATATTCCATTAACGCTTTACAATTTTTAGTAAATTAGCCTTTTTTCACTGCTCGTTAAAGAATAATTTTTCACTTGCCGGGATCTCTTTCCATCAATTTCTAAGTCATAGAAGAACGACACTTTGCGGAAGTTCTCAAAATGGTGCAAGCAAATTTCCCTTCCACTCATAAATGCACCGTTCAAAACGTTATTTTGCGAGCATATAATCAATTGACCAGCAATTGCTCACATTTATTGCCACATAGGCAACAATTTCTCAATCCAATTTCTTTAATTATGCATGGAAACTACCACGATCTTTCTATTGTAACACTTATCTCACTAAGAAACGCGTACCAAACCATGCACGTCGCCAGGAAACAAGGAATCGCTTTTCTCGAACAATAAGTTCCAAATTTTCCACGCATATGATTAGCGGTGCTTCCTATTCGAGCGGGATTGCCACAAATTTTCTCCGCCCATTTCCACTAGGCGATCACTTCACAATCCCCGTACAAAACTCAAACACTCCCTTACGCGAACCCGCTACCGATTTTTCTCTTGCGTTTTTCTTTCCTTCGCGAGTCGATTCAAAAATTAAAATTCTTAAACAGCTGCGACGTCTCCGTCCACTTCAACCGGTTCCTTTAAACCCGATGTACTTCCAATGTATCCAGCAACTGCTCAGTTCGAGTCTCAGAATTCCCGCAATTTTTCATTTGCAACCGCGTGTTCATTAGGCAGCAGGGCACCGTAAAGACGGAATAACGGCGAAATGGCAACAGATCGAGGGAATTACGGCAAAAATGCGCAATAAGGGGGATCATCCACGCCAAAGTTAGGAAAATCAAGTACACACTTTTTGCTTGCAACACAAACAATGGGACTGAAATCGAAAAACTGGTAACGCGTCGCATTCTGATGGAATTCAAACGGTCGCGTACAAGATGCAGGAATTCTTCGCGTTTCACATTCCATTTAACTTTGCATGATGGCTCCCGCTCGTTCCATCTGCCTTGTTTTTCTCGAACCGAAGACCTCGCTGCTTGACGATCTGAAGTAGACTCCCCGTTGCAAGTTCTCAAGGTGCAAAGCAAACGTGCAAGCCAAAAAGAATTCGTGAGGTGATAGCGCGAACAGTGACGCGTAACCGGTTTCGAGTATCTTTTGAGTGCATTTTTGTTTTGTTCTCGTCGAGATAGCGTGCGGTAATCGTTCGTCTGTCGTTTGACTCAACGTGGTAATTGCCAGTGCAATAAGATAAACGTTCATTTCGCCGGCAGATATTGCATAAAAGCAAAAACGTGGAATACATTGCCCCAAGCCCAGTGAAATTGGGAATCTTTAAGAGCTGCGGAGTGTATCGAGTAGTTGTACATCGCGCTCCGCAGAGTGATGCTGCTGCTGTTTTTCGTTTCCTGAAAGTGCTATAAAACCATAACTATACCATTAAGAGCGCTAAACTGGAGTATTGGGAATGCGGTTAGAAAATTAACGATCACATTCCATCCAATGATGCTCATCTCATCAGGATAATTTAATAGTTTTGGCGTGCACTTTCAGCATTATTCTATTAACATTTTTTTAATATCTACTCTGGGTCACACCTTGTTTTTGCCGTCGCGTGATCGTTAACTGATAATTTGTCATTTGAATGCGATTTTTAACGGTTAATAAGTTGAACTTGATGCTAATACTCGTAAGCTTATGTTTGTTGAAGTCAACGAGCGGCTAGTCAAGTTTGCGGTATCAATAGAAAAGATTGTGTGAATTTTTCGAAATGGGGGGCGGTGGTAATCAGAAAAGCGTAAACGTAAATAATGCTGAATTGAATGATGATTCAAAAAATGGATTTCGAGAGCCGCGCAGAGGAAGTCGCAGCAAGGCGGATCGCAATGTTGAAGAGGTCAGACCACTCAGAAGAAGCTTTGAATCACGGCAAAATCAGTCAGCTGGAAATATGCCGGGAGCGAATGAAAATACTCAACAAGAAACAGAGACAAAAGGAGCCTATGCAGCATTAATATCGCGTTTGGAAATGCCTGGAAAAGCTCGATTGCCGTTTTTAGTTGCCACTATCTTATGTTTCATATTTCTTATAATAATCATCTGCCTAGTTGCATGGTGGCCTAGAATACCATATTATATGACAGCTAGTGATTGCATCGATAAAGAGTTTTTGGATGCAATCCAACAGATGCTGATATGGGCTAATCTGGGTATCGATCCCTGTCAAGATCCTTACAAATGGGCATGTGGCAAGTTCGGTGAGGAATACTCGAAACATATTTTTTTATGGCTATAATCAAGGGGAATGGCATTTTAAGGTATATCACGAGTATAAAGAAATTCTTCAGTTGGACCAATTTATTTCTCAACTTCCATCGTGAGCCATGCCATATTCGGCACCATCAATTCTAAAGGGACTCTACCAGTCTTGTCGGGACTTGGAAACTCTTGATAAAGCACAAGCGGAGTTTTTGTTAAAGAAGGCAATCAATTCATTAGGTGGTTGGCGATCATTGCGAGATACCAAACAACTGCAAATTTGGGACTATAAAAAAGCTTTGATTCATTTGCAAACAATGTACGGATCGTTTCCGTTCTTTAAAATTTCGGTGGAAAACAGAGTATCCTATCCTTATGGCAAGATTATCACAATAGATGAAGGAGAAGTGTGACTGCCTCATAAAACAATCACAGCTGCTGTATGTATTGAAATTTGAGGATATTTCAATTAAAGTCCATATTAATTTGCTGTGAATCACTTAAAAATTAATTGATACCTGCTCGATTACTACATCCATTACAGGCTTTGCCATGGTTTGCTCGATACTCGCCTAGTCAACTAGGTTCCAGTGAGGCGCGTTATGCGTTCTACAAGTTTGTCTAATATTTTTGATGTTCCATTCGCACGTAGCTACTTTTACTCACCCATGCTCAGAATACCACATAGCTAGGATAACCTTCAGCTTTGGCCTTTCCCCCTCTCATATTTAGTTTATAAAAAATATGTCAACTCTCCTCTTCTCAATTCTTATTAATTTTTTTCCTTCTCGTTTTTTCAGTTTTTATTACTTTTATCTTGCTATTTGCATGTTTGTTTTTCTTCTTTTTCCTTGCGGTGCTATTACATAATCTATTTTGTAATTGGATTTATTCTGTAAAATAGAAGTAAATAAATAAATCAGGGTGCTAGTACTATGGAGAGATTAAGAATTTTCCAAAGGAAATGTCTTTGTGCATATATTGGTTTATAAAGAAAGCCTGACATGGATTGCAAATACTGTATATCAATTAGAATAAATTATCAAACTGCTAAAGTGATGAAAGTCGATATCTTCATATTGAGACTAAGTGTGATATCCGACAGACAGGTATATTGACACTTGCCTCGCTACTGGCTCCGTTCCTCCAGAAGTATTCATGCATTTGGACATGAATCGATGTTTTTGATTCTGACGAATTGTGTATCACATATATGGACGGGCCACCGAAAAAAAGATAAAAAACCCTCATAATTTGAGTTCACCAGACCAACAATTCCAACGGAGATACTCATTTCCTAGATTTGTTGAAGCTGATTGAGCTGGGAGAGAGCAATCTAGGTACTAGTGGCTGAACGACAATGTCTAAATTATTCGTGTTTATTTTCTGTTTTATGTTAATTAGTTCTTGAGTTTCCGCCAATTATTCCAGCATTTAGTGTTGTTGTGCTTTATGTCAAAAATTAGGGATGGGTTTCAAAACTGACGTAAGTTAGGAAGCCATATGGTAGCGATTTGCATATGTATTGGTCGGCCTACTATCGGCAAGCTTCTGTGAGCTGTCAGCCAACTGCAGCATTAGCAAATGCTTATATTACGTAATATATACTATTTTCCGAATGAAAACGTACGAAACGCACTCTGTGCATGCTATAACTTCACTTTGCACTAGCCACTGCGCTCCTAAACTTTTCAAGACGAGCAAACGAAGCATATGTTTTGCACCTTCAACTGAAAGCTCAGCGTTGAGAAGTAAATAAGCTCCTATGCATTCACTTTTTTTTTTTATATTTTTTGTGGTAGGGAGGTGAATGCTATTTAGGCACAGGGTGTGGGACTCCCATGCGCGACTGGACTACCCACTAAACATCTTCCCTGTCAACCTGAGAACCCAGCCTGGAACCGTTTGACACATTACTTCGGGCCAGGTCTCGTTTTGTTACGCCGTGGGGCGCCTTCAAGCTGGGGAGTTCCTTTCCTAGCGGGAGGGGAGAGGGGAAGAGGAAATACCAGAAAAGCGATCCCCCAGCACCAGCGCCCCCAGCTGCTGTGAGTCCCTTTTATATTTTAGGACTGCTCGAGCATAATATGCCACCTGGTTCCATTTGTCAACCGATTCGAGCATCACCGCAACTATATTATCCGGGGTGAGCTCTCCCGTCTTCCTGTAGAGTTCCCTTCGCAGCCTGGCCCATTTCGTACACGCAAAAAATGTGTGACAGGCATTGTCCTCCTCTGCTGGGCAAAACCGACAATCGGGAGACCGTGACTTACCGATCTTGTGCAGGTAAGACTGAAAACACCCGTGCCCGCTCGAAAGCTGGGTCAGATAGAAGTCAGTCTCACCATGCCTTCGATTTGGCTACGATCTTACATCCGGGATGAGGCGCGCAGTCCACCTTCCCTTCGTGCAATTCACCCAAGACTGCTGCCAATCGTTGAGCGAGCGCTGTCTCTCCTCGCGGACAACTATCTCCCGCTCATCCTCGTTTCGGCGCAGGTAAATAGCGTGGCGCTCTCTAGCAAGGAGGGCGACAGGTATCACGGCTGCAGTCACTCTCACCGCCGAGTCGGAGACTGTTGGATACGAAGATGCAATTCTCAGTGCTCCTCTTCTCTGTACCTGTGCCAAACGTTTTCGGTATACCTCCTTACTGAGAGCGTCACCCCATACCTCTGCTCCGTACAGTAGCACTGACCCTACAGCACTCATCAAGAGGCGTCTTCTTGATGGACTGGGTCACGTTGGCCATAAGTTGACTCAGGGCTGATATTCCCGAAGCAGCCTTCTCAGCCGTTGCCCTGATTTGCTCAGAGAAACTCATCTTTGAGTCGATCAGTAGCCCCAGGTACTTCATTGCTGGCTTCGATTCGATTTGTATGTCTCCAATACTGATCATCCTTACTCTAGGGATTCTCTTTGTTGTCAAGATGACCACTTCGGTTTTCTCCAGTGCTAAACTCAGCCCACGAGCAGTCATCCAGTCCCTCACTCGGCACATTAGCATACCAATCCTAAGTTGCGCTTGCTCAACGGTGCGTCCAGCGACCAGAGCCGCAACATCATCCGCATAGCCGACCAAGCGCGACTCATCTGGCATCTCAAGTCTCAGTAGCCCGTCGTAAGACACGTTCCACAGGTCCGGACCAAGGATAGATCCCTGGGCAACACCCGATGTAATTTCCATCCTTCGTTGGCCCTGTGTCGTGTCGTAGAGCAGGCTTCGGTCCTTTAGGTAGTTCCTCAAAAGCCGCATTAGATATTCTGGAACTTGAAAAGAGTTTTCCAGCGTGTCCAGAATATCCACCCATCTAGCGGAGTTGAAGGCATTCCTGACGTCGAGTGTCACCAACAGGACGATCCGTCACTTGGTGCGACTATATGCCTCTGCCTTTTGGACCGCGTTCACCACCTCTGCAATCGCATCAATGGTAGAACGTCCTGCTCTAAAGCCGTACTGCCGAGGAGATAGGTCCCCAGTAGCACGAATCGCGTCAGTGAGTCTTCCCTTGATGAGTTTCTCTAGCGCTTTCCCAGCCGTGTCTAGCATGCATAACGGCCGGTATGCAGACGGCGATTCGGGATTTCCCTTCCCCTTGCTGATCAGCCCGAGCCTCGCCACCTTCCATCGTACCGGGAAAACCCCATCCCGTAGGCAAGCGTTGAATGTGCTGAGCAGCAAGTCAGGACAATGGTGATAGACGAGCCGCAACACCTCAGCTGGAACACCATCTGGACCTGGAACCTTCCTCGCTTTCAAGGAGAGGACTGCCTCCTCCAGTTCCAGCTGTGTGAAGAGTGGGCACTCTACTGCTGTTTCACCATGGACTGCGTCAACACGGACGGGATGGGTGGGGAAGAGTCCCCGCACTATCGCGTCCATCTTTTTCGTGTCATGTATACAAGGCTTCCGTAGGGCACCAAGTTTCCCAATGACCAGCTTGTAGCCAAGGCCCCACATTCACATTGTCCACTAGGTCTTGCCAGCAGCGAGCCTTGCTACTGTTGATCAGTTTGCGAATGCATTTCCTGGCCGACTCATATGCTGCCACCTGGTTGCAAGCCTCGTCACGGTTCCGCGCCCGTTGAGCCTCACGCCGAAGCTTGTGACACTCCCTCCGCTTTTCAGCGATTTCAGTAGACCACCAGTACACTGGGGGCTTGCCGTGCCGGGGTCTTTGACGGGGCATAGAAGCGCAGCAAGCAGTCGTAATGATGCTCATAGTAGAGTTCACCACGTCTTGAGCTGTCAGTTCTTCCGTCCCCTCCGAAGCTCCCTGCAGCGGCTCACCTGCTGTGAGAACCTTGACGAACCTCTCGACATCCATTCTTCCGATGTTCCATCCAGTTGTAGAAGGCCGAGAGCACGGACGTGGGGAGACAGTATCACTTATCTCAAGCAGAATGCACTGATGATCACTGGCTGAGTAGTCCTCTAATACTTTCCAGTTGTGTATCCTCCGTACTAAGGACTCCGAGGTGAATGTCACGTCTGGAGTTTAGTACGACGAGGGCCGTCCTGGCCGCTATTTCCAGGATTCGTTTTCCCCGCGGATCCGTCGGAGGCATGCCCCATTCGATTGCTTTAGCATTAAAGTCGCCCCCAACGAGCACTTTACTCTCTGTGTTCGAGACAGCGCCTTCCAAAGCATTAAGCTTGGCTTGGAAAGATGATATCGACTCGTTAGGCGTTAGGTACACACTAAAGAAGGTGATCCCTGAGCACCGAACCCACACGAAACCATCCCCCCGTCCACAACTCTCCACCTGAAAGTCACTGTTCCGAACCCAGATAGTGGCAGTACCAGTTTCATCAGAGTGCCATAATGCAGGACTTTTATTATGGTGTTGCTCACTCAGCAGCAAGAAGTCGGCTTTCATGGCCCTTGCAAACTGCTCAAGCAGATTTTGGGCGGTTGAACTGCGGTGTAGGTTTAGCTGCAGGATGCGGGTCATCCAAGCTCTGATTTTGCCTTGGCTAGGGCTTCCTGGAACACCCGGCATTTTCCTGATCCCAAGACGTGTCCAAAATCAAGTTTTGGATCAGCATCCTTGCAAAGAATACAGTGTGCCTCCTTCGTACACTCTTTTCTTTTATGTCCCATTTCACCGCATTTGTAACACAGGGAACTCCTATCGGGTCCTTTGCATACTTGTGTGGTGTGACCATGACCAAGGCATTTGAAACATTGAAGAGGCGTTGCTCTTCGCCGTATCCTACAGACAACCCACCCTATTCATACTTTGCCCTTGTTCAGGAATTGTTCGGCGTCCTTTTCGGTCAAGTCAACTATGGCCATGCGTTGTCCCCTGTTGTTTTCTGGTGTCAGTCTCGCTTTGATCCTTCCCATGCTAGGGAACTCCGTTTTGATGGCCTCTTCTACCTCGGCCAGATCCGTCACGCAGTCTATGTCTCGTATTTCGATCGTTGTCATCGGCTCGAGCGGGGCTGTAGTTGCGCTTTTGCTGAGGAGTTTCTTAACTGCGTCACAGAATGCATCTTTATTGCCGGCCTCTGCTCCGGATTCGACCAGTATGTGGCCCGACCGCGTCGTTCGTACTACTTTAATGGTAGTATTGGTGTCTTCGGGCCTTACGTTTCCCCTGATGTCCCGCAGTACCTCCGCGTAGGATTGGCCATCTTGGGGCAAGCAGTGCCTGCTGCCGGGATCTTCGTCGAGGCTTCTGCGTATCCTGCTTTGCATCAGGTCCTTTTTGTAATTGGGCGTCTGTACGAACTTTAATTTCTGGCTTTTTTTGAAGGAGTTTTTTTGCGGCTTTCTTCGCTCCTTTTGTAAGCACTGTCTGGCGACAAAAATTAAATGGATATAAGAACTGAGATAATTTTTACTTCACTAGGAGCGCTATATTGTTTTCCGTGGGCCATCTGGATCCATCTCAAAACCGTACAAAACCTCGAATTTTCGTTGTAACCTCCACAATTCTCCGTATACCGCCATGTAAGTTACCCAGCAAAGTCGGCCTACTAATGGTCATGTGTGTGGTAGTAAGCGCTGCTGCCATATGGTTTCCTATCTAACGTCGATTTTGGGTGTCAATATTTACGATAGGTATTGTTATGTTTATTATATGAGGTTTAGAGATAAGGTTAAAAGTGTAGATTAGGAATATTGTGATAACAGTTTTAATACCAGGTGCACTGTGACAACTTCTGGATGAAATAAAAAAATATGAAATCAACATCCTCGTAGTGAAAGAAACTAGGTGGCATGGTGAAGACATATTTGACATGCGAACGCACACCGTGTTTAAAAGCGAAAAAATGCAAGGAAGACATGAGTTCGGAGTGACTTTCATTGTTGAGAGCACGTTTAAACAAAATACTCCCTACTTCAAGCCCGCTAACGAAATGCTCTTTGTGATTCGTATCAAGAACAAATCTTTCAATGTCTGGCTGGTCAACTATCACGCGCCCACAGAAGAGTCAATCAAGGACGAGTTTTAAAGTACCCTGGAATGCACTGTTGACGCATTACCACCAAACAACATAAAATTATTCTGGGGGACTTCAATGCAAAAGTCGACCGAGAAATGGCACATGGAGGAACAACCGCAGGACACAGCCTCCATGCATAGACCAGCAACAACTGACAGCGGCTGATAAACTTCGCTGCTAGTGGAGGCTTTACAGTATACTCCACATGCTAGCTATCCCCAGACGGTCGCATATTTAAACATATCGACCATGTTCTCATGCAGCAACGAGCTTCTACTGGCATTGTCGACATGCGCTCGTTCCACACCGCTATAAGTGGTTCGGACCACTACCTCATAAGGGTCAAGCTCCGATGCCACATCTCCAAAAACTGTAAACAAGGAGCGTCAATTACTCCAAAGTACCAAATACACAAGCTAAATGATAGCTCAGTAAAGTCCACATACATGTCAGTGCTGAAAAGTTGCATCAACATATTCCCGTAGGCGGGAGAAAGTAGTGATGACATCAAAATCATGTGGTAGACAGTAACAGAAGCAGGAGGTTTTGGGGCACCAGGCAAAGAAAAGTAGAAACAACTGGTATGACAAAGAATGCAAGGAAGCGATTAGAAAAGGAACCAGGCGAATAAAGAATACATCCAGCAACCAACTGAGGCCAAAATAAAAGAAATGTGCCGAAGAAAGAAACGACCGACAGTCATGAAGTCAGATCAGAGTATGCCTCAATCAAACAACTAAGAGATGGCTTCAATCCACAAACAAGTCTTTGCAAAAGTCTACAAGAAGCAAGCATAGGCGATCCAGTCGATATTAAAAACAGATGGCTGCAATATTTCCAGAAGCCATTCACAGCATTCCCAACAACAATAGAAGCTGTGAAAACCCAGAAGCAGGGCAAGAGGTTCTAGTCTCGCCCCAACCGGAGATGCAGTACGGCCAGCAGTACGGAATCTCAGAAAAAGTAAGCTTCTGGAATAGATGGAATACCAGCAGAACTGCTCCAGAGCGGGAATCCCCATCAAAACAAGCTTCTGCATTGGCTAATATGCAGAATATGGTCAGAGGAGTAGTTACCGAAGCGCTGGCGAAAAAGTATAATAGGTCCTGTTCACTAAAAAGAGGACAAATTAAGGTGTGAAAATTAAAGAGACTTTGCTCTGCTGTGCACCTCTTATAAAATGCTCTCCAAAATCATAGAAAGCAAATTAAAGCCGTACTTTGATAGTATCATAGGTGAGTATCAAGGAGGCTTCCGAAGTGGTGAAAATAGACCAAATATTCTAGTCCATATGGTCAAGGTCACGATGCTATACACAGAGTCCAAGGTCAAGGAAAATGATGAACTAACGGACAATTCTATAACGGAATCAGGTTTAAAATAAGGGGGTGGATTTGCTCCAATCCTCTTTAATATTGCGCTAGAACACGTCACCAGGAAGACATCAGCTGATACCTCGGGTACACTAATATTCCTGTCCACACAATTGGTAGCATATGCTGATGGCGTCAATATTATGGCACGTTCAATCTTAGGGTGCCAAAGGCGCGTTTCTGAGTCTAGAATCTGAAGCAAACCAAATTGGCCTACGAGTTAATGAAACTGAAACTAAATACATGACAAACGCGGAAGAAAACTCCAGTTGGACAAAATTTGACCGTAGGCGACTAAAACCTTGAAAGTTTGGATAATATTGTGTATCTTGGAGCCAACCTGAAGAGAAGAGGTACCAAAAAAGACGAGATTTGATGCCACATAAGCCCCGCAAATAAAGCATATTACTCCATACTCCCCATTCCAAGGTGCAGTCAAACCTTTACTGTTATATGGAAGTGAAACATGGACCCTGAGGAGCAAGTTCAAAAAGGCAGTGGATGTATTTGAGCGCAAAGTGCTCCGAAAAATTTACGGCTCAATGAAACAAGTAACGGAGTATAGACTTCGTTACAACGATGAGTTGTATGAACTATTTGACGATCCACCTGTTTCCTCTTGCGTAAGGTTACGTAAATTCCGATGGGCGGGTCATGCAGAGAGAATGGAAAAAAACCGGCTATCCAAAAGAGCATTGACCGGTAGAGTACAAGATAGACGTCCAGCGGGAAGACCGAGGGCTCGATGGGAAGACACAATAGAAGCTGACAGCAGACCCTTGTTGGAAGTAAACAACTGGTGGAGAAGGTCGCGGAACCGTGATAATTGGAGGAAATTAATTCTGAAGGCGAAGGCCCGGCTTGGGCTGCCGCGCCACAGAAGATGATGATTTCTTAGTATAAGATAAAGTGTTTGATTGAATTTTATTAGAATTAGGTTAGAATAAATCAGATGTCAGCGGAAAGTTCACTATTATGTTTACATTATGATTTCATTTTGAATAGTGTTGGTTGGTTTTTTCTCCTTTTTCGAATTGAATGAAAAAATACGTAATAATTTTAATTAAATTGAATTTGACAGTTTTTTTTGATTAAATGTTTTTTCAATTGATAATGTACCTATAAATTTAGAGAGCCATTTGACCCATTAAGTTCTAGTATTTTTATTGTTTGGAATTTGCTCTATATTCTTTGAGAATGTACGATTAGAATTTTATAGAGCAGTTTTGAAATTGGCATTGACTTACACCAAAAAGTTAGCGGATTCTGTTCACGAATGGCTTCATACCGAATATTAGTTATTTCTTAGGGTTTTTTTGCTCTAGCTTTTAATTCTGTATGAATATCGAAAAGTGATGCAAATTCCTGAAGTCATGTATTTAGTTTTACAATATCATTAAAATTACTAAGAAAATTGCGAATTCTTTGCAATTGTCACACTGTAGTGTAGTAAATAAAAGATTTCGTTTCAAAAATTGTAACTTTTTTGATTCGATCTCGAAATAGCGGTGCATAAAGTTTTATATCAAACCAAGTGTTACTGTTACTGTATTTATACTAACAGAAGCCCGATGGTACTGAGATAAGATGGTGTAAGTGGCAAATATGTCAAGGTGAAGAGAAATTTGATGTAAACTATTCCTGCTTAGAAGGGCACCCACCTATTCCTTGGGACACCCTTCTTTCCTATTTTGCTTAAATCTAATTTGTCCTTACCTCAGCAAAATTTTTAATCAAAAAGCGACCCGGTGTGTAAAATTTTAACCCAATCGTCCAGCGGGAAACATTCGATAAAATAGTATTACAACCACATTGCCCATGACATAGGAAAATGGGATGATTGTGATTACTTGGGCGAGCACAAGATGCCGCGGGTCAGGTGACACAAAACTATCCAACTTGCTGCATCCGGAAAATGGGGTCGATTGTGATAACTTGGTGGAGCACAGGATTACCGGGACAACGTGACTAAAGCCTTCCTACTGTATAACAAGCCATATACCAGAAAGTCAAATTACCCAATTATGACCAGATTTAAGCCTATGAATAGGTACTACAGGAAGCCCGATATAGCACATATACAGTGTGCATGAGTGAAGTAAAATCACACGGAGGAGAAGTTGTATGACAAGGATAGCGTACATAGGAAGAAAAGAGACACAGCATGGGCTACTAATGTCATGTTGGCTGTTTTACTGTGATAAGCGTCAGGTGGAAATGTAAACAAATCGCGAAATCGAATCAAAACTTACGTTACTTTGGTGAATTTTGTGTGATTATCGCATCGCGAATTCGGGAAACATTCGAAAGTTGCAAAGCGTGGTGTTCGTTTCAAATCGGCTTCAAATATTGGTGCTTTTAATTGAAAGTCAGAAAGAAATCGTGGAAAATAAAGTGGTTCGTGAAGAAGTGCGAAAAAATACTAACCGCTCGTTAGTGAAAACTTATATTTTAGATAAAACTAACAACGAAATTAATTGATTAACTTGTTTCTTTTCTCGTGCCGTGAATTTTGTTAATTTAAATAAGCCGCGTACTTAATGGTTACGGTTTGAAATTGATGGTGCTAATTTTTGTTTATGTTTCGGAATAAAATGTCAAACAATATTGAGTGACATAATATCTTGGCCCTCTAAATGAATGGCGGCATAAAAAAATCGTCATCTTGAGGGGGTTGAAAGTATGTACATTAATTAATTTTCAATTATTTTCTGTAATTTTTTTTTAGGAAATAATTCAAAAACTGATATTTATTTCAGGTTTACGATAAATAAATAATATAACAAAATTGAATGAAAAAAATTAAAAATCAAAAAAATTCCTTTTAAAAACGCTATTTAGTTTATTGTATAACAATCTTCCCATATACATGTATTTCGAAAACAAGTTGTTTTCTTCATCAGTGGTAAGGGTATGAAAAACTCAATCCTCTTGTTCTTTATCCTTTTGAATATGAATAGCAGCCGTTCTTCATTGAGTTTTTAAACCCTTACCACTGATGAAGAAAACAACTTGTTTTCGAAATACATGTTTATGGGAAGTATTGTTATACAATAACCTGAAAAGCGTTTTTTAAAAGGAGCCTTTTTTATTTTTAATTTTTTTCATTTAATTTTGTCATTGTAGGCGCTATTACCTCCGAGGTGAATATCATAAATAATATATCTCAGATAATCCTTTTATCTAAAAGAAATCTCGGTTTTCTTGCTTCAAATTTAAACTAAATATATACATATGTATTAGTATATATATATATATATATATATATATATATATATATATATATATATATATATATATACGAGTATATATATATATAAATACATACACATATAGTATATATATATCCATATATATATAAATGTTTATACACACACACACACACACACACACACACATATATATATATATATATACATATATATATATATATATATATATATATATATATATATATATATATATGCATATATATAAATATATATGTAGATATATATATATATATATATATATATATATATATATATGTATAAATATATATACATATGTATATATATATATATATATATATATATATATATATATATATATATATATATATATATATATATATATATATATATAAGTAGAACTCAAATTATCCGAACCCCAATAATCTGAATCGATTTATGGCGAAATAAATATTTAAAAATATAGCGCAAGCGCGTGCGATAGGATAGTGTACAGGCACTGCCTATGTGTCATTACTATAGCAACGACGTGTTCACTATCCACCGTTCCTCTAACATGCGCTCCCTGCGTTCCCACCAGTCTACCTTATTTGCTTTACTGCTCTCATCTTTGTTGGTTAAGTTCAGTCGCGCCTGCGCACCAGAGTATCTATCCGCATCCGAGCATTCGACCGCTGCACGTGTTGGCATTACGTTTAGCGTCTTCTACGGTCGTTCATGTTGACATTGCGTTTAGCGTCTACTGCTAAATTTAGTGTCCGAAATGAGTAAAAAAAGTAAACGTGTTGTGCTTTCACTGAGTGATAAAGTGGAAATTGTTAATCAATTAAATAAAGATGTGCCTGGAAAACAACGTGCAGAGAGATTTGGCATCGGAGTGGCTACAATATCGGGCATCAAAACTGACAGCGCTAAAATTTCAAGTTTTGTAAGTGCATTAGATAGTGAAGATGGATCTTCATCTAGGAAAGTGGTGAAAAAAGCTTAAAAATGGACAGCTTGAAAACGCGGTTTTCACGTGGTTACTACGGCAACGTTCAATTGGACAAACGATTTCAGGTCAAATTTCATGTGGAAGGGCACTGATATTTAGTGAAAAATGGGTATGGTTGAGTTTAAAGCAAGCCAAGGTTGGCTCCACAATTTTAAATCTAGGCATGGCGTTTGGGAGTTGGATGTAGCGGAAGAAAAACTGTCTGCCAATCTTGAAGCTGCCAATAGCTTTCTGGAAACTTTTAAAAAGCAAACTACAGGTTACGATCCGGATCTTGATTACAACGCCGATGAAACTAGTTTCAATTAAAAGGCTTTGCCTAGGAGACCTTTGGCATCTAAAAGAGAGGAAAGTGCTCCAGGGCATAAGGTCAGTCAGGAACGCGTCAACATTCTCGTTTGTGCTAACTCCTTAGGCAACCATCGCCTACCATTGCTAATAATTGGCAAAGCAAAGAAGCCAAGAGCTTTTAAAATAGTTAACGATTTTCCAGTGACTTATACAAACCAAAAAAGTGCAGGAATGGATTCGAGTATATTTCTCAAATGGTATAATAAAACCTTCAACCCTGATGTAGAAAAATTTAAAAAAGAAACCGGCAAAAGGGGAAAGGTTCTACTCATCATCGACAATGCGCCAACTCATCCGCCAGTTGAGCTTCTTGAGAGTAAGAATGGCAAGCTTAAATGCCTATTCCTCCCACTTAATGTTACTAGTCTACTGCAGCCTATGGATCAGGGCGTGATTGAGTGCACCAGACGACACTACCAACGCCAGTCGCTCCAAAAATTGTTATTGGCTGAAGAGAACAACGAAGAACTAGTTTTGCATTCATATACAAAAATATGGTGAAAAGTATCAACAAAGGCACAACTGGAAGCCGAAAACCAAAGTTAACGCCAACAACAGCTGCCGTTGATGAACAGGAACATGGTCTGTCCATGGTAGAATTTGTTGACATTGCCAAAGAAATGGCGGGTTGTTCAGAATTCGATGTTGATGATATGGAGGAGTGGCTTCAGTGTAATAAAGGCGACCAAGCATTTCCTATTATTATAGATGATGAAATTACAGAGCGTCTCATGAACGAACGCTAAGATGATACCAACGACAACGATGAAACCGGGGAAGATACCAAGGATGAAAATGTTCCCACGCACGGAGAAGCGTTTATTTGTTTTGAAAACGCCTTAAAGTGGATAGAGCGGCAACCAGAATGTGACACAGTACAACTTTAAGCTGTCAAGCGCCTGCAGGACCTCACCACTCGGAAACGTTCTACTACATCAAGGCAACGTACTCTCCACAAAATGTTCAAAAAATAAAGTCCTATAACAACAGTATATTTTCAAGAGAACTACATATTAAAGTATGTATGTAACACTTATCATTTAACATTTTATGTACTGTAGCGTTCATAATATATTCTCTACGTTGTTTGCAGTGTAGGTACACTAGAGTAATTAATTATAATGCAACAGTACCGAAAACAAGCCCTTTTTCTTTAAAATATACCCTTTTTTATCCGAATTTTTGGTTATTCGAATGGGGCCCGGTCCAAATTGATTCGGATGATTGGAGTTCTACTGTATATTTATATATATATATATATATATATATATATATATATATATATATATATATATATATATATATATATATATATATATATATATATATATATATATATATATGTATATATATTTACATATATGTATATATACAATATATATATATATATATATATATATATATATATATATATATATATATATATATATATATATATATATATATATATATATATATATAAATACATATATATATATATTTCTATATATATATATATATATATATATATATATATATATATATATATATATATATATATATATATATATTGTTTATATATAGCAAATAAAGAGATTAATTTCTTCTTAGTATTCCTCACGCTAAATTTAAATCTAAATAATTTTGCCCTTGCTTAAAATAAATATATTCCTTACGGCATTGATGCACCAATATTATGAACATGTTTTACTAATACTTAAAAAATTCTACTACGCGTGAAGGGGAATACTGGACTTCCTGTAGTACCTACTCCTAGACTTTGCTTGTTAGTTTACATTGAGGAACGGACCAAATGGAGAGGCTATGCTCATATAAGCTCCATAGAAAATGATACGAAAACCTTCTCCTCCCGAGAGCCAGATTGTCAATTTGACGACTAAACATGGACGCGAAATTTACCTGGCGCGTGAGATACGATTCGGAATTTAGTCGTTTTCTCGGTTCGAGAACGTGTCCGGAAGTACATATTGACTGTAGTGAAAGTAATATTACACCTGGCTTAGGGATAACAACATTTTAAGGAGTGACATTGTAAATCGGTGCGAGGAACTCAATTAAAAGTGTAATGTGCGTTATTGCTAGAAAACGATGGGTTATCGATACGACAGTGTTTTCTATCCTAAGTGGCCATAATGCTTTATTTATATTCAATCCTATTTTCTTGTTCTGTGAAGTGTTATTTGCAATAAAACCATATTTACGAGTGCATAGGCGTTTGTTTACTTTCTTGTGACAACCCATTGGGTTCCCCTTAACTAGCTTTAGAATCACGGTCGCAGGGGTAGGTGCAAAAAGACACGTAGTTAGGCAGGCGGTCGCAGGGGTAGTTGCGACAACGTGCACACATGGATGTTCACTCCGGTTTTATCTTGTTCCTCAAAGTTAGTTTATATGAATGTACATTGAGTAATTAAATAGTACTGGAGTGTACAACCACGTGACAATATGGTTGCAAAAACCCCTGCGACCACTTTTCCTACTGCTACGCTCTTGTTTACAACCTTAGAGAGAGCCAAATTGCACAAGCAAACATGGCTGCTGCTTAATGTAAACAAATTTTCATACAATACCAAAAATTTGCTTTCTATTTGAAAAACCTTCAGCATTGTACGAAAAACATGCAAAACATTAACATAATAACTACTCACTTGTAAAAGGAAACACCTAAAGATCCTTTTCCACTATGATTTTTACACGAAGGCATTACACATTTCATTTTGAAATTCTAAATTAATTTCACAGTGTCACACGTTATAGTTACTTGAATTATAAGCCACAATCGAATCTTTAAACACTTGGAACGAATTTAGATCGCAAACACTTTCCACAGTTTTAATATCGGACAAAATTCGCGACGAAACTTGCAAAGTGGCTAATTTGGCGCCCAATTTGCATCAGTCAACTTGACAGACAGTTCACATCCAGTCAGATTTTGGAACAAGAAAGTGACCAGCAAGAGGCAGACGGGGAGGAAATGACAGACAGTTCGCTTGGAAGAGAGCAGAAACCGGTCGTATGCTCTCTCATGCATTTTATATGAGCCTAGCCAAAACTTACGACAGATACAAGCCATATGGTAGCAATTTGCATATGTATTAGTCGGCCTACTATGGACAAGCTTCCGGTAGCTGTCATCCAACTGCGGAATTAGCAAATGCTTATATTTCGTCATATATACTATTTCCCGAATAAAAAACGTCCCGAACGCATTCCGTGCATGCTATAAATTCACCTTGTATAGCCCATTGTGCTCCTAAACTTTCCAAGACGAGCAAATGAAGCACACGTTTTGCACCTTCGACTGATAGCTCAGCGTTGAGATGTAAACAAACTCCTATAAATTCACTTTGGAAGGCGATAAAAACTAAACGGGTATAAGAACTGAAATAATTTTCACTTCACTAGGAGCGCTATTGTGTTCTCCGCGGATCATCTGGATTTCACTGTAGAAATCCGTCTCTAAACCGTACAAAACCTCGAATTTTTGTTGGCACCTCCACAATTCTTCATATAACGCCATGTAAGTTAGCCAGCAAAGTCGGCCTACTAATGGTCATGTGTGTGGTAGTAAGCGCTGCTGCTATATGGCTTGTATCTGTCGTAAGTTTTGAGCCTAGCCCATCCAGTTCTTATTCATCTTAGTGAATGTATGTGGACAAATCTTGAAGTGCCATAGATGTCAGAGAGAATGGATACGAAATGCATCGCGAGAATTGAAGCACTTTATGATGTAGCGTGAAGTTGGCGCGTTATTAGCTGTTGATTCGAATTTCAAATGAATTTGACGTTACGTCTCCCACTAATTTTCGCATCTTGAACTAAATCAGTTTTCCATGCGGGTATTCTAACTTGAACAATATAAAAGATTCAATATGACAACCTACGAAGGATACTTCCTATAGCTGTTTTTACAATCCCACACAATCCCACTGTTTTTACAGTCCGACACAAAAACACTCGCGATCCGTAACAAAGTTTTCGGTTAGATTAATTATCACTTTTGCAACGCTTTTGCACTAGATTCAACACGGTTTATCTTAAAAAATTGTTTTGTGTACAATTTCAAATTCAACTTGGTTAGACGTTTCCCATCAATGTTGAATTTTCACAAATTATACGTTTTCAATCATGTGGTTGATATTTCGTTGACTATTCGGGGGTTAAAGTACAAGAGGAGTGGGATTGTTGTGAGAGCAACTAGAGAGCCACTTGAGGGTGTGGATGCTCTAGCGGCATGAAAGCGGGGGATTTCAATTCGTATGGGAGCAGAAGGCATGCATATATTAAAAGTCCTTCACTCACGTATGGATGAAAATAAGCTCATTTCGCGTCCATTACATTATACTTTTTTGGGATGTGCCCAACAAAATTCAAGGTTTTGTACGGTTTGGAGACGGATTTCAATTGTGAATTCTAGATGGCCATGAAGAAGATCGTAGCGCTCCTTTTGAAGTGAATTTCGTTTCAATTCATACGTCCGTTTACGTTTTATTGATGTTCAAAGTTAAAAAAATAGGAATTTGTTTACTTCCTCATTCTAGCTGTCTGTGTAAGGAGTTGAACGTGTGTTTCATTTCGTTGTTCTAAATGGTGTGGGTGTACAGTGAATTTCCAACATGCAAGGAATGTGATTTGTTCCTTTTCCATGTGAAACATCGAATGTGTTACGCCGTACAAGCATTTGCATTCTGCCGAAGTAGGCTGACAGCTGGCCGAAAGTAGGCTGACTACTACAAATGTAAATTTCTACTAGAAGGCTCATTGCACCTAGGTTGGTGTTGCACGAGTTATGTTAACATAATTTGTATGCATATTAAATGATATGCACCAGCACCACATGTAAAGCTCCTTCAACCGGCAACTTACGATACAATGTTCTTTGAAAGACTCAACATCGGCGGAAGTCCCCCTGCAAGCCAAATTCAAATACCCATATATTAATTATCAAGAAATAGAGAACTATAAAGTCTTCACTTTTCCTTTTTGTATTGTGTGATGTTCAGCTTAAAAAGTTAGTTCGAGTTTGAATTTAGAGATTATATATTGTTTAGAGATTAAAGAATATATTTTAAAATTATAAAAAGTGGAGTGGAATTGTTTTTATAAAAGCTAGTATAACTCACGCGACACCGGAAGAATCCCATTCTTGGATGTGGTCATCATCTGAGAAAATGAACAGCTGCAATTTGATATTTACAGGAAACTCACAGCAACACAACGGACAATACCAGCATTGTCAAACCACGCAATACAGCAAAACTGGCGGTATTTCATCATATGGTACACCGGCTGGCGGCATTGCCCCTCAGTGAAGACCGATATGAAATGGAGTTGGAAAACATTAAAAAGATAGCACATATTAACGGTTATCGTAAAACAATGATCGGCCAAACGATTGATAAAAAGAGATCGAAGGACGCAATAAACCACCATACCACATCAATGGGGCAAAATAGTGAATCCAAAAATATTAAAGTGGCGATAACATACTCACCAAAAACAATACTGAAGAAAAGGAACATCGACATAGTTGGTTCGAGCAGGAGTATGCAACTGAAAATCATTTTCGGAAGCCCAAAGGAACCATGAAACATGTGGGAGAAGAATGGCATTTATAAAATAACATGCCCGGAATGCGAAGCTGTATATATCGGACAAACCAAACGTTTGATCGGCGTAAGACTGCAGGAGCACTTCAAAGAAGCTGAAAACTGCCAAATTGGCAAAAAAGTGAAATTGATGGTGCAAATTGGACCCTTACGAAAGCCTACACATCAGCTGGATGGAAAAAACAAAAAAGGATGAACACCGACCTGGGCAATAATTACTCTCCTCCATATGTATTGTCTCTTTTAATGATCTGTAGAAGCAAAAATAAATATTGGCTTAGAATTATCTAGATTGATTAATAAACGTAATTAGCTATTGCAAAATTTGCCTTCAAATTAGATTAGTAGATATAGTTGTAAAATAGGATATAAGATTACCTGCTATTCGCTAAAGCAATTAAAGGATAGTTAAATTTGGTTCTTCAAAAAAGTAGAAAGTATACAAGTAAATGTAAGAATTGCTAATTCATAAATTAATTTGCTCACTAAGGAAGGAAGGAAGTACCTTCCGAAACGTGCATATGAGAAAATAGAAAGTATAATTCACCCAAAAAAATAAGAATAAAATTTTTGTATTGATATTACCCGGAGGTGGAAACGGTCCGGAAACTAAAAAGTTTTGTCAAAGTTTTGTTTACGTCTTCGTGTATTCATCGTAGTCAATATGTGGAAAGCTCCATTTCTTCGCAATTTGCTCGAAAGCAACAGTAAATATTTAAGTAGTGAACTCAGTAGTTACGGTTTCAACTAGTGTCCCTGGATATATAGTGAAACTTTATTAAATCGAGTGTCTTAAACGTTTGAAAATGACATTGCATTATTCTGTGCCGTGTTGCTCAAATTTTGATAGTGGCTCGCGTGGAAAGTCATATTTTAGATAAAAATTTATAGTTTATATTTTACCGCAACTCCAGTGGCTTAAATCAGAAGTGGCATGATACCGAGGCGTTTTATAAGGAGCTTATAATTAATCGTAATATTTTATCATTCTAGAATTGTGAATGATATATATACTCGTATATTTAAAAATTGAATCCTGTCAAATTCTAGAATAATTAGAATTGACACATCCCAAAGTGCGCAAAGATCATTTCAAAGATGACGATATCATTCATCTAAATGAAAGGATATGTTTGTTCCATGATGCAAAGCCACAACATTCATTTGCAACATGTTACAAATGCACTAAAAAAAATATGTATGATTTCTATTTCCAAATAAATATTCGCACAAAATTGAATATAATATACAATATTTTTAATACTCGATGTGGAGTTGAAGATATTAACACTTCTGCAATTACTTTTGGACATGTAAGCATATTTTATATTTGATTGAAATGCCAATTTAATTTTTTTGTATTTTACATTATTTAAATTCGGAATTTGATTCAGTATGTCTAAGATTCTGTGTATTCATAATTTTCTTTGCTAAGCACCTAATTTTAGTGCGATCATCGAATAACTATTTCAATTTCGGCAAATGAGTCAATTTTCCTAGATAATGTAAGTGTCAATTAGCCGCCTGAACATTACATTTAGCACCCTTAATTTCAGTATGCTGGAACCCACGAAATCCCCAACAATTATTATGCGAATATTTTAGTGAGAACTAAACCAACTTTGGAGAATGTATGAATTTCTTATACTAAATTTCAATGGAAATTTTAAGCCTCCCTATTTTAGAACATGTTTTTGCCGAAGCCCATGATAGCTGAAATTATTTTCAAGGAGGCACCTTTTAATCTTTTGCAACATGTCCTCATTAATAATTTTTTCAGCTGCAGCGATGTCTATGGGAAGCCTGGAAAGTGTAAGCTTTAATATATGGTACGTAGCATCAGTTATGACACTTTTTAACTCAGGCTTCAAAATGAAAAAATCAACGGGAGATAAGTATGCAGTATTAATGTAAAATTAAATATATCACCTTAAATTTGAACGTGATAAACAAAAAGAAGTAAAAAGTAACATTTTGCCTTTCATTTTTTTAATGCTGCCTTACACAAAATAATTGATTTAATCAAAACGATGAAAACTTGATTTTATCTAAGTATTAGGGTTAACTTTCCAGCTTAAAAAATACAGAAAACTTTTGTCACAGAATTTAAGTTTCCTCTTTTGGGGTGAGGAATTTTTTCGCTTATTTAAGGCTAACAATAGTTTTTTACTAAAGTCTGCCACGTGAACGTCATGTGTAGTTTCTTCTTTTTAATTAGGATGATAATTCGATACTACATTTTTTCCAAAAAGGTGAATAACATATCGATCAAGAATTGCTTCGTTGAGGATCCAAGCGTTTTTTAGAAAAGGTCTTATTCAGTGACTACAAACAACATATGATCGGAAGTGGTCACTATTGTTCCCTTTTAAGTTTGGTCATCAAAAAGTACCTCAATACTAGATATTATTTTATGTCTAAAAAATGTCAGAAAGATGTTCTATTCATCGAAAATTGAATAAAACAATTCACTTTTACGGTATGTAAGAGCAAAATATTTAACAGAAAATATATTGCCATGAATATTATTATATTGCGATAAATTCAAACGGTCTGGAGATTACTCAAAATATCTTACATAGATTTTTAATTTGGCTAAGAAGTAGGCGGGGTCACTGCGAATGTAACATGTCTCCCATTAATAAATTATAATCAGATTAATGTTCAATAATTAGCATGAAGGTGATTGGAGTCTATTGAAAAATTTACCTCCTAAAAATAAAAAGATGCTCTCCATTATCTTATTAGACTTTTCAATAATCTCTAAAAATCATCTTCATTGTTTGTATTTTGATCCAAAGCTTAGTTACTAATCAAATTTATATTGGTAGACTAGTATGAGTAATAAAATACGTAAATTTATTTTTAAGTTAAATATTTTCATCATGGTAATATCAGCTTGAATTTGCCTTCTCAATAATTCAATTTGTCCCTCCTTTGCTGAGACTACCCATGTTTTAAGCCACTACCGCTACAATCAAAAAGACCTTACAAAACACAGCCGGTAATCGGACAATTTTTGAGCTATAATTTGCTCCTTTTCTTCCCTCCCTAAGCTCTAGAATGATTAATAACTATGTTACAATACATAAACTGTAAATGTCCAATCGCCATCGCCGCAACTACAGAGCAATAAGAAATGAAGGGGTTAAACGCAAGATAACTTCCTGAAAACATCCCCACATACGGTGAGGGTGTAGCTCCCATCAAAGAGTATAAGTTTGCCGCCAACAAAAGCAAACAATATTTTATATCAGAAACAAGGGCGTTGTGGAAATGGCTAAACATTTTAGGTGCATTTGGCCCCAAAGTATAAAATTTTACGTATGTGAACAAAATTTCATGTTTGAATATTGAATTCAGAAATATAATGTTTGCCTTTGAAACGATTTTAAATTGATTTTGTTGATTCATTCCGTTTTTGTGTTGATAATTGGTAGTTCATTTCACCCAGTTAACTGAATTTTACTTCCGAAATGCAGTTTTATTTGATGACGATGACTCTTATTAGAAATGTTAAGAATACAATCAAATGGATTATATAGCTGCTAGGATATTCTATTAGAACAAGAATTAAAGTTGGTAGTCTAGGCTACATATATTACCATACGATAATATTCGAGTCATGTAAAATTTTTTTGATTAAATTTCATTAAAATTAGGTTCATACATTTTTAAATGGTCTACATTTTCTTGTGCACTCTGTACATTTAACTTTTGAATAGTCTTGGTTGATTTTTTCTCCCATATCCATCTAACGAATCATACATAGTTATCTACTATTAATAAAGAGGAGTGTAGTTCATTCAATTTTTGAATTTTTTTATATTTTACAGTTTGATTTGTTTTTGTAAAGTTTATAACGATTGATAAGGTACAGCGCTTTTGAATTTGGAAAAAACGAAACCAATCTTGGGTAGGAAAGAGTTCACAACCGTCTTATTTTGTAGACAGATGAATACATAAAGTGAAACTAACTTTTTCAAAAACTTAAAACACCATCTTACTCCTTTTTCAATTGGGTTTGGGACACAATTTTGGCGGGGTTAAGAATTTCGTTGAGCAGCGATTTGAAATTCAATATTAGTTACTCTTACCAACCATCTTAATAATAAAATATTTTTGGCTTCAATCTATATCATACGTAATTATGTGAACATTCTATCTATATGATATATAAAACTGAAACAAGGAGTGATTTTGAAATTATTTACAAAGCCCCCATAAGTCAATATTTCCTCCTGCACTGTTGTCCGTGGAGCTGGAGTCCAAGAGAGCCAACTCGTACTAGCTTGGCAGCCCGACACGAAATGTGGCTCTAATCTCTTCCCATATACCTTGTATGGGACTATCCCCTCCATTTTCTTGCTGCTCTGCGGCCACAGTAGACACTGAGAAACATGAAACGGAGTGGCTATACCGGAGCCACTGCAAGTTAAAAGCCATATGGCAGCATTTTGCAATGCACCTACTTTGGCCAAGTTCCTCTGAGCTGTATGGCGTAGTATATTTTGTGCTTCACATGTAAATACTAATATAAACATTCGCTGCATGCTAAAAATTCACCTTGTACTGTCCACTGTTCACCTACACTTATTAAGACCAGTATATGGAGGACATGTGCTTGCACCCTCCACTGACAGCTAAGCTTTAAGAACCAAACAAATTCATATTAATTCACTTTTGAATGCAAAAGAAATAAAGAAGGGGTGAGAACTGTAATAATTTACACTTCACAAAAACAACTATTTTCCATGAGCCCTCCAGATATCACTGTAAAAATCATTCTCAAAACTATACAAAACCTCAGTTTTCATTGACGCCTCCACAATTTTTCAGATATCGCCATTTAAATATGCGAAAAAGGTGGCCTACTTTTATCTAACGCCAATTCTGGGCCATACGCCAGACTAAGAATGCCCGGGATATCATTTGTACTCACCACTAGAGAACCAGCAGATAATGCTATGAATAATTTGAGTAGCACTAATGAGCAGCTTCTTGAAATTTACCAGCAACTTAATTCTTTATCGGAGAGAATCGATAAACAACATTCAAAAATTAGCTTTGTTCTTCAGCGTCTAAGTCTTTCAAATGCCTCAAAATAACTTGTCATCCAATCACATTCACATGGATAGGCTTCGTCTCATTTCGATCAACGTCAACTCCATTGCTACTCTACATTGACGTGAGTGTCTCCTTGAATTCATTGTTAAGCAGAAGCCTGACATCATGCTTCTCATTGAAAACCACCTCAATCATGATATAGAGAGTGCTGGATTCGCAACCGGTCGCGAGAGCCAAAGCAATTAGCAACATTCGCTAAAGTTGTGTGAAGTTGAGGTTTGAAGTAATATATTTTTCACTTCGAAACACGTTCAGGTTTATAAAGTTTCTAATTTTGAAGATTGCGTGTACGATATCGAGACTTTAGCTCTGTATTTTTATTAAAAACTTACGAATTTTCCATCGGCTTTGACTCAGGAGTTTTCTCGCCTCTACGAATTTCTTTTGCTTTGACGTTCGAGTTTTCTGTGAGAGCCGTTCGCTGTGTTGTACTCAAACTGTTTTACGAATGATAACGAAGGCGCGATGGTGTGCACGTGAAATGAAATTTTGTCGGTGGGTTCGGGTATCAGTGGGGAAAGTGAATCTTCTGAAGAGAGGAAAGAAAATCCTGTCTGGAAACAAAATGGAAGGAGAAGCAGAGGGAATCACATAGTTTCGAGAGCGTAAGTTATTTATAACTTATTTTTGTGGTAAATTTGCTTCCGACATGGACGAATGCACAGATTCTCGTTGCTCGTTCATCAATTTATATGACTTTGATCTCAATTCACGGCACTCCATTACATTCAAGGGTTTTGAACTTATTGGAAACGATACTTTGAATTGCTTGAAGTATCCGTTATCAAAATTTCAGTACCAGATGGGGACAACCTCTTCATTATCTCTGCCTATACAACTGGTCGGGACACCCTCAAGTTCAAGGAGGAGGTCAATCCCTTGTTTGGAATACTCGAATTGAACAGGCTGCATGGTTATTATATTCTTGCCGGTGACCAGAATGCCCCACATGCATTATGGCTGAAGCCAAAAATCTCTCCAGAGGTTTATTCCTGAAATCGTGGATAACAGACAAACAAATTGAATACAGTCGCTAGTGATGAGATAAATCTTCTCTATAGGGCTGGTATCGAAATTTATATTTCAACTCCGGATAAAAATGGAAACAGGATTATATGTGATGGGTTGCAGATCTGGTTGGAGCTGATCTTGAATTGATCATCTACCGTACCTTGAGAAAGAGAATCAAATATTTTCAGGGGTCGTCAAAGTAAGAGATTCCATCTTTAGATCAAGCCAGAGGGGAAAATCAATTCTTCATTTCAATGAAACATTAAAATCTGACCTCACACCGAGCTTGCATTTTATTGATCATTTTGTCAGCTATGAAGACTTGTGTTTCATATTTGGCAGGATAAACAATTAGAAATCATGTGGTATTGACGATATTCCAAATATAGTTCTCCTGCATTTGCCTAAAGTGGCTAGTAGGAACTATTGCATATTGTTCAACAACATGTTCAGCAATTCATGTTTCGCAAATGAGTAGAAAAAGGCTAAAGAATTTCCGATCTTGAAGAAAGGAAAAGAATCTTCGTGCCCCAAAAGCCATCGCCCAATCAGCTTGCTGCCTAGTATTAGCAAGGTGTTTGAAGTGATACAAAACAATGCATAAATTCCCTATATTGAGGAATATGAGTTGATGCTGAATCGGCAGTTAGGTTGTCGTGCCAGGCATTCGGTGATACATGCGATAACGAAAGTAACCTCAGACAACAGTTGGAAACTAAATGATAGAGAATGTGTTGGAGCGTGTTTCATTGATATGGAGAAAACCTTCGATACAGTGTGATTAGATGGACTTATTTTTAAATTCCTTGAGGACAGGCTCCACAGACACCTTGTCGCCATGATGTGCAATATTTTGTACGGGAAATCATTTATTATAACTGATGATATTCTGATGACAATGCACAATTTCAACGTCTTGAAGGATCTGCAGCAGGGAACAGTTACGGTACCTCTGCTTTTTTCAATATTCATTCGTAAGCTTGCATTTTGAAGTCTCGCCAACGTGATCATTGGTAGCGATTGCTGATGACTGAAAAGCTACAATAATTCAGAACGATTTTAAATAAATGTTTAATGCTGTGTAGCTCTACACCGACAATGCGCAGAAGTATAAACAAATTCATTTCGGGCAACGCTGCGAGGGGCCATTCAAGACCTGATGAGGGTAGGTCAGAATTGGTTCCATATAAATCTTGTGTACGATACCTCGGGGTTAATCTCGAACAGTATATGTATTATACTGAACATCTCAAAATCATGCTCAATACGGCACAAAAAAGAGCCATGTCCCTTCGATGACTCTTTCATTCTAGATACATTGATCAAAAGATCAAAGTTATCCGTTACAAGACCCTCGTTAGATTAGTTTTGATATATGGATCTCAGATCTGAAACAATCGGGGTGCTAGTACTATGAAAAAATTAACAGTTTTCGAAAGCTGGGACGGAGCAATCTAGGTATTGGTGGCTGAATGACAATGTCTAAATTATTCGTGTTTATTTTCTGTTTTGTAATTTTCGTTAATTATCTTTTGAGTTTCAGCCCATTATTGCAGCATTTAGTGTTGTTGTTCTTTATGTTAAAAATTATTGATAGGTTTAGGTTTAGAGGGGGTGACGACACTTTCCTGGCATAGGCTCTACGCGTCGCGGACGTAGACTCAGTGTGCAAATCGGTTCGTATTAATTCTTAGCAATTTATTAGCCCCAAAAATCGATGCGAAAACACGCAGAAGATAGTTAATTTCAAGCTTGAAATCTGCTTCATACGAAATTTGAACAAGATTGAATGGCGGCAAAGTGTTGTACCAGAAGGAATGTGAGAAGCAGCTGATTGTCAGATTAAAAATTTAGAAAAAAAGTGTTAAAATTTTTGCACCGCGGGCCTTGCGTGACCCCGCAGGAGCCCAAGTGGGATTAATACGAACCGATTTGCACACTGAGTCTGCGTCCGCAACGACGTCACCCCGGTTTAGAGATAAGGTTTAACGTTTTGGTTAACCTTTTGATCGCGTTTTTAGTACCAGGTGCGCAGCGACAACTTTGGATGAATTAAGAAATATAAAATCAACATCCTGGCTGTATAAGAAACTAGTTAACCCAGTCAAGAAATATTTGACATGCGTACTCACACCGTGTTTAAAAGCGGAAAACTGCAAGGAAGCCATGAGTACAGAGTGGCTTTCATTGTTAACAGCAAATGCCAAGGGTGTATTTCTGAGCCTAGAATCTGGAGTAAACCTAATTGGCCTATGAGATAATGAAGCTGAAATTAAATTCATGACTCAAATGCTGAAGAAACTCCAGTTGAACAAAATCTGACCGCAGGCGACTATAACCTTGAAATTGTGGATAATATTGTGTATCTTGGAGCCAACTTGAATAGAATAGGTGCCGAGAAGGACGAGATTTAATACCACTTAAATCCCGCAAATAAAGCATATTACTCCATACATCCCATTCTAAGGTGCAGTCATACCTGTCCTGTTATATGGAAGAGAGTTTATACTTCGTTTCAACGATGAGCTGTATGAACTATTCGACGATCTACCTGTTTCGTCTTGCGTAAAGTTACGTAGATTGCAATTGGTGGGCCATATAGAAAGAATGAAAAAATATGGCCTACCCGAACAGACATTGACGGAGCATATGGTAGATGTCTAGCAGCAAGGCCGAGGACTCGATGGGAAGACTCAATAGAAGCTGACAGCAGACCCTTGTTGGGAATAAGCGACTGGTCGACAAGGTCGATTGGAGGAGATTAATTCTGAAGGCCAAGGCCCGGCTTGGGCTATCGCGCCACAGAATATGATGATTTCCTAGTCTACGATAAAATTTTCGATTGATATTAGAATTAGGTTATAATAAATTAGAATTAGATTATAACAAATTAGAATTGAATAGAGCGCTTTTGACATTGGCATTGACCTACACCATAACGTTGGCGGATTCTGTTCCCAAGAGACTTCAAAGTGTTATTAAGAACAAATGGCTTCATCCCAAATAATAATTATTTCTTAGGGGGTTTATGTTTCTCTAATAGTGGTACATAAAGTTTTATATCTAATCATGTGACTCACTGTATATATACTGACAGAAGCCCGATGGTACTGAAATAAGATGGTGTAAGTGCAAAACCGACGTAAGAAAAGAAGCCATATGGTTACTCCACATATGACCGCTAGTATGCAAACAATGCTCGGTAGATTGCATGGCGGTACATGAAGAATTGTGGAGTTGCCAATGGAAATTCGAAGTTTGGTATGGTTTCAAGACGGATTTCTACAGTAAAATTCAAATAGTCCGCGGAGAACATAATAGCGCTCTTAGTAAGGTGTGAGTTATTTCAGTTCATAAACCGGTCTAATTATTATCGCCTTCCAAAGTGAATGAAAAGAAATTTGTTTACTTCCCAAGTCTAGCTATCTGTGTAGAATGCAAAAAACATGTGCTTCATTTGCTCGTCTTGAAAAGTGTAGGAATACAGTGGACAGTGCAAGGTAAGTTTTAAGCATGCACGGAATGTGCTTCGTTCGTTTTCATTCCGAAAAGAGTGTATATTATCCGATATGCGCATCTGCTTATGCCACACTTAGGTGACGTCTCACGGAAGCTTGCTCAATAGAAGGTCGACAAATCCATATGCGACATACTACCATATGGCTTCCTATCAAAGCCTGACGATTTATAATCAACCCATGGAACAGAAAGCCCTACAACCCTATTCCTGACCATATGTAGGCTGACTTTGTTTGCTAGTATATATGAAGTGTATTTTGTTACAGTTCATACATCCGTTCATGTTTTATTGGTGTTAAAAGTTCAAAGAATGGGGATTTGTTTACTTTCTTGAGCTAAGTTTTAGAGGAAGGAGTTGAACGTGTCCAGGTTGATCTAATTGTTGTAGGTGTGCAAGGTGAACAGTGCAAGGTTAATTTTTAACATGTAAGAAATGTGATTTGTACCTTTTTTATGCTGTTCCTGCGTGAAAAAAGCAATGAAACACGATTATTAACTGATTGACTAGCAATGCTTTATTGTTGCCACTTTGTCTTAATTTATACCTACATTTCACTTTGACTGCATAAATTCTTAGCTGGCGCGTGGAAAAAATTATTGCCACTTCAAGCGAGCTCAAAATTTTTCAATTGAACTTTGATTGACTCAATATTTGCTTGAAGTCGCAGTAATTTCATAATTTAATATTAATTGAACATTATGCTTACTTGATATAATTGCAAATTACAGGTGTATGAACTTGAGGTAATTGTACTACTTTATGTCTTCTTAACATTAGCAAATCTTTAATTTCACATTTAATATTAATTGAGCATTATGCGTACTTGCTGCAATTGCAAATTACAGGTGTATGAATGTAAGGTAATTGTACTACCTTTTGTCTTCTTAACGTTAGCAAATTCTTACATAATTAATTGGATACAAAAGGTAATTGGATTAACTGGATAAAATGTGAAATATCGAATGTATTATGCCGTACAAGCATTTGCATTCTGTCGAAGTAGGATGACAGCTCACGCCAGCTGGCCAAAAGTTGACTGACTACTACAAATGCAAATGTCTATTGGAAGGCTTGCTACACTTACGTTGTTGTTGCTGCCTATCCAATGTAAGTTTTGTGTAAATGGCAAATACGTTAGGGTGAGGAGCGACATATCGATGGCTTTTGGGTAAAACTGGCGTAAGCTAGGAAGCCATATGGTAGCAATTTGCATATGTATTAGTCGGCCTACTATGGGCAAGCTTCTGTGAGCTGTCAGCCAACTGCGGCATTAGCAAATACTTATATTGCGTAATATATACTATTTTTCGAATGAAAACGTACGAAACGCACTCTGTGCATGCTATAAATTCACCTTGCGCTAGCCACTGTGCTCCTAAACTCTTCAAGACGAGCAAACGAAGCACATGTTTTGCACCTTCCACTGAAAGCTCAGCGTTTAGACGTAAACAAGCTCCTATGAACTCAATTTGGAAGGCGTTAAAAATTAAATGGATATAAGAACTGAAATGATTTTCACTACACTAGGAGCGCTATTGTGTTCTACGCTGACCATCTTGATTTCACTGTAGATATCCGCCTCAAAACCTCAAATTTTCGTTGGCGCCTCCATAATTCTTAATATACCGCCATGTAAGTTAGCCAGCAAAGTCGGCCTACTAATGGTCATGCGTGCGATAGTAAGTGCTGCTGCCATTTGGCTTCCTATCTAACGTCAGTTTTGCTTGTGGGCGCTAGGTGTAGCAATATAGGTTATGCAACGGAAGAGAGAGATAAGGTGAAATTCGATGTAAACTATTCCTGCTTGAAGGGCATCCGTCCGCTCTTTGTGACACCCTTCTTTCCTCTTTTAGCCAAAATCAATTGCCCTTTAAGACGTCAATTACTGATTTATAAATATTTACGGTTTTTTCTCTTAACACATTAACGCGACGCTAAATCTTGAAAGAAGCATATTCAAGTTTCAAGTTAAAATTGCATTTCTACAATCACTACTTTACTATGATTTTCTTGATTTTGTCACAATTTTCTTCTCCTCATTCTTCTTTTGCGTTATTATTAACCTTCCCATGCATTGAAGTGTATGAGAAACTGTTGATTGAGACAAAAATATTTTATCTCAATTTTTCATTCGATTTGATCTAGATTCAATTTTTTTAAAAGCTAAAATGTGTGATAATACTACTGAATGTACCAAAAATCATAGTTCTCATTTTCAAGCTTCTTCTTAAATAAAATATAAAAAGTATGCATATACCTCGCGTAATCCAGGTATACGAATCATATGCTTACCTTAGAGTGCGTTCTGAAGACGACAAATGATCGATCAAATCTGAGCGAAGATAATGCCTTAATGATCCTTTATTGAATCTCTTTATGCAGTTCCTCCGCGTACGACTACTATAACTAAACGATCTTCCTTCAATCCTTCTGCTGTTATATTGTGACCCGTCCGCTTGAGCAACTCTGCCGAAAAATCGCACGGTGGGAATGCATACAACGCCTGTAACTTCAGTTTCTTTATTTAGCGGCGAAATCACACCTGCTGCTTCCTTTTGTTTCAAATACGACATTAAGTTGCGTAGTGGTCGTGTTTGCACACCACTATCTTTGGATGTAACCGCTGATGTCGAGCCCGCCAAACCCAGGAAAATTGCGTATGATGTCGATGATGTTATGTGTTTTTGAACATCATCTAATTTAGGTGGATCCAAGCGGCAGCGCAGTGTGATGCGAAGATGATTTTAACCATCCTCGTCTTTGATTAATGATTCGATAATGTCCGTATCACCGTCCTTTAAGTGGAACTTAGCGGGAAATAGTGAACTTTGATTAAATTGTAAAGTCAGCTTCAATAAGTGTGTTAGCTGCTTTCAAATGTAGTCTAAAGTATTCGTTGAGCTTTTTCGAAATTTCAAGGTCCAGGATACGCTTACTTTTCCCTCTTCTCGCTCAGAAAATCAATTGCAACCCCAGCGTACACTCTCACTGGGGCTGAAATTCTAGCGGAAAACCACTGAACAGTATCCAAGTGACAGTGGCAGCGTCGTAAGATGCGATACAAATTTATGCACTGCTAAAGCACACTTATCGATGGAAATCTCTAAGAAGTCAAAATGACTAATACTTTTGCATTCGAACAAAAGAAATATGCTTACCGTTGAAGCAATGGCGACATGCTCGCTGCCAATCACAATAACCGCCCGTACGTGCACCCACTGACGTTTGCCCTTCGACTCCATGCGTCGAGGAACATCGCAACACTTCACGCCCATCTTTTGATGCAAGCCTCAAGGTAGGTTGCATACGATATTTTTTTACATGTGTGGGTGCGCACAATTAATGGATACGAATAAACAGAATTGCTTCTTGGTGGTTGTTTATGTTTTAGCTAATGTTATCATCATGCGGTTTTATTGGTAAATTTGAATTCATTTCCAATGTAAAGAAACAATAATGGATAATGCGTAGTAATATATCGTAGTTTTTCTTTGGTATCATGTTGATTTGAAACAAAATCGGTGTGCAAGGCGTTTATTAGTTCTGGATTATTTTAAAAAAGAAGACATTAGATATTTAGAAAGGAAAAATTCTACGCTGAATAATCATTAATGTCTACTTGTCGCCGCCTATCGCAAAATGCATCTAATCGAACTGTCTTCCTTTTTCTAGTAGAAGTTTCAATTTTCTGGATCACCATGCTGTGGAGGTGACGGAGATAGGAAAATTTTAGAGCAGTTTGATAGGGTAACTGCTCTATTACTACATCTGTTCCATTGAGACTTGTCATTGCTCTCAGCGGGACGTGCCGCTAAAACATTTATTTAGGGTTCTAAAGCAGGAACTGCATCGTGGCCAATAGGTAGCAGTAGCAGCTTGCGTTGGAGAGTGCTTAACAGGGAGGAGTTACATCTGCCAAAGACATTTTGCTGAAGAGGACCTGATAATAGTTTATGGCTATTACTTCAACAATCGTAAGTTGATACAAATAATTTATATTATCCTGTTGGACGAAATCGACGTATTATTTTGAAATTTTCCTTACAGACATCACCATCACACCAAAGAGCAGGTGGAGCCTCACAGCGAATGCGGTGCCATCAAGATTTCCGGGCCGCAATGTAAATATCAGCAAGTGTTTGGCGCCTATCACTAATGAAGTCGAAAATGTACGGCCACCACTTTAAATTAGGTTTAAGACAATGTATCTAACATGAAATTCACTTTTTGCGCGAAGATTGGCTTGTAAATAATAATGATAATGATAATGCATTGTTCTTGCATAAAATTAAATTTGATTTGAACCCATTTGTTTATTCTTCGATTAAAATTGAAGAGTCTTTAAAAGGGGAGATATATTTTGAAAATATTAAACATAAAAATAGTTCATTAAAAAAAGTTCTTGGTCAGAAAAGGAAATGCGATAATTTAAATAAAATTAAAAAATTGATAGATGCAATAGACAAAGATGAATGAAAGTTGAATCTAACAGTTAAAGAGCATATCCTATATGAAATAACTAATAAATTATCACTTACTTTAGAACAAGAGCCAGATAATCAAAAAATAAATTTTATCCAGAATCAAATTAAACAAACCTTATCACTAAGTCCGCGATATGATTCTTATTCATAAATTTTTGCTGCTATGTTTTTTATACTTCTCCGGGAGTATATAGGAACTTACGAGATTCCAAATTATTAACGTTACCTGGCTGTCCATATTTACAAACTCTTGACTCTAGATGTAACCTCGAGTGTATCCTTAATTATTTGACTAAGTGGTCAGAGCAATTAGAAGCAAAAGATATGAAAGTTACTTTACTTTTAGATGAAATTCATGTAAATCTAGTATTAAATTTTAAAGGCAATAAGTAAACAGGTGCAGCAGTAAATAATGATGACAGTTCGAATAAAAATGTGCTTGCAAATGCAATTGAAATTTTCATGATACAATCTTTACTATCTGAAAAAGAAAGAAGTAGTAGGTTTGTTTCTTGTTAAATGAAGTGTGTTGTTTAAAATAACGAAAGACATTCTAGACAATTTATATAAAGCCAATTTTGAAGTTGTTGTTATAATTTCCGACAGCAATAGAGTAAACATCAGCATGTTTAAATTTTTTTCTTCTTATAAAGAGCTTCAACCATACATTATGTCACCTTATGATTCGAGCAAAACAAATTTTTTTCTGTTTGATACTGTACATTTATTAAAAATGTTAGAAATAATTGGATTAACTCTTCGCTACAAATGTTTTGCTCTCCCAGTTTTAATATTTTGATGTGCACTTAACAGCGAAATTTAATGATTTAATTGAAATTTACAAAGCAGAGAAAAATTTAACCGCAAAATCCACCACATCATTATGTTTCAAATGTTTATACCCTACTAGTTTTCAAAGGCAATCTGTTCCGTTAGCACTGAAATACTGAAGCAATTAAGTTATTTAAACCTAAACTTGGCCCTGAATCTGCGGGCACTACAGAATTGCTTTCAGTCATAAGGAAATGCTGGATGATGGTTAATGGAAGAGGAAATCGAATTCGCGAAGAATAAGCTTTGCCTAGTACTTCAATCGATCAAAATAACGTAAAATTTTTAAAAACACTTGTAGAATGGTTTTGTTCTTGGCATACATTTAATGGTGTAGAGAGCGTGTCTAACTATACTGATAAACTTTCAAAGGAAATTGTAACAGTTTTACATTTGTCAGCCACTAATTTAGTTTCAATTACAGAATATCTTCTTATGAGTTTGCAGTTTTCATTTCATTTGGAATAATTCGGATTAAAGATTTAAAAGTAGATTTTCGTGAATGTGATTTCGAACATAATGTAAATATAGATTCGAATTTTATCTATGATATAATCATAGACAATTGTGATTTAGATTTAAGTTTTGAATTGGAAAATAGTTTAGCTTATGTGGCTGGATATGTTGGACGTAAAATACCCGAAAAAAACAAACTGCACAACATGCTCTGTTTTTTGCACAGAAATTGATGCAGATGTCCAATTAGATGAAACTTTCTGTTATCTTGAAAATTTAAATCGTGAAGATTTGAAGTGGTCATCGAATATGTGTATGGATATATTCTTCATAGCATATCAAATTGTTCAAACGGTAATTTCAGACAAATACGAAAATTACTTTTTTATCGAAAAGGAGCAAAAAAAATTTCTAATGAATTTAATTCTTGGCAAATTGGATGCGTACACAGGAGAATATTGCGAGCTATGCGGTACGGACCTAAATTTGTATTTAAAGCTTTTTTGATCCACTTTGCCAAAAATTTTTTTAGAAAACTACATCAAAGAGAAAAGTGATTATTTTAGAAAACCGACCAAAAGAAAATTGGCAACTTTAAATTAGATTCTATTTTCTGCATTTATATTTAAATCCATGGTATTGTTTACACATTTTATTTTTAAAATTTTTAAACTTGTTGATAAGAGAAATGCATATTTTATTTATTTCAAACCACTTGTTACTTACTTGGTTAAACTTCCATAACATTTTGAAATTCATATTAATTTTGATATATTTGCGAATTTCATATAATAATTACAGAAATTTTTTTCTGTTATTTTTTTTTAAATGTTTCAAGACGCAATAGATTATTTATGAAAAAACATATTCTGTTGACTTTCAATAAATATATTGCATATTTTTAATGATTAATCCAATTAATTTGTAGTTAAATCATATTTAATGTGTCAAGGATTTCAAACGAATACATAATTTATGAGTTAGCACCGGACTCTGACTTAATTCTGTTAATAACGAAGAAGGGAAATTTATACTGAATGAGCTAAATAAAAAGAAAATTTGAAATTCTACTAACAGCTTTTACCATTTTGTTTGAAAATAGTCCATAATTATAAATTATTTATGAATTATCAAAGTGCATGTGTTCCTTACAGCGCACCAACTCGCCATAGTCAAGGCAAAGAGTGTCGGTGGTTTTGTTCATTTATGAAAGTTTTGCTAAAAGTATTTGACAGGCTTATTGTGCCAGCAGAAGTCAAGAGTACCCTGTACGGTAACGTTTCTCGATGCTAGAAGCAGTATAATCAGGAAGACCAAAAACAAAGGTTGTGAAAGTAAATACCACACACGTGGGCTCAAAGGTGGTATACCCAATGCGTTAAAAAAGGCATAAGTTGTTTGAAAGCATCAAATTCAAACAATTAGGCCCGAAGAAAGTTAGTAAAACATTCAAATCTTTGTGTTAATCGCTTGCGGGGGCAACACAGAGTGAACAAATGTTAATTGAAACATGGACGTAAAATCTGCGGGAAGAAATTTCATACTCTATTGAGAATCTAAAATACAGTTCGAGCAAACACCGTATATGCCGCGTGGTCTACATTCGGTTCATAACCTCAATATCAATCAGTGTGAGATTCTTGGCTACAAAGTCGAAAGTTGCTCCAGTGAATGTTAAATTCATACCCAGACCAGAACTCGATCAATGCCCAGACTATAACTTACTTGGAGTTTAGTTTTGAATTGAATAGTAGGAGTATATGATCGAAAAATCAAGTTTGAAATCGAACCTAAGTGACACTTGCACTAATTTTTTACTTGACTTATGCAGGTGCAACTGTCAAAACGATCGAGCTGACTGTCAGCTGCCTGCTAGTATGAATTAACAAATATAGCAGTTGAGCCTGATTAGAGCAGACAATGCCCTAACCCAGGCATCTGCAAATATACTGAATGCCTTTGAGCGATGGGTGCTGAGACAAATAATCGGAGCGAAGCTAGACGGCAATCAATGGCGAATTCAATACAACCGTGAGCGGTGTGAAATTTTTGACGAATTGGAGTTCGCAACGATTTTCAGACTGCGGAAGTTGCAATGGGCTGGCCACATGAATCGTATGGACGAACAACGAATACCCAAAAAGGTATTCATTGGGAGAACTGCAGGAATCCATTGGGGAAACCATGGAAAATTTGGTCTGACTCAATCAGTTCATCGCTGCTCTGATTTCAAAATAGGAGGACGCGGCCAATGGACCGACAGTTGGCGGTGCTATTTGCAGGAAGCGAAGGCCCAAGAGGGGCTGTAATGCTATGAAAAAGAAGAAGAATTCCATCCCTCAACGAAAGTGCAACCATTGATTGAAAATATATGAATCGTGAAAATTCAAGTGCTGACGAGAAACGCCTTGTCAACTGGAATTTTAAACAATAATCAAAACAAATTTTTTGAGATAACTCGTGTTGAATATACTTATGCCTTAAAAGCGGCAACAACTAGCCTATAGTCCAAATACTATTGAGTGTGCACTTTCTGCGTGTAAATAAAAATGTTCAGCCTTATAATTACAATCTGAGCATAAATCTTCAACTTAACAAATCCATATGAAAATCGAATCGCTTGTTGGCATTTTTTTCGAAATTTTTTTTAAAATTAATGAAAGAAAGACTAGTTAATTTCTTGGATAAAAATCTACCTAATATGCAATTTGGGTTTACAAAAGGAAAGTCCACAGAAGAGGCAATTGAAACTTGATTACCAAGAAATATAAGAATGTAATCAACAGTGAAAAAACTTCAGGATTATTTATTGACTTTCAAAGAGCATTTGATATGAAAGACCACAAATTGTTATTGTTAAATCTAGAGAAAGAAGGTGCGCGCGGGACTACATTGAGCTGGTTTGAAACGTATTTGGTCAATCGTCAGCAACAAGAAGCGTAGGGGGTGTCACATGTAATGTTTTAAGATTCAGTAAAGATGTTCCACAGGGAAGTGTTATGTCAGCGACACTCTTTTTGGTTTTTATAAATGATTTGTTAAAAACTCCGTTGCATGGAGCCTCTAATAATTTTTCTGATGACGTGTACTTCTTATACACAAATCCTAGCTGGCAATTAAATATTTTGCAAATGAATAACGGTGAAGATAGTTATTAATTTTAATTTTAATTAAAAAATGTGAAGGGAGAATGGCATTTCAATAAATGCATCAAAGACTAAAGTCATTAATGTTGATCTTCAAGATAATAATAATAATGAAAATAAAGTCGTATATCATAAATATCAATGTTCATACCTAAATTCTTGTAACTGCACAGAAATAGAGTAAGTAAGCCAAGTAAAATATCTCGGAACATTAATTGATTATAGGATGACATGGAAGCCACAAATCGAAAATCTCCAAGAACCATTAAGAGAAGAAATAAGACTCTTTTATTATTCTAAGAAAAATTTGCAATTCAGAAGTACTTCGCTCCTTATACCATGTATTAATCCATTCAAGACTCCAATATGCAATTCAATGTCGGGCAGGCACATGTAAAACTTTTTTGAATCTTTTGAAAACCACTCAAAATCATTACGTGAGGATAATTCTATCTAAAAATAAATTTGAATCAGCAGCATTTATTCATTTTAAAAGTATTAAGAATATTTTTCAAAAAGAGCAGCAATCAAGGCGTTGAGAACTTATACTATTTTACGAGAAGTCAAAATAGAATAATTTTTAGACACCCAAAAGTAAAATAAATTACGTTTAGCAGAAGCTTTGTATTGATTGGACCTAAATGTTTTAGTTGCCTACCAATTGAAATAAAATTAACAAAAAATTCAATGAACTTCCAAAAAAAATTAGCCAAACGGTTACTCGGCATTGAAGATGTTAATGTTCTGTGTTCATACAGCTCATGGTTGTATCGAATTCGCCATTGGTCCCCGTTTAGCTTCGCTTCTATTATTTGCCTCAGGACCCATCGCTTTATTAGTAAAAATCAATTTCATATATTGTTATTGTTGAGGTTTCGAAAAGAAAACACTTGACTTTTCTTTGAAGTAAAATAAATGTATTGTCCAGAACAATTTACAAGCGATGTTGACGGAGTGCGTGGCGAAATGCGACTAACTGGCTAAGCTTGTTTTCCAAACAGTATTGCCAAGACTTTACATTCACTTTAAATTACAACACGCCTCCTTGAATTTACAGTCTTGGCTGTTTACAATTTTATTATCGTTTCATTGCTTTATTCGAATTCATGACTTACATTTCAATTTCTTACTCCTTTCAGTTTCTCAATCCTAACATGCTTCTATTTTTTAGAAATTTTTCTTTACATAGACTTTTAGTAAGTATATCAGCCAAATTATTTTTTGAGTCAATTTTAATTATATCAATATTTCCTTTTTCATAATTTTCATTTACATAGTGGTATTGTACTTCAATATGTTTTGAATTTTTTGTAAAATTTCCAAACTTTGCTATAGCTACTGCCCCTGAGTTGTCTTCATACACACCTATGGGCTTATCAAAGTTTATTTTAAATGTTTCATTCAATAGATTCTTTATAAATAATATTTCTGTTGTAGCTTCTGATAATGCTGTGTACTCTGCAAATGTAGAACATTTAGTTACATTATTTTGCTTGCGTGTCTTCCAAAAAATTAAATTGTTATACATTCTTATAACAAATCCTGTTGTGGCCTTTCTATCAATATTGTCACCAGCATAATCAGAGTCTACCATACAATCTAATATCTCATTTGTTTTATCTCTATTATATATAAGTTTCAAATCTTTTGTTTTATACAAGTATTTTAATATTCGCATTGCATATTTATAATGTGATTCATCGTAACAGTTTTGAAATCTACTTAGATAATTTACACAATATGTTACATCTGGCCTTGTGCCTGTACTGATATATAAGAGTTCTCCTATTAAATTTCGATATTTAATATTTTCATTACAGTTTTCCGCTCTTTCTAATTTTAAATTAGACTCCATAGGAGTTTCGTATAGTTTTGCTTGTTCTAGATTATATTTTTGAGCCAGTGATTCAATATAATTTTGCTGACTTAATGTTATAATATTTTCACTTTTATTGTATTCTATATCAATGCCAATATAATTTTTAACATTACCTAAATCTTTCATTACAAATTGTTTCATTAATTTAGTTTTGACTTTGCTTATTTTTTCTACGCTTTTGCTGCATATTAATAAATCATCTACAAATATCAAAATAAATACAGGATCTCTGCTTTCATTATTTGCGTATAAACAATAATCATAATTACTTCCTACAAAACCTTGTTTTTTGATATAATTATCAAATGTTTCATACCAAGCTCTTGGGCTTTCCCTTAAACCATATAAAGCCTTTTGCAATTTGTAAACTATGTTATCGCCAGTTTCATAACCTTGTGGCTCATTAATATAGACTTCAGATTTTATTCTACCATTGAGGAATGCTGCTTCAACATCCATTTGTTCAATAAATAAATTATTCACGCAGCTGTAATTTAATAAGATTTTTAATGTTTGCATTTTACCGACTGGCGAGTAGACATTTTCCAAATACTCCTTTTGTTGAAAACCTCGTACAACTAATCTAGCTTTATATGAATTATTGCTTTTTCTTCTATAAATCCATTTCACATCAATTATTTTCTTACTTTTTGGTTTATCAACAGCTATCCAAGTTTTATTTTTCCTTAAACATTCCAATTCTCTATCCATAGCTTTCTGCCATTCTTTTGATTCGGTTGAGTTTAATGCCTCTTCATATGTATCCGGTACATTTGCATTTACATAATTAACATAAATAAAATGCGTTACAGGATTACCATATCTATTTACAGGGCTTCTCTTTCTTTCGGACTTTCTTTCTTCTTTTAAGTATTCAGTTCTATTGTTGTCATTTAGACTAAATTCATTTTCTTCTTGAACATTTTCACTACATTCACTTTCAATGTCAATTTTTTCATCATCTTCATATTTGCTCTTAACATCTTTTATACTTTCAGTTTCCTCAGAATTATCATTATCTTTTAAGCAAATTAATTTAATATTATCTTCGACCACTTGTACATGTCTAGCATTTATAATTTTATTATTCACCAAAACTCTGTAGCTATTCTCATTATAGCCTACTAATACCCCTAAATTTGCTTTATCGGCCCATTTATTATTTCTCTTAACTTCTGGTGTTCTTACAAAAACTCGACTTCCATAAATTTTTAAATATTTTACATTTGGCTTGATTCCCATCAATATTTCATACGGAGTTTTATTTTCACTAGTATTAGCAATAGTTCTGTTTTTTAAATATGCTACGGTTTTCATTATTTCGGGCCAATACCTTTTATTTATGTTCGCTTCTCTTAATAAGCATCTACCCATATCCATTGCCGATCGATTATATCTTTCCGCTACGCCGTTAAGTTCATGTACATAGGGTGGACACGGTACTAATTCTATACCTTTGTATTTTATAAATTTATAAATCTCTTTGTTCAGGTATTCTTTTCCATTATCGCATTGGACCTTTTTTACGGTTTTTCCAAATTTATTTTCTACTAAGCTTATGTAATCAATAAAACATTCTGCCGTTTCTGATTTATTTTTTATGCAATAAATTTTTGCACATTTGCTATACTCATCTATAAAAGTTAAAAAATATTTTTCGCCGCCATAACCCGTTGTACTATGTGGTCCATTTAAGTCCGTGTGAATAACATCTAATATTTCTTTTGCCTTGCTTCTATTATTTTCAAATGGAACATTTGACATTTTGCTCTGAATACAATTGGCGCATTTCATTTCGATATTTTCAAGTTTGTCTGGGATACCATCTAGCATTTTATTTGTAACTAATTTATTTAGATATTGGAAATTTACATGACCTAACGCTCTATGCCATTTTTCTTTTTCTGTTATTTTTTCACTTTTATTCTTAGCATTCATTTTATTTACGTTATTCGACATATCTCGCGAGAAATGCTGAATATCTTGATTGTTAACACTATTTGCAAACTTTCCGTTCTTATCGTTTCCCTTGAGGTAACTTTTCACGTGATATAAACTTCCTACTACTTTAGCTGTTGCTACCAATTCGTAAGTAGCTTTATTGTATATTTTCGCAGAATCATTAACTGCTACTATTTTACATGTTTTGGCTATTCTTGAAAGACTCAGTAAATTTCTCTCAATATTTTCGACATAATAAACGTTATTGAGTTCTACTTTAGATTTATTTTGATTTGTGAGGAAATATAAATTCATTTTTCCTAATTTAGATGCTTTGACCTTTTCACCATTTGGTAGACTTACTCTTACTGGGTTCTTCAAAATAATAAATTCTTCAAAATATCTATCTGTATTTATGATATGATCAGTACTACCGCTATCTAACAACCAATTCAACGTATTTTCGGTGTCGCAATTATTTATTTCGTTTACCTTATCTTCTGCATGCAATACTTGCGTAGTCCAAGTTGCCGTTAAATGTTTATCTTCGCTTGATTTGTTTTGAACTCTGCCTCGTCCACTGCCTTTGCTGTTGCCGCTAGCTTGTCCTCTTCCTCTGCCTCGTTGCATATTCCTAGCCTGAGTGTGCTGCCCTTCTTGCTCGTGTTTGCTCGACTGACCATGCCAACAATCTTTTGCCATATGCCCAGTTTTTCCACAGGTATAACATTGGCCTTTGATTCTTGCAGAGAAAGTACTAGAACTATTTTTCTTCTCACTTTCTGATTTCGATAGATTCTTTTCCTTTATTTTTGATTTAACATAATCTACAGTCCTATGTTCTTCAGGAATCACATAGATAAAATCCCCAATATAACTGTAACTTGATGGTAGTGCTTTGAGTATGTATCTCATTTTTTCAGCTTCTTCTAGCGTTCCGCCTGCTGATTTATAATCATTTACCGCTTTTTCGAAATGTATGAAAAATTCTTCCACTGTGTCGTAATTTTTTAGCTTTATTTCTTCTATTTTACTTCTCTTAAGTATTTGTAATGCAGTGGATTTTGTATCGTATATTTTTCCAAATTTCTGTATCATCTGATACGCCGTTTCGCACTCACTTATATACTCTAACTGTTTGTTTGACACTGTACTTACAAGAATTGTTCTTGCTTTTAAATCGCTTTTCTTCCAAGCTCCTATGTCATCTTTTTCTGATGCTTCTCTAATTGCTGGTTCTTTACAATCTTTGTACTCCAGCAGCATCAACAATCTGAATTTCCAGCTTTTAAAATCTTCTCCATCGAATACTGGAATTGTCACTCCGTCAATTTTTGCTTGTTGCGTCGCCATCTTTGTCTTCGCGATAACTTTTTACTTGATTTCTCGATATGAACACTTTTCACGTGTTTTGCACAAAACTTTTCCTCAATTATTTCGCGTTTTATTCACCAAAGGATTGAATAACTACGCTCTGCTACCATGTTGAGGTTTCGAAAAGAAAACACTTGACTTTTCTTTGAAGTAAAATAAATGTAATGTCCAGAACAATTTACAAGCGATGTTGACGGAGTGCGTGGCGAAATGCGACTAACTGGCTAAGCTTGTTTTCCAAACAGTATTGCCAAGACTTTACATTCACTTTAAATTACAACAGTAATAAATAGATTAAGAGAGATGTAATTTTAATGTTAGTCATTGTCTTACTTATCATTGTTAAGCAATTTTAGCTTATATATAGATAGGTGCCAACGCTGCAGCAACCATTATGAGCAAGCATAGTGTGAGACTACTAAATAATATTTTAATTAGTACTTTTAAAGTGAACCAACCATCGTTACTGGCATTGATGATTGATGTACGATTCCAATAAAAAATGTAAACTGTTATTTGTAAAATTTTTCAATGGAATAAATATTGATTCTGAATTGAAGGGTCTTTCATCGTCATAATGTTATCATCATTATCTATGGCATGACAGCCCCAGCCGGGCGTTGGCCTTCAGAGTTAATCTCCTCTAATCATTACGACTCTGTGACTTTGTCTGCCAGTTGTTCAATCCCAACAAGGATCTACTGGAGGCCTCTATCGTATCTTCTCATGGACTCCTTCGTCTTCCCGCTGGACGTTTATCTTGTGCTCTACCCGTCAATGTTTTTTTGGTTAGCTAGTTTTCTTACTTCCTTTTTACATGGCCCATCTATTGCAAATTATGTAATTTTGTGCAAGAGGAAATATGTGGATCGCTAAGTAGTTCATGCAACTCATTATTGAAACGAAATCTCCACTCTGTTCCTTGTTTCACTGGGCCCTGGATTTTCCGGAGCACTTTTTGCTCAAATATTGTAATGAATTTGACCTACGCCACTGGCGGCCAATACATGCATATTGCTACTATATGGCTTCCCATTGGACGTCAGTTGTGACGACTGCACATCCCACGTCAGTTTTGTCGTGGGATGTCAAAGGCGAGTGGGACACAGCCGCATGGTGCGTGTGAAGGTTCAGCTGCCAGTGGCAGGGAAAATGAAACTTCAGGTTGGTTTTTGAGCATGCTGGTCCATCGCCCTGTGATTTTTGTCTTTAACTTTGAAATATAACAAAGTTAAAAGTAGTAGACGTGTGGACCGTCAGGAGGCTGTGTGTCATTTTACTGTGAACGGATTATCTGAAGTGGGTGGAAGTGACAATCATTCAGATTGAAGATCGGGTCCTTCAGGTGAAGAACCTATGAATAGGACGCATCACCAAAGACCAGATCAAGATCGGGATCTGCACCTGGCAAAATTGTGGGATTCACTACCAATTTGCCCGCGCGAAGTGAGCTTGCGAGTGTCGCAAGAAAAATGTGAATTTGGTCGCTCAATGTCAAAGAGCTTGGGATGTGTTTTGGTTGCGGGATAACCTCTAAATTATGCGCATGCTTAGGTTGGCAGAGTTTCGTTAGATCGACACCCGAATGTCCGATTGTCTTATTCAAACGTTTCGCTGCAAGTTTAATGGCCAGCGACACACTTGGGAAACGTGCGTGGTACTGTGAAAATCTTACTGCTGGAGAGACATGCGCGCCTGTCATTAAGAACGTTCTGAAGATTGTAGAAAGCAAAGCTTTTGCGATGAGCAATGCTTTATTTTTTTGTTTAGTGGCTTTCAGTTTTGCACAAAGAAATCCTACATTTGTTAAAATTATTGCATATGATTTCTCACAGCTGAGAAACAAGGTTAAAATGCCAAGTTCAACTTAATTTTCATTATACATACAATGAAATCTATTGATAAAACCTAAACCATTTTTTATAGTATCATCCTTAGGTACTGACTGTAGCGTATTCTACATTACTTGTAAATTAAATTCCACATTTTTATAAAATCCACACAAAAAGAATAGAAGGCGTAGATGAATTGTCAAGCAAGAAAAAATAAAATATGTTTTAGTTCATTAAACTATGTCAAAAAGATGAGTGCGAATAATTATTTAAGTAGTGTGTAATGATTAATTTAATCAATTAGTGTAAATACATAAACAACTTGTTGTGCGTCATTTTTATAAACAGCAGTGAAGAAAAGAAAACTACAAGCCCGTACTCAGGATTAGCACACAAAAGATTAGAAATTTTATCTGTGTAGTGGAATACAAATTTTCCAACTACACTAACATTTTGTTACAAATTATGACAACAAGGTGATGATGAAATATATTATTATTTAATTTCTGGATAAAAGTTAGCATTCAATTTACGATTGTGGTCAACCAGGCATGACGTTAATTCACACATGTTTAAGTCTCCTTCCGGCAATTTTTCACGTGATGTTCAAATTTTCTCATAATTGTAAATGCAAGCATTCAAATTTGGAGTTTGCATAATCTATGCTAAATTTTATAATTTTGGTTCAAATGACAGAGCTGTCTTGTCAAATTCGTAATTGAATTTATATATGGTAGAAAACAAAAACTATGCACATTAAGTAGTTTGTAATGAATCATGTGACGCCGCTGGCGACCACTACTAACACACCTTGCTGCTAGGTGGCTTGTCATTTCACTTGGTTACGACGGGCACACATCCCACGGCAATTTCGTCGTGGGATGCCAAGAGGAAGTGACAGCCACATGGCAGTGAAGTGTGCACGAAGTGGACACCCCCCAAGAAGAAGCAAGAACTGAAAGAAAGGAACAACAGGCTAAAAGGTAAGGAATCGTCCCGATACCGAATTTGTCTATACAATTGCCATTTATCATGTTAAATACGCACAAAATGACAAAAGTCAATTGCAGGTATCAACCGATAAATGAGGGTATTGCTTGAACTGGACGCCTCGCAACATCCCAACATTGTCAAATTAATAGAAGTATGCCATGGTCAACGGCTTGAACGTGAAGGCCAGTTAGTAACATTTTTGGTATTTGAGCATCTGGAACAAGAAGCCCAACGACTACAGAGTGATGGAGAATGCGTTGTTTTGAGGGACAGGAAGCTTAATATTGCTCCTGCTATTAAGAAACAGACTATATGTGCAACAAATGGTGCCGTTTATTATGCCGCTACTCCACCAGCTCCGATAAGCAACATGCCTATTGATCAGTTTGCAGCAGTTTACCCACCAGCAGGTGTGCCAACAATATATCCACCTTCAATGCCGTACCAGCTGTTTTATCAGTACTACAGTGTGCCAATGAATGTTCCCACCATTTGGCCTCGGAACTATCAAGGTAATTAGGTTTGCTTGGATTATGTTGAGTGTGATGTTGTACACACAGGATATGATTGTTCCGATTGTGTTTTTAATTTAATTTCGACCGTTTTGGATGAAACGTTTGTTAAAATTAGCTGAACAGTCCCTACTTCATGAAATAAGCACTTGAATTTAATTTTGCTGAAGGTACTACTATGATTAAAACAAAAATAACAAACGAAAATATGTAATTATAATCGAAAACAAAACGACTTTGTTGTGGGTATAATGAGGCTACACCAAAGATTGTTTGATTTTGAGACACACACACACAAGGAGGTAGACAGGACTTTGTGTGTAAGATACAGAATTCTTAGACAACAAAATACAAAACGAGAAGGCGTATTTATTAAGATTATATATATTTATCAGTAAAAAACCCTAAATACAAATGAAAACCACTTCATTATTAATCTAAACTATACATTATAAAGTAATTAGATAAAACTAGATGCGAGTAATAAGATAAACCTCTAGGCTATATACAATGATAAACACATACTAGTAGAACAGAATGATAAATAATATATTTGTAAACAAAGCATAGAATAGATATATGAATTGTGCTGCGAGATGCGGCGAGCAATACGCAAGAAATATGCGGATTTGATTAGAGGCGAGAGACGAAGCTCGCGAACATCGGCTTCGACTCCGTAACACGTCAATATATTTTACACGACCGTGCAACCTACAAGCAGAAATTCAAAACAAAATCAAAATCGTAGCATCCAAGCGATATCCAACATGCGCGCGTTAGAAAGAAAAAACTTCGGATCGGTAACTAAGGTTGATGTTGGTATTAAAATCGAACGATATTTAGAAACCGACAAAAGATTAAAAGATAAAGAACACAGCACATTTCTTTTGAGATGCCTTTTTTTTATATGTACATTATAATTAATTATATACAGAAGTCATTAAACCCATACAAAACTCTCAAAATATTATTTATATAAGAATTATAATAATAACACAAACGAACCGGAAAAGATAGTAGGTATTCGATTGAAATTAAATATAACGATATGCCCAAATAACCAAATGGTAGATAAACCTCAAGGACAGGTCCACAAAGTAATTAACAGAGTAAAAAAAGAAATTATCTGTTTTTACACAATACTGATAGAGAAGTTTTTGACAAGAGAGCTTTAGGGGAATATTTTATTCTTAAAGAATGAAAAAGTAGAAGTGTTGAAATAGTCAATATGGCAGAATGCTTTGCTGATGATGATAATGATGGCACTAAATTTGCCTCAGAAAATGTTTGACCTGTTTCATTGAATTTTATATACGGACCATATATAAATATTATTTAGAACCAGAAATAAGCTTGAAAATGGAAAGTAATCATTGTTTAGAGAATCCGAGTTGATTTTAATACATTTACATTTCATTTCACTACTTACGTATTGTCTAGCATAATAAAAATAAATTATTGTAATAAAGTCAGCGTCCACGCAAAAAGCTGCACGGTTAGTAAGAAAAATTTATTATATTCGGAAATTGTCATGCTCTGTTATAATTTTTTTGGCGAGAAGTCAGTCGATAGGAACGGCACAGTCACTATTTCTTAATGAATGTCAAAAATAGAAAAACTTGAAAACATCAAAACAACAAAACAATACGTAAGAAAACAATCGAACGCAAAAATTTTTGTAATCGTGTTTAGATATTTTAATGTTTTTTAAATAACTTAAAAACGTAAGTAACTATTTGAAGACGTCTAATGTAATAGAAAACCATTCATTTAAGCTCTCATCTGTAAAAGGAAAAACAATAATTTCCATTTAATATTTTCCTTTCTAATTATTTTATAATTCCAATTTGAATATGAACTCTTCCAACAGAACCATGGTTTAATATACTTGATAATTTTTTGAGTATTTAAAAATACAAGAAAAACAACCGCAAACAAAGAAAAACATTTTTTAGATCTAAATTTAAATTGTCTTCCGAAGCGAAAAACAAATGAAAATACAGAACGAATTGCTTTTAATTTTTTTTCTTTTTTGATAAAAAAAAACGAAAAACACGCAATTATTAGATATTTTTATGCCTCTTAATCAATGAAAATAATAAGCTTAATATGAACTGCTAACTAAAAACATGACTTTCCTTTCCAGTGGTTCTTTCTTTCAGCGGGAAATAGAATACATGGTAAGTATGCCGTCGCGAGGGTAGGGTTTGAGAAAATCCGCTGAGGGCGGTTTCGCGTTGCGCGCGGTACGTGGTACCTTTGTTGTTTTGCCTTTTTATTAGCGTAGCTTTCGTCGGGTTGAGTTAGCGCAGCATATTTTTCGATACCGTGTCGGAAATTCGGGAACGCGAAGTAAAAATTAGATTTTTGTCCTTGACTGATTAAATGAAGAAATACGGAGTAACGTAAAGTAGGTTTCCTCTCCGTATGGTTTTGTTTTGTGACGCATTTGAAAACGGGCATGTATTGGTGGCTGAAGATTGTAGATGAGCGTAATCCATTTGGAGACTCGCGACCGAAATCCTCTCCGATCTAGTTGGCTGACAAGCAGCCACCGCGTGAATGGTTTACGGTGCACGGATTGGTTGACCGGTTGCTACCATCCGTTAGCACTACTCAGACCTAACGTCATGAACCGATGAGAGGTCGGTTCCTCATCCGGTCTTAGACTTAAAAATCATTACAAATGGCGCCCAACGTGGGGCCCAAAACATCCTAAGGGGATACAAGATTCGCATCTTCTGACGAGTTGGTCCTTTACGGAGGATGTAAGGTACCTTGGTACTCGAGCCTCACAAACAGGAGCAGTGGAGTTGTGTGATACACACTAGCAGTCGCTTCACGTGAGTTGTAGCTTCCGCTCTGCTTTGTTTGATTTTTTTTCGCGACAGAATCTTTCCGATGTGTTGTTCCAGGTTAACCCCTGTAAGGACCTCCTATTTTCTTGATGGAACTGTCAGCTAGATGGGGTTTCTCTTGTCGGCCTGGACTCTCAAGAAAATAGAAGGCTACCTTGCCTTTATGTCGCGGAAGGATTCTACTTATTTCGTATGCGTGGTAAACGAGTGGTATCGGTTCAACGCTCGGTGGCGTATGCCGGAGTTGCGAAGCCCGGAATGCTTCCACGCGTCGGGAGTTTTGACCGCGTACTAAACTGTTACGGTAGCTCTTCCACTTGTCTCGTCGAGTCATTTAACGTAGTTTAGAGACGTTTTTTTGTAATGTATGTGGGTATGGGGTTAATTTTTATAAATCGACCGAAAGCACCCTTTCTTCGGCAGACTACGACGCACTCTCATTTCCCTTTGGAGGAGTCGACTGCTGGAAAGGTAAGTATATATTAAATAAATGTTTTTTTGCCTATTGTACATAAATAGCTCGCCACTATCGCCAATTGAGTATTCTTAAGCGTGTGAATAGATATTCATATAGTAGTTTACATATATTAGAGTAGGCGTAGTTTACATTTTTTTTCTCTTCTTTCTCTATTTTGGTAACACATAGCACCAACCACACACAGCAAAAACAAACATGGCAACGGAGCGGACCCCAGACAAACGTTGGACCCGATCTAAAACGGTCCAACCAGCTAACTGCGGGATCTGCTTTGAAGACGTAGTCGAGGGCGTACACAGCATGCGATTGAAGTGCGGACACCTTTTCCCACGTGCCTGTGTCCAACAGCTCCTCCTCCCGTCCAAGCTTTGCCCACTATCCCGGCGACCCATAGAGTAGACCGCCGTAGACGTCCCCCTCAGAACGCCCGTCCCAACGCGTGGAGCAGTGGCGAAAGGGGTCCCAGATACCAAACCACCCCAATCACTGATGGACTTGCAAGGAGCCGTAGGCGGGGAAGTTCCTGCTGCAGTTGTCACGGCCGAGGTTACAACCGCGCCTTCCACCCACTCCATTGACACCCTCGTGGCGTTAATGCGAGATATGTCTGAGAGGATCGGCAACTTGGAGGGAAGGCTCCAGAACCTCCCGATGAACCAACCACCAAGCCGCGTGAGAACTCCGCTTGGCTGGGAGCCCAATCCCAGTGTGGCTATGCCCCACTCTCGACCATCTGATCAATGGACCCTACCTCCAAGGAACTCGGGAATGGACCCCAGAGCTCCCAAGTATCGACCACGACACAGCACCGCACCTCCGTTGGTACCTCCAGTCCCCGAGGCAGTCCTTTACAACAGGTCAATCCAAGATGCGATTCCCCCCGGGAACGCATTGACCCCTTTCGGAGACCCGACGCCTCGTATCATGGAGAGTTGGCGCCTGAACTTCACGGGTTTCAACTCGATGATATCAGTGGACCGACTCCTTTTCAGGATTCAGGCGTTAGTATCCAGCACCCTGGGAGGTGATTTCTCGGCCTTCCTCCAGCATGCACACCTTTTGTTCAGCGGAGATGCTGCCGACTGGTACTGGAGTTTTAAGGAGTCGACGCCGCGTCCCACTTGGGATTCTTTCAGTGCAGCCTTCCGCAATCGATTTGATGACGGCTTCACTGAAAGAGAACTAAGGGAACATATAAAGAAACGGAAACAAGGTGCTCACGAACCGATCGACCAGTACTACACAAGCATAGTGAGATTGAGCACTCGCTTACGAACAACCATGCCCGAGGACGAATTGGTAGAAATTATCAGAGAGAATATGCGTTGGGAGCTTCAGAACAGCCTCCTGCATTTTCCCATCAACACCATACAGGGATTACGCCTCCATGCCCGTAGGCAAGAACAACTGGATGAGCGGCGAGGTACCTTCCGTCCACAACCTCGCATAACGGGACCGAATCCCCGAAATCATCACACCACGGAGTTGATGGCAGCAGACCACCTACTTGCTGACCCACCACCAGTACCGAGGAGCGGAGCACCACAGGAGCTTGAGAACCCAGAAATGATTGATCGACCATCCCTGGAAGCAGTTACAAGCCCGACGGTTTGTTGGAACTGCCGACAAACGGGGCATCAGTTCTATGCATGTGCAGCGGAGCCGACGCTTTTCTGTTACCGATGCGGGAAGGCAGACACGTACGCACCTGATTGCGCGAATCGCAAATTGCGAAAAAACTTGCCAGCGAGTGCCGCGAACACCCGTTGGCGCTCCTAAAACCCGGACGAACTAGTGCTGACCCCATCACTAGCTATGACCAAGCCCCAGACATGACTCCAATTCTGCTGACTCGCACCGCCAAACACAGTTCCCCCGAAGTTCCACAACCGACGCCATCCTTTGTCGAGGCGAACGCGCAGGGAAATGATAGCGAGGCGAAGGTTCCTTGCCATGTCAAACCTTTCCACGTCAGACTGCGGAATTATTTGGCTACTCGACAGCGCATCTTCCATGAGGAGTTGGCTACAACTGTCCCACCGCGAAGAAAGCGAGCCACGAGTCGGATGCGGAGCTTCTGGAGAAGGGTCAGGTAGTCGAGGAAGGTACTGAGGGACATACACTTAGACGAATTATTGAGGGATGAGGTTCGACCATATGCGTCAGTACACCTCCTGCAAAAACGATTGTCAGGTTTAGTCGATACGGGAGCCAGTGTGAATTGCATATCAGCCGATTTTGCAGGGGAGGTACTGGCAATGCACACGGACCAAATCCACAATTTTACCACCTGGCTGAGCACGGCGGACGGAACTCGTCACTCTGTAGTGGGAAAAATTACGGCGGATGTCACCTTTAAAGGAGTAACTAAATCTCTGGAATTTTACATCATACCTCAATTAACCCAGAATCTTTATCTAGGGGTGGATTTCGTTCGAAAATTTAACTTGGCCCCGGCACTGTTTTCCGGCACGACCCTGGAGTCCGTCACCACTGTTCCTGACCAAACTCAAACCACTCACTTATTACGACATACACTGGATGTGAATCAACAACTGCGACTTAACTCGGCTATATCGGATTTTCCATCGCATGAGAAGGAAGGTCTCGGGTGGACGGCCCTGGTGTTACACACAATAGATGTGAGGGATGATAAACCCATAAAACAGAGACATTTTGCCATATCTCCGGCGAAGGAAAAGTTGCTATATGCCGAAGTTGATCGAATGCTAGCACTAGGCGTGATCGAAGAATCGCAGAGCGCGTGGGCTTCCCCGGTCACCTTAGTTGTCAAGCCGAACAAGGTCCGGTTATGCTTAGATGCCAGACGCTTGAACGCCGTCACTGTCAAGGACGCATACCCTCCACCGTTGATTGAAGGTATTTTGAGTCGGTTGCCTAAAGCCCACTTCATCACGAGCTTAGACCTCAAGGACGCCTTCTGTCAAATTCCTTTAGACCCTGGCTCAAAGGAGAAAACAGCCTTCACAGTCCCAGTTCGGCCCCTGTATCAATTCGTGTCCATGCCATTCGGATTGTGCAATGCCCCTCAAACAATGACGCGCCTTATGGATAAGGTGATACCACCTTATTTACGGCACCAAGTTTTCGTTTACTTGGACGATCTGCTGCTTATAACCGAGACCTTTAACGAACACATCGACCTGCTTCAGGAGGTGGCTCTACACATCCGGAGGGCAGGGTTAACCATCAACATACAGAAGAGTCAGTTCGTGATGACGGAGGTGAAGTATTTAGGTCACATCATTGGGCATGGCAATATCAAGACCGACCCGGACAAGACTCAAGCAATTGACGTTTTCCCATTACCCAAGACCACCAAGCAATTACGCCGATTCCTAGGCTTATGCGGATGGTACCAGCGTTTTGTGCGTGACTCTGCCACCATAACCACTCCTTTGACTGACATGCTGCGTAAGGGACGTAAGTTCGTTTGGGAAGAGCCCAGCTTGCGAGTCATGTATACGCTTACTCCGAATTCCTATAAAAATAATTCTCACATAAATCAATTACTGCAAACGTTGCATTTACCCAAATGCAATGAATCTGCAACGGAAATGACATGTGCCGAACCTAGACAATAGGTAAGCAATTTACGCGGCGGCACATGTCCCATCGTAATCAAAATTACTTTCGCATAATTAATTCACGTGTCGCGAACTCATCATTTTTCGCATAATAAATAGAAGCGTATCCATGAACACCTTCAGTTTTTGCTAATTAGATGTAGAACGTTACGCTGTCCGAGTGAATACTCAAACGAAATTGTAATCAATAAAGTTCTTAAAGTTAAATGTAAAGTTCGTGTTTGGATTTCTTGATGTGCGCGGAGCACTTTCTTATTTTTTTATAGTTCGGTCAAACTAGACACAAAACTGGCGCAGTCGGTAAACGCCACAGTTCGAAAATCCGCGAAGGAACTAACGAAAAAGTGTGGTGACTATTTAAAAATAAAATCGGTTAAGTGCCGCGAAGGTGCCGATAAACTAAAAACACATAAATATTAAACAAAATAATAATCGGGAAAGCCGCGAAGATTAATACGGTTATTATTAACCTATATAATAAGATCAGAGCAGACACACGAAGCATAAAGGTCCGCTTAAAACTCGCAGTGAGGCTGCTGTAGAGATCTGATCGCCCATAAATTAATTTAAAAAGTGTGTAAAACAAACAAAGTTCCTAATAAGAAGTGAAAAGCAACATTTCAAACCGAACAAATTAAACCGGACAAATTGTACAAAGTTTCACAAAACTTGGAAACAGGTAACATAGCCTAAGATTTTTAAAAAACCCCATATAAAACGTGGATCCTGCTGGACGAAGAACAAGAAGAAGGAATATCTTCAACCAAGGACGGAACGACGCATACAGAATGGAAGAACTGGTTCAACAATTCCAACAACTTCAACTACAACTTGCTCAAAGGGAGGAGCAGGTCCAACAGTTGGCAACAGCTCTTCAACAAATTTCAAACAGACAATCATCAAACGATCATAACGATAAAATATTAAAGGAAATCAAATATATGAACAACTTTACCGGCGTCGGAGATATTACCATCAACGGCTTCCTGAGCAGTGTTGAATACTATTTGAGCAAAATTGACAATGAAGATTCAAAGAAAACAGCAGTAAGGACCATCTATTATGAGAAAATCCAAGGCGAGGCTAAGAACGCAATCATCAACATCCCAGAAACAGATAATTGGCAACTCATCAAGGATCAGCTAAAGCTACGTTTCAGACCAGACGTTCAACCGTGGGAAATCTACAAAAAAATCAACGAGCTAAAGGTGCACAATGTAAGCGAATTGGCTGAGGAAGTACAAAAAATTAAGTATAAGGCAGATGAACTAATAATCTATTATCAGGATAAAATGTTTATTGACCTTAGTAATGTTAATTCAATTCTAACAAATGTAGTGAAAGAAATGAGTCAGGGTGTTCTATTAGAAAAGATATACAGTGAGACAAATATTGATAAAATAATAGAAATTATGAGATCAAGAAGATTTGAAGATGAATGTATCAGACCAGAATTTAGAAAGGTCAAAATTTTCAAACCTAAATTCCACAAAAATAATTTCAAGGATTCTAATCCTAATTCCTCACAAAACAGACAGACTGACAAAAATTCTGACGGAGAGGATAATACAAAACAAAACAGACAATTTAATAAGTACAGACAAAAAGACAATGACAGTGGACAACAAAATAGTGGTCAAAATCAATTTTTCAGATCTCAGAACTCAAACAAATCGGGGCAAAATAAAGCCAATAACTTTTCAGGTCGTTCAAAACAAACATGGAAGTCTAAACTCCAACCGGGTATTGAGCCCATGGAAGTTGAGAATGCGCAATTCCATAGATCAAATATTGAAAAGGTTAAAAACCAAAACCAATCAAATAATTTATCTGATGAAGAAACCTTCTCTGACTCATCCCCTGAAATTAACCTAAATGAATATTTTTTTCGCAACTAGCCTCGGAACAATTGCCTTTGATTCAAATTACTATAAATAATGTTAAATATGTAGATTTAATTGATACTGGGGCATCATTCAGTGTAATTGATGACCGAATTAATACATTTAATAAGGTGAAAATCAAGCCAATCATATTTTCAACTATTACAGGAAAAGATAAGATCGAGTATGAAGTTCATACTCCATCGCCAGAAGAAATTGATCCTCCACCCTCACGAGCCTTGGTTCGGTGGAAGGTTAATAGGTTACAAAACCGAAAATATCAGTTCATAATCGGAACTGATTTACTAAATAATCTCGATACATTAATAGATTTCGAGAGAAAATTAATTATTTTAAATGGACATGCCATTAAATTTATTAATAGCCCTTATCCTTTTGATGAAGTAAATTCTTTAGAAGAAGTGCATGGTGATTATCTAAAAAGATTACAGTTAGATCACCTGAACAAAGAAGAATATGCCGAAATAATAAAACTGATAAAACGGTATGAGGGAATATTTTTCAAGGAGGGTGACAAACTCACGAGTACCCCCACAATAAAACATGAGATAAAGACTACAACCGAAAATCAAGTCAACTCAAAACTGTACAGGTATCCTCCTAAGCACGAAGCGGAGGTCCGAAAACAAATTGCGGAACTTGAAAAGCAAGGAATTATTCGAAAGAGTAATTCAATGTATTCAAGTCCTCTTATTATAGTACCGAAAAAATCGGACAACTCGGGGGAAAAGAAATTTCGTTTAGTGGTAGATTACAGAAAACTAAACGAAATAACATTGGATGATAAATTCCCATTGCCAAATATTGACTCTATCCTCGATAAACTAGGTAGAGCCCAATATTTTTCAACAATTGATTTAGCAAAAGGTTATCATCAAATTCTAGTCAAAGAGGAAGACAGGCATAAAACAGCCTTCGTAACACCTCACGGACTTTATGAATTTGTAAGAATGCCGTTTGGTCTAAAAAATGCACCAGCGACATTCCAGCGCCTAATGAATGACGTGTTAAGAGACTTCGTAAATAAATCATGTGTCGTTTATTTAGACGATATTCTGATTTTTAGCACCTCTTTAAAGGAACACATTAAATCGTTAACAGACATTTTTCAAACTTTGAAAGCACATCAACTTAAAATCCAGATAGATAAGTGCAATTTTATGAAGAAGGAGACCACATTCTTAGGTCATATTATCTCAAAAGATGGACTGAAACCAAATCCCGAAAAGGTTGAAATAATACAAAAATTAGAATTGCCAAAAACGCACAAACAGATAAAGAGCTTTCTAGGATTAACGGGTTACTACAGAAAGTTTATTAAGGACTACGCAAAAGTAGCTCAACCTATAACAAAGTATCTGAAAAAGGACCAAAAAGTTAATTGTAAAGATCCAAATTATATTAGCGCTTTTGAGAAACTAAAAGCCCTTATAATATCACATCCTGTTTTAAGATTTCCTGATTTTCAGAAACCCTTCCAATTAACAACGGACGCGTCTCAGTATGCAATTGGCGCCGTTTTGTCACAAAACGGGCATCCAGTGTGCTTTGCCTCGAGGACATTAAACTGTCATGAGCGGAATTACGCCACTACTGATAAGGAATTTCTTGCTATTATGTGGTCGGTCAATTATTTCAGACCGTATCTCTATGGTAACAAGTTTACTATTTATACGGACCACCAACCTATCAAATACCTTCATGCTAAATATAAAGGGAAGGACCTTTCGCCCAGGCATCAAAGATGGCTCTTAAAACTAGGAGAATATCATTTTGATATTGAGTACGTAAAGGGAAAAGAAAATAAGGTAGCGGATTTTCTCAGCCGTACTAATCAACCTAAGGAGTGTGATGAAAAGTCGACAAGCTCATTTAAACATACAAACTCTTTTTCAGATTTAGGAATAATATTTAACTTGGAAAGTCACGATAGTACAATAGCTACAAAACATTCTGCGGAAGAAGATCTACAAGATCATATACCTATTAAGGAGGAAATTGTAAATAAATATAGGACACAGTTAATATTGACAAATAATAAGATCCAAGAGTTAGAAGTTATTCATAAAAAGCGAATAATTTATATAGCGGAATACGATTTCGACAATTTACGCGAAATCCTTAGAAAGTACATAAAGAAGGGGATAACCGGCATTTATACGGAACTTGAAGACAGCAAATATAACATCTTGCAACAAACAATAAGGGAAATGTACTCAAATGACAGCCAAGTCAAGTTTATTCGATGCTCTTTTAGAGCTCAGGATATAAAAACGGAAACCGAAGCAGTAAAGCAAATATCTCTGTATCACAGAAAGGAAAGTATGCACTCCGGCATACAAGAAACTTTCAATTCTATAAAAAACAAGATCTATTATCCAAAATTACAGGAACTAATACAAATTGTACTCAACCAATGCGATGTCTGTCAAATGGCGAAATATGACAGAAAACCGATCAAACCTAAATTTAATTACACAGAAACACCCGACAGTAAAAACGAAATTATCAATATAGATATTTATACCTTCATGAAATATGATTTCTTAACAATAATAGATCGATTTTCGAAATTTGGCTCTGCTTACTTCCTACCTGACAAAAATCATATAACAATCATTGAAACTTTAGAAGAACATTTTGCAAAAATAGGAAAACCCAAGAAAATTACTGCAGGAAATGAATTAAATACTATTAACGTAAAGGAATTCTTAAAAGAAGAGGAAGTAGAACTACACATAACAAAAGCGCATAGCCATACAGGTAATGCTGACGTAGAACGTTTTCACAACACATTACTTTCGATATGCAGAACTTTAATATTAAATAAAACAAATTTTTCACCAAAACAAATAGTACAACAGGCTGTTAGAAACTACAACAATCGCTATCATTCAACTATCAAGTGTACCCCTATCGATGCTCAGGAACAACGAATAGACGCTTTAAAAATTAAAAATAACATCAACGAAGCAAAACAAAAATATTTGGAAAAAATAAATAAAAAACGTGAAAACTACGAGGAAACTAGGACGACTGGATTCATAAAGGACTATAAAGCTGTAAGACACAAAGAAAAACCAAGATATAGAAGGGCAAAATTACATAATGTCCATCCCACAAATATCAAAAGAGAATTAAAACATACAAATTTAAACGATTATTCAGAAGACGATATCGTTAAAACAGAGGATAAAAGAATTCTAGAAGCAGAAATAAAAGCTAAAGAAGGTCCTAACTCCGAGGTTTTGGTAAAGAAATTTAATTTATCAATAAAGAGGAGCGATGCAGCCACCTTACTAGGAAAAGAATGGTTAAACGACCAAATAATTAACTTTTACCTAAATTTGCTAGTAGAAAGAAGCTCACTAGACAATGCAAATAATCTTCCGAAAGTGTATGCAATGAATACATTTTTCACGCTGTGCCTAAACAAAACAGGATATAGTGCAGTTCGAAGATGGACACGGAAAGTGGATATATTCTCCTATGATTTAATAATAATTCCAGTTCACATAAACCAAACACATTGGTGCTTAGCCATAATAAGCCCAAAAGAAAAATACATTAAATATTATGATCCAATGAGGACTCCAAATACCGAAGTTCTAGATTTACTAGAAAATTATGTCAAGGAAGAATCGATGGACAAGAAAGATGAGGTTTTAGATTTTTCTTTTTGGAATAAGGAGCAAATTCTAAACGGTCCACTTCAACTAAATGCATATGACTGTGGTGTATTTAGCTGCACATTTGCTGAACATATAACTCGCAATTGTGAACCAAATTTTTCCCAAGAGGACATGGTTTATTTAAGGAAGAAAATGCTCGCAGATATTTTGCAAAGCAAAATTCAATAGTTTCAATAATTTAACCTTAACTTAAGTCGTTTAAATCATTTACCCTTAACAAATCAATTACTTTTTATTATGACATATCCAAGATTAAATACTTATTTTAGGTCATAATCATCATATGGTTGCTTCTAATCTCTATGGTAAAACCAACAACTGGGACATTAAATATACAACCAATATCGACTGAAAATGGCTTTACAATAATAAATATGGGAACAACGGAGGTTATTCAAGATGCTAGGACAATAATTCACGTACTCAATTTAACAGAATTTAGGCAGGCAATCGATTTAGCAGAGGAAAACATCAAACGGTTGAACCTTGGGAATGACTTGACTACTAGACAAGAACTAGAAACTATTCGTGCAAAGTTTAAAACTATTCAACCTAGTCCTAGAAAGAAAAGAGGTTTACTCAATATCGTTGGTACAGTAGAAAAATGGCTTTTTGGTACCATGAATGACGACGATAGAAAGGAAATCACTGAACACATGAAAACAGTAGAAATTAACGAAGACAAAACTATCGGTAACCTAAATAAGCAAATAGAAATCAATTCGCATATCAGTGACTCGATAAAAATTCTTAAAAACACCATTGAATCAGATAGAAATCAAATTACAAAAACTTACGAAGAAGTAACTGCTAATGAAAGAAAAATTATAGTAAAACAACTGCAGTTAGATCAAATGATAAGATTGCAGATGCTTAAAGAAAAACTAGACCAAATTATGGACAGCATAGCATTTACCCGACATGGTATTGTTCACCCAAGTTTATTGACAACTACTGAAATCTTGACAACAGGACTAGACTTTTACAGACTTAAAAACGCTAAAACAGGACTTTTGCAACTAGACAAGGACGAACTAACCCTTGCCATCAAAATTCCCAATAAATACAAAATAGTCGACCTTAAATTGATAACCCCAATCCCAAATAAAAACTTTTTAGAACTTAATATAGAAGATCAATTTGTTATTGAAATAAATCAAACAAAATATCAATATAGTGGAGAAATTCAATATGAAAAAGATCTCAAAATTGTAAACAATTGCATTGAAAAAAATAATTGCTTTACACAAATAAATAAACTTCAAGAAATTAAAAAATTGGATGATCAAACTATACTTTGTAAAAATATGAAAAATCAACAAATTATAAATTCTTGTGATGACAGATATATAAAACTAAACGGTAATTACTTAATAACATTCAATAATTGTACTATTCAAATCCTAAATGAAACCTTTAGTAGCAATGATATCAAATTTGTTGACAGATTTTATTATGAAGCAGACTATAATTTTAATTTTACCAAAAGAATTAATTTTGAAAATATTACCATACAACATATTGAAAATTTGGAACCTTTAGAAATTCTTAAATTCTACAAAACTATAAGTCTAATATTAGGAATAACAACAATTTCAATACTTATATGTATCATTTTTGCAATACTTACCATTTTTTATAAAATACATAAAACAAAAGAAATTATGAATGTAAACAAAAACATTAAAACAAATTGTAATGAAAAGGTTAGAATTCAGGAGGATTCTTATTGTAAGGGGGGAGAAGTCATGTATACGCTTACTCCGAATTCCTATAAAAATAATTCTCACATAAATCAATTACTGCAAACGTTGCATTTACCCAAATGCAACGAATCTGCAACGGAAATGACATGTGCCGAACCTAGACAATAGGTAAGCAATTTACGCGGCGGCACATGTCCCATCGTAATCAAAATTACTTTCGCATAATTAATTCACGTGTCGCGAACTCATCATTTTTCGCATAATAAATAGAAGCGTATCCATGAACACCTTCAGTTTTTGCTAATTAGATGTAGAACGTTACGCTGTCCGAGTGAGTACTCAAACGAAATTGTAATCAATAAAGTTCTTAAAGTTAAATGTAAAGTTCGTGTTTGGATTTCTTGATGTGCGCGGAGCACTTTCTTATTTTTTTATAGTTCGGTCAAACTAGACACAAAACTTGCGAGCCTTTGAAGAGCTAAAGAAGAGTCTGACAACAGCCCCCGTACTGCACAGCCCGGACTTTGACAAACCGTTCTCAAACCATTGTGACGCGAGTCAACATGGGGTGGGAGCAGTCTTAGTCCAGGTTGCACAAGACGGCGAGGAGAGACCTATAGCTTTCATGTCCCACAAGCTGAACCAGGCCCAGCGGAACTACATGGTCCCGGAGCAGGAATGCCTGGCGGCGGTGCTGGTTGTGAAACGTTTTCGAGCATATGTAGAAGGACATCCCTTTGAAATCGTCACGGATCATGCGTCACTGAAATGGCTGATGGGCCATACTGACCTCCACGGCCGCTTGGCCAGATGGGCCTTGAAATTACAGGTGTTTGTCTTCACGATAAGACACCGCAAGGGAAGTCAGCACGTGGTACCGGACACACTATCAAGGATGTTCGCCCCTGAAGGAGCCGAGTTGGCCCAGGAGGACGACTGCCCCCTATGGATCGACTTGGACCATCCCGCCTTCAAGTCAGCATATTATACCCAGCTGATGAATACGATTCAGGACCAGTTGCCACAGCTGCCAGAACTACGGGTGACGGAGGGATTTATATACAAGCGGACGAGACACGCCTCTGGAGACCCCATTCAAGAAGAGGAACAGTGGAAGTTATGGGTGCCCGAAGAACTGACCTGCGAATTGATTAAGTGGGCTCATGACCACCCATTGAGTGCACATGGCGGTTATGGTCGTACGCTTTGGCGACTGAAGACTTACTTCTTTTGGCCTAAGATGGCGCAGCAAGTGAAAAAGTACGTAGCCGCTTGTGAGCTGTGCAAATGCACTAAAGCGCCCAATTCTGTTCTTCGGCCCCCGATGGGAAAATTCGAACTACCGGAGCGGGTGTTCCAGCGCCTGTATATAGATCTCATCGGTCCGTACCCTCCCTCGACTTCGGGAGACACGGGGGCTGTCGTGGTCCTGGACCACTTGTCCAAATTTCCGATTGTGGAACCTCTTCGAAACCTGCACACCGGCCTCATAGTCAGTTTTCTGGAAAATCACGTTTTCCATATATTTGGAGTACCGGAGAAGCTGGTCTCCGACAATGGAGTTCAGTTCACCTCGTCTAGATTTCGGGAATTAATGGAAAAGTATGGCATTACACATCAGCGGACTGCCGTTTATTCTCCGCAAGCCAATGCGTCCGAGCGGTTGAACCGCACCCTCATAGCCGCCATTCGGGCCTACATCCAACCGGATCAGAACGATTGGGACCGCAGAATTTCCACCATCACCTGTGCCCTGCGTTCGTCTTATCACTCCACCTCAGGCAACTCCCCATACTTTGCTGTGTTCTGCCAGCATATGATTTGCCACGGAAACTCGTACCGGCTACTGCGGCAGTTGAAAGGGTTGGAAGACTCAATAGTGGTGCTGGAGCCGCACGAGAAACTTCAAATTCTACGAGAACGAATCCGGGAGAGGATTGAAAACAGTAGAAGGGTGGGGGAGGAGCGTTACAATCTGCGATCCCATCCTTCTGGCTTCAAGGCAGGCGACGAAATCTACCGACGGAATTTTAGACAAAGTGAAGCAGGTCGGCACTACACTGCCAAGCTAGACAAGAAGTTCGTGAAGTGTCGAGTCTTACAAGTTTTAAGTCCCACGCGGTACCTCATTGCGGACATGTCCGGAGGGGAGCTGGGAGTTTACCATGCCAAAGACCCACGATGCTGAGAGAAAAAAGAAAAAAAAACATCATAGGGCCAAGCAGCGTTTCCCTCAGTCTCCCTATCCCTGGTAGGCATCGTGGACACTGCCCTGTAATGAATCATGCGACGCCGCTGGCGACCACTACTAACACACCTTGCTGCTAGGTGGCTTGTCATTTCACTTGGTTACGACGGGCGCACATCCCACGGCAATTTCGTCGTGGGACGTCAAGAGGAAGTGACAGCCACATGGCAGTGAAGTGTGCACGTAGTGGCCGCCGCCCAAGAAGAAGCAAGAACTGAAAGAAAGGAATAACAGGCTAAAAGGTAAGGAATCGTCCCGATACCGAATTTGTCTATACAATTGCCATTTATCATGTTAAATACGCACAAAATGACAAAAGTCAATTGCAGGTATCAACCGATAAATGAGGGTATTGCTTGAACTGGACGCCTCGCAACATCCCAACATTGTCAAATTAATAGAAGTATGCCATGGTCAACGGCTTGAACGTGAAGGCCAGTTAGTAACATTTTTGGTATTTGAGCATCTGGAACAAGAAGCCCAATGACTACAGAGTGATGGAGAATGCGTTGTTTTGAGGGACAGGAAGCTTAATATTGCTCCTGCTATTAAGAAACAGACTATATGTGCAACAAATGGTGCCGTTTATTATGCCGCTACTCCACCGGCTCCGATAAGCAACATGCCTATTGATCAGTTTGCAGCAGTTTACCCACCAGCAGGTGTGCCAACAATATATCCACCTTCAATGCCGTACCAGCCGTTTTATCAGTACTACAGTGTGCCAATGAATGTTCCCACCATTTGGCCTCGGAACTATCAAGGTAATTAGGTTTGCTTGGATTATGTTGAGTGTGATGTTGTACACACAGGATATGATTGTTTCGATTGTGTTTTTAATTTAATTTCGACCGTTTTGGATGAAACGTTTGTTAAAATTAGCTGAACAGTCCCTACTTCATGAAATAAGCACTTGAATTTAATTTTGCTGAAGGTACTACTATGATTAAAACAAAAATAACAAACGAAAATATGTAATTATAATCGAAAACAAAACGACTTTGTTGTGGGTATAATGAGGCTACACCAAAGATTGTTTGATTTTGAGACACACACACACAAGGAGGTAGACAGGACTTTGTGTGTAAGATACAGAATTCTTAGACAACAAAATACAAAACGAGAAGGCGTATTTATTAAGATTATATATATTTATCAGTAAAAAACCCTAAATACAAATGAAAACCACTTCATTATTAATCTAAACTATACATTATAAAGTAATTAGATAAAACTAGATGCGAGTAATAAGATAAACCTCTAGGCTATATACAATGATAAACACATACTAGTAGAACAGAATGATAAATAATATATTTGTAAACAAAGCATAGAATAGATATATGAATTGTGCTGCGAGATGCGGCGAGCAATACGCAAGAAACATGCGGATTTGATTAGAGGCAAGAGACGAAGTTCGCGAACATCCGCTTCGACTCCGTAACACGTCAATATATTTTAACACGACCGTGCAACCTACAAGCAGAAATTCAAAACAAAATCAAAATCGTAGCATCCAAGCGATATCCAACATCCGCGCGGCAGTACGGCTTTAGAGCAGGACGTTCTACCATTGATGCGATTGCAGAGGTGGTGAACGCGGTCCAAAAGGCAGAGGTATGTAGTCGCACCAAGCGACGGATCGTCCTGTTGGTGACACTCGACGTCAGGAATGCCTTCAACTCCGCTAGATGGGTGGATATTCTGGATACGCTGGAAAACTCTTTTCAAGTTCCAGAATATCTAATGCGGCTTTTGAGGAACTACCTAAAGGACCGAAGCCTGCTCTACGACACGACACAGGGCCAACGAAGGATGGCGGTTACATCGGGTGTTGCCCAGGGATCTATCCTTGGTCCGGACCTGTGGAACGTGTCTTACGACGGGCTACTGAGACTTGAGATGCCAGATGAGTCGCGCTTGGTCGGCTATGCGGATGATGTTGCGGCTCTGGTCGCCGGACGCACCGTTGAACAAGCGCAACTTAGGCTAGGTATGCTAATGCGCCGAGTGAGGGACTGGATGACTACTCGTGGGCTCAGTCTAGCACTGGAGAAAACCGAAGTGGTCATCTTGACAAAAAAGAGAATCCCTAGAGTAAGGATGATCAGTATTGAAGATATACAGATCGAATCGAAGCCAGCGGTGAAGTACCTGGGGCTACTGATCGACTCGAAGATGAGTTTCTCTGAGCAAATCAGGGCAACGGCTGAGAAGGCTGCTTCGGTCGACTTATGGCCAACGTAGGGGGACCCAGCCCATCAAGAAGACGCCTCTTGATGAGTGCTGTAGGGTCAGTGCTACTGTACGGAGCAGAGGTATGGGGCGACGCTCTCAGCAAGGAGGTATACCGAAAACGATTGGCACAGGTACAGAGAAGAGGAGCACTGAGAATTGCATCTTCGTATCCAACAGTCTCCGACTCGGCGGTGAGAGTGATTGCAGGCGTGATACCTGTCGCCCTCCTTGCTAGAGGTGGACTGCGCGCCTCATCCCGGATGTGAGACCGTGGCTAAATCGAAAGCATGGTGAGACTGACTTCTATCTGACCCAGCTTTTGAGCGGGCACGGGTGTTTTCAGTCTTACCTGCACAAGATCGGCAAGTCACGGTCTCCTGATTGTCGGTTTTGCCCAGGAGAAGAGGACAATGCCTGTCACACATTTTTTGCGTGTACGAAATGGGCCAGGCTGCGAAGGGAACTCTACAGGGAGACGGGAGAGCTCACCCCGGATAATATAGTTGCGGTGATGCTCGAATCGGTTGACAAATGGAACCAGGTGGCACATTATGCTCGGGCAGTCCTAAAATATAAAAGGGACTCACAGCAGCCGGAGGCGCTGGGGCTGGGGGATCGCTCTTCTGGCAATTCCTCTTCCCCCCTCCCCTCCTGCTAGGAAAGGGACTCCCCAGCTTGAAGGCGCCCCACGGCGTAACAAAACGAGACCTGGCCCGAAGTAATGTGTCAAACGGTTCCAGGCTAGGTTCTCAGATTGACAGGGGAGGTGTTTAGTGGGTAGTCCAAAGGTATCCTCCATGGGAGTCCCACACTGCCAGACTCGGCGGGCATAAATGCCTTCACCTCCCTACCACAAAAAAAAAAAAAAAAAAAAAAAAAAAAAAAAAAAAACATCCGCGCGTTAGAAAGAAAAAACTTCGGATCGGTAACTAAGGTTGATGTTGGTATTAAAATCGAACGATATTTAGAAAGCGACCAAAGATTAAAAGATAAAGAACACAGCGCATTTCTTTTGAGATGCCTTTTTTTATATATACATTATAATTAATTGTATACAGAAGTCATTAAACCCATACAAAACTCTAAAAAAAAATATATATTTATATAAGAATTATAATAATAACACAAACAAACCGGAAAAGATAGTAGGTATTCGATTGAAATTAAATATAACGATATGCCCAAACAACCAAATGGTAGATAAACCTCAAGGACAGGTCCACAAAGTAATTAACAGAGTAAAAAAGAAATTATCTGTTTTTACACAATACTGATAGAGAAGTTTTTGACAAGAGAGCTTTAGGGGAATATTTTATTCTTAAAGAATGAAAAAGTAGAAACAAAACCATTATAAGCCATAGTGTCGAAATAGTCAATATGGAAGAATGCTTTGCTGATGATGATAATGATGGCACTAAATTTGCCTCAGAAAATGTTTGACCTGTTTCATTGAATTTTATATACGAACCAAATATAAATATTATTTAGAACCAGAAATAAGCTTGAAAATGGAAAGTAATCATTGTTTAGAGAATCCGAGTTGATTTTAATACATTTACATTTCATTTCACTACTTACGTATTGTCTAGCATAATAAAAATAAATTATTGTAATAAAGTCAGCGTCCACGCAAAAAGCTGCACGGTTAGTAAGAAAAATTTATTATATTCGGAAATTGTCATGCTCTGTTATAATTTTTTCGGCAAGAAGTCAGTCGATAGGAACGGTACAGTCACTATTTCTTAATGAAAGTCAAAAATAGAAAAACTTGAAAACATCAAAACAACAAAACAATACGTAAGAAAACAATCGAACGCACAAAATTTTTGTAATCGTGTTTAGATACTTTAATGTTTTTTAAATAACTTAAAAACGTAAGTAACTATTTGAAGACGTCTAATGTAATAGAAAACCATTCATTTAAGCTCTCATCTGTAAAAGGAAAAACAATAATTTCCATTTAATATTTTCCTTTCTAATTATTTTATAATTCCAATTTGAATATGAACTCTTCCAACAGAACCATGGTTTAATATACTTGATAATTTTTCGAGTATTTAAAAATACAAGAAAAACAACCGCAAACAAACAAATCTTAAAAATTTTTTAGATCTAAATTTAATTTGTCTTCTGAAGCGAAAAACAAATGAAAATACAGAACGAATTGCTTTTAATTTTATTTTTTTTGATAAAAAAAACGAAAAACACGCAATTATTAGATATTTTTATGCCTCTTAATCAATGAAAATAATAAGCTTAATATGAACTGCTAACTAAAAACATGACTTTCCTTTCCAGTGGTTCTTTCTTTCAACGGGAAATAGAGTGCATGGTAAGTATGCCGTCGCGAGGGTAGGGTTTGAGAAAATCCGCTGAGGTCGGTTTTGCGTTTCGCGCGGTACGCGGTACCTTTGTTGTTTTGCCTTTTTATTAGCGTAGCTTTCGTCGGGTTGAGTTAGCGTAGCATATTTTTCGGTACCGCGTCGGAAATTCGGGAACGCGAAGTAAAAATTAGATTTTTGTCCTTGACTGATTAAATGAAGAAATACGGAGTAACGTGAAGTAGGTTTCCTCTCCGTATGGTTTTGTTTTGTGACGCATTTGAAAACGGGCATGTATTGGTGGCTGAAGATTGTAGATGAGCGTAATCCGTTCGGAGACCCGCGACCGAAATCCTCTCCGATCTAGCTGGCCGACAAGCAGCCACCGCGTGAATGGATTACGGTGCACGGATTGGTTGACCGGTTGGTACCATCCGTTGGCACTACTCAGACCTAACGTCATGAACCGATGAGAGGTCGGTTCCTCGTTCGGACGTAGAAATCAAAATCATTACAAGGTAATCAGATCTGAAATCCGTTTTACTTTGGTATATGAAGTAACAATAACAGCAGAAGATTTGAATGATTGCCAAAATATGCTTGTCTATTGTATGAAAAAAATCTCCCTTGCGAACCCTTTAAATACATTATATAGTAGTACGAGGCTATTATACACCTAGAAAATGGTCACCACTATGTTGTTAGCACATACGCATTATTCTAGCAGAATTTATAATAAAAGAGAGTTGTACGTCTGAAGGGGAAGTTGATGTTAATTCGTTAGTGGTACGATTACCTCTTGGTCATGTAGTTTTTTTAAAATTATCGGAGCATCCTCCATCCATTCTAAAAAGCTCTAAGGCCACCTTAGGAACCTTTATAAAATTAAATAGGCAATCAACCAGCATCTGGAATCACTAAGTCTTCGTATTTTGTTATTTGCGCATTAATCAAAATAAAACGAAAGAAAATGTTAAATTAAATATTACAACAATAAGTCTAATAAAGTTTAGTTGGTCATTTGAACTTGAAACAAGGAATGAATAGGTGATAAGCAATATTAAAATAGAAATAAATTTTGTGAATTCAATGAAAAGCAAATCTGATTAAAACTTCATAGCGAAAGATATTTAAGCTGAAATTTTATAAATATATTACCATTTCTATAATATATACATTACGATGAAATAAAATGGGATTAATATATATTTTAGTGGTTACTAAACATTTACATTTACATATAATTCATCATCACCTGCAATATGCACCGGTCTATAATATATATGGCATTATACAAAAATATCACATATGAGAAACATAATTCATTTCATCCAAGCTCTTAACTATACATACATACCCATATAAGAGAATTAAAAAATTAGTGGATGGAGTGTAATGGAAACTGCATGTGATGATTGCACATTGATTAATTAGTGTATGATGTAGTAATTGTAATGAGATTGGAAAACCCCGTGTTTCAAAGTAACAATACGGAAATAAATTTTTGATTTTGAAAAAAAAGAAGATGAAAAAAGCTAACGCATATTATATTTGCAGAAAATATTAAATTAAATTTGAAAACTGAAAAGCTATGGAAAGCAAAAACAATTAAATTTATTATTGAAATTCACTGTAGCATACATTATCGTACATGTTCTAATCTAAAAAAAAAGCCACAGATAAAGAGAAATAATTATACAAACATAGTAAACTAAAAATAAAATTCAAAAGAAAGAAAACAATAACAAACTACCGGATTTTGCTGTATATGTAATTTAACTTGTTAAAAAAACATTTGATTAAAAGGAAATAAATCATCAAAGATGCCCACATAGAAAATATGCACTTGTTAAAAATTTAGAAAATGAAGAGAATTAATTTTAAAATGGTAGAATTAATAAACAACATAAATTGCTAATCTAACAAGACTTTTCTTTCCAGCCAGCCCTTCTTTTTTTCAGCGGGAAGAAGAGCGTATGGTAAGTATGGCGTGAAGAGGGTAGGATTTTAGAAATCCGCGGAAGGTCGGTGTTGCGTGCGGTACGCAGTACCTTCGTTTGCCTTGCCTTTTTCTTAGCGTAGAGTTCTTCGGGATCGAATTAACGTAGAGTATTCTTCGGTACCGCGTCGGTAAAATTCGGGAGCGCGAAATTGAATTTACGTTTTTATTATTGACTGGAATGATGAAGAAATACGGAATAAAGTGAAGTAGGTTTCCCTTCCGTATGTTTGAATTGTTCAAGCGTTTGAAACGGGTACTTAATGGTGGGTGAAATACGTAATTGAGCGTAATCCATTTAAATGGATTACGGGTGCACGGACTGGTTGACTGGTTGGTACCGTTCGTTGGCACGACTCAGACTTCACGTCTAGAACCGACGAGAGGTCGGTTCCGATCGTCCATTGTCATCCTATTGGGTGCCTCATCTATTCAGGTTGGCTCCAAGGTATATAAAATTACTCACTTTCAAGGTTATTGTCGCCTATGGTCAGGTTTTGTCGAACTGGAGTGTTCTTCTTCGCTTGAATCATGAATTTCGCTTTCGTTTCACGTATTTGTTGGCTGATTCGGTTTGCTTCAGGTTCTATCAATTGTGTGGACTTGAACATTAGTGTATCCGATGTTTCAGCTGATGTTTTCCTGATGGTGTGTTCGAGCGCAATATCAAAGAGAGTCGGGGCAAGCCCATTTCCTTGTTTTAAGCCTGATTCCATAATGAAGCTGTCCATTAGTCCATCGTTTACCTTGATCTGAGGCTCTGTGATTAGTATCGTGATCCTGTCCATCCGGACTAGTTTTGTTGGAACGCCAAAGTCAAGCATTATTTTGTACAGCGTGATACGGGAACCGCAGTCCAAATATTGCTCGGTTCGTGTTCCGTCGTTCCTCTCTGTGTACTGTAAGTGACAACATACATATACGAAAAGCTGCAAATTGTAATCAATGCATCTGTGGGCGCGGTGTCGTATCATGGATTAGCAGAAGTGGGTGTGTATCCATACTCGTATTAAGTATCAAACATATACACACAAGACTTCGCAATCAAACGTACCGCCTAGCGGAACGAATTGGTTACATGTATTGCAAATCGAGCGAAAGCTTTAGCTTTGTGGTTGCACCAGTCACAGAGAGATGACACTAAATACGTTAAACTGTTTTGTTGTTGAACTTTGATCTTTTTTTAAATGGTAAATTTTCTTCATTATTTTAGTTGGTAAGCAATAAAGTCAGCATAATTAAAGTATAAAAGAAAATTAAAGACACAAGAAAATCGAGAAGTATTTCTCCATTCTCTGGCTCAAGGCGTGTGCCCGAGCTTATTCTATCCCAAAGCACTTAGCCCGGGATAAGTCAATTTAGGATACGTTCAACTGCGTACTCAAGGCATCAGCCCGAGTATCAACGCCCCAAGGCAGTTATGCCTGGGGCCTGCAGTTGAACTAGTAATTGATTGATTTATCAATCTGACTGCGTACTCAAGGCATCAGCCCGAGTATTAGCGTCCCAAGGCTTTGTGCCCGGGGCTAGCAGTTGGAATATAATCAATCGATTCTTTAATATAACTGCGTGCTCAAGGCGTCAGCCCGAGCAACAGTTGAAGTTTTAATTAAATTCATTTGTTTTTCTCTGGTAACAAAAATAATAAAAGAAAATAATAATCGTGCGAATTAACTAACTTTATCCACATACCGACATTCAACCTCATTAACTACTCAATTAATACTCTAAATTTATTGATATGCGGACATATATAAATCGCATTAACTAGTTTTTTAATAAATTAATCACCTTGAAAAAATTCATGTTTAAAATATTGTATTGACCAGTAGCATGTAAGTGGTATTACAGTAAGATTCCTATCTGCAGCAGGGGAGCCTTGATGTATACATAGGGTACATAACATATCAAGCTCCCAGCGCATGCCAGTATACATAGGATGTATTGGTATTGTGCAAAAATTTGGCGCAGCCGGTAGGATATCGGTTTTGCAAACACCAAAATGTAGCGCATTGTGTAGGAAAATCAAATGGGATATAAGTCTTTCCTCCCAGCCGATATCCGAAACCACTCAATTTCTGTATGTTATCATTGCTACTTACATTGTCAATGAAACTAGATCAGTTTTCTCAAATTTAAAAAAAAAAACCAATCTCATTGATCATTTAAATAACAAGCATATAATTTTAATATCCAATATTTTATATTCCAAAATCTAATCTAGTCTATTTTAAAATCAATCAAATAAACTTCCAAATGATTCAAACTTAATTTGACGTACAACTTATCAAAATGATAAAGTTTCAGTTGACTTACATGCAAAACAATCAACAGTATAAGTAAACATCAAACATAAGCAAGCATAATGAAAACATACATAACGAGTAAACAAACTCGTGTCCATCGTTATATCAACATAACATCTTTTATCGCTCAAACAGCTGACACAATAATAATAACAATAACGCGCACCCACATGAATATTCAAGTCTTATCTTTAAAATTGATCTAGCATTCGAATAATTTCTTGAGAGCCTTTAATGAAGATGAAATTAATGAATAGACGTTTGAGCAATAATTTTTAATACAATCAGATTAAAGTGCGAATAAATAAGCCATCCACGTGAAATGAATATAAAATTTAGATACAAGAGGCAATTTTTCAATGCAAATGCTCAGCACGAAACAAAAATAATTTCAAGTTTTACTGAACTAATCCAAATGTAGGAACTGTGAAATAAACGACTTAATTAATATAACCCAATACAATATAGGCCAACTCAATACAAACAAATTTACCCTTAAACCAATTATCCCTTTCAATTCCCATTTTTTCTCCCCCACGAATGACAAAATATGAATTCAACACTCAATTTGCAATTTCAAAGTATTAGCAGTAATAAAAAGGAAACTAGTGGCAGTCAAGCCGATAAATCCCGGCAAGCTTTTATAAATAAATAGGAAAACAAAATAAGTTGAGCGGTTCCCCGAAAACCCACTGTCGACAGCCACAAATGTGGTCCCTTCAAAACAAAACTGTCGGCAGCCTCTCAGCCTTTAGTCTAAGTAAAAAAAAAGATAGCCTCTGAGCCGTCAACCGAAGCTGTGGGTGGACACGCTATTTTTAATAACAAGTCGGTAAGAAAACCGACAATAGCCTCTGAGCCGTTACCCCTAGTTGTCAGCGGACACGCTATTTTTAGTTATAAGGCACAACAGAAACTCATAATAGCCTCTGAGTCATCGGCCGAAGCTGTCGGTGGACACGCTAATCTTAACTACAAGTCGGTAAGAAAACCGACAATAGCCTCTGAGCCGTGGGCCCTAGTTGTCAGCGGACACGCTATTTTTAGTTGTAAGTCACTATAGAAATAAACAAAAGCCTCTGAGCTACCCGACTTCACCCGTCGGCAGACACGCTACATTCATTTGATATTAAGACAATATACCAACCAATCGGAGCCTCTGTGCTGTTGAACTAAAATGGTTTGCAGACACGCTTCCACTAGTCACTACGTTTCCCTGCTAAATAAATACATTCTAACTGCTAACTACTAAATAACTCACGATTTAAACCCCTGTGGTTAACGCAAAAAATTTAAAACCCACCCGTTTCCCACCCTTTAATATTACACGTATCTTCGAGATAGATATCAACAATTTTAACGAACGAAGTGACCTCGCACGGCACTGTACTGTCCTCGAGCAAAGTCGGGGACAGCCTTACGCTAAACCGAACATATACTCACTAGGGAGAAATTCAACGGAAAATATAGGGTCTCAAATGGAGGCCGAAACTATATGCTCCTTTGCCCAACATAAAGTGATAGTTTTGTTTCGACTCTTCCTCGCAAGATATATTTAACGTAATATTTCTCCTTAACAGCCCACCCATTTCCAACCCTTTCACTTTACACGTATCCTCGAGATCGAGATCAACAGTTTTAACAAACGGCTGTACTGTCCTCCAGCAAAGTCGGGGACAGCATTACGCTAAACTCAACAGACACTCACTAGGGAGAAATTCGACGGAACATATAGGGTCTTAAATGAAGGCCGAAACTATCTGCTTCCATGCCCAACATAAAGTGATAGTTTTGTTTCGACTCTTTCTCGCAAGATATTTTTAACTTAACAGTTTGCTGAAATCATTCAAACTTTATATCATAACTTTCAAGCTTAAGACCTTTCCTTCTAATTTTATTTCCTCAATAACATTAATTATAACATACCCAACGTTTCTATATTTAATTAAAAAAAAAACTACTAAATAATACGTAGTTTTCGATTTATCAATAATCTGCAGCTATTTACACTTAATTAAAAGACAGAGCGTAATAATTCAAATAAATTTCCCTTTGTACTATCTCATATAAATACAGGAGTTGCAATAGACAGTTTGAACCAATCAAATAACGACTAAAGGCCTATACCTTAAAAGCTACATAATCCCACGCAAGCCCTACCCACTACAAACTACATAAAGCAAACCTAATAGAAACAAATCATCTTCATTACGATTACCCGCCAACCACAAATTAGCATGCATAATGTACAAAGCATAGAATTCCGGACAATGGGCGCATGTGAAAGCTAAAAAAAAACATACAATTTGCTCATTCGTAATTGCAGAGACAAAGCTATTCTCCTTATAATCTTATCTTGAAACCTCATTAAGCTCCTTCATTGTAAATTATCAATCTTTGTTTCCCACTAACAACATTAACGATCCACATTAAGAGAAAAAACCAATTAAAGCTTTAGCAATGAAGCAACAACAACAACTCGCAAGCTATTCCCTTGCAAAGCTAATAATTCCCGAACAAAAACGATCGTATCGATTTTACGTTCCCCATGGAGAATTTAACAGGGTTGTTCCCAAAACAAACCAGCATCTAGAGCTTCATATACTAACAAATTTCCCTACTAACCTATTAACTTAATGTATTATTTGCAAAGTACATAACCAAAAGCTTATTTAGCAAGCTTTTCGTTATAGTCTATGAAAATTTAATAAGCAAGAAAAATGAAGCAAATCATAGAGGTACATACTGGAGACGGCGAGCTTTCAATTCCTATGGAAAGCGTTGAAGTCGCTTAACACAATCAAACTGTAATGATTTTCAACATTCTACGTTCGAACGCGGAACCGACCTCTCATCGGTTCTAGACGTTAAGTCTGAGTAGTGCCAATGGATGGTACCAACAGGTCAACCAATCCGTGCACCGTAACCCATTCACGCGGTGGCTGCTTGTCGGCCAGCTAGTTCGGAGAGGATTTCGGTCGCGGGTCTCCGAAGGGGTTACGCTCAATTACAATATTTCAGCCACCTGAACATGCCCGTTTTCCAAACGCGTCAACAACTACTCATCCAGAACGGGAAACCTACGTTACGTTAATTCTGGATGTGATCTCTCCACAGATCTCAAATCAAAAACGCTACAAAATCCCATAGGCGCGTTACCGAATCACCGACGCGGTACCAGAAAATAAGCTAACCTACCCCAAGTCCAAAATAACCTACTCTAAGAAAAAAAACGAGCGCAAACAAGGGTACCGCGGACCGTAACCGGAACGCGAAACCGACCTCCGCGGATTTGTCGAAACCCTACCCTCGCGACGGCATACCTACCCTGCACTCACTTTCTCGCTGAAACAGAACGAGCCACTGAAAAGGAAAGTCTTTAATCCATTAGCAATTCATAATTTTATTCATTTGATTGAAATATATATGTATAAAAGTTCCTTGTCAAAATACTCATTTAAAAATTATTGACTTTTTTAAGCTAATTTCCCGAATTCAAAACAAACATATAATCGATTTGACAGAAATTTACAAAAAAAAATCTAATGAAGTACATCAACACGATTTTTATACACATCGTTCGTCATTCAAGAATCTCGATTCATGTATTTAAAATGTTTTTCTTCATTTTTATTATTACTAATGACCTCATTATTCTTAGTAAAAAAATGACAATTCGACCTTCAATTTTTTTATCCTGATTGGTTTTTCTTCATATATTCACTAGTCAAAAATTAAATGTTCTTCTCTATAAAAGATACTTTTAAGTTCTTTATATAATTGAGTGTAAACCAAAAGGACTTGCTCCACAATTTAATTGTGTTTTTCTTTTTTTTTCTTTTTAATTTTACTTTAGTGATTTTTCATTAATTTTTACTTCTCAAGTTTGTCATGATTGGCTTTTTAATGCGGACTTTATCAAATATACATGTTGACCTAGTTTCTTCCCAAAAAAAAACAAAAAAAAATATGCGCATTTACAACATAGTTTTTCTTTTCCTTTTTTTTCTTCTTTCTTCTGTTAACTCCCTATTATATACTTTTATTAGCATCTAGTTCAGAACGAATGAATCTCCTTAAGCGGTGTTCCTTTCTCACGGATTTTAGTTACTTATAGGTAGATTTTATACAAACTTTTATTACATAGAGGTTTTCACATAAAATACATGAAACACTCAATTTGATTTCTTTTAATTCAATCAACGAGCAAAATTAAGATTGCAAACATTCAGGTTGTTGTAAATATGTATAGATTTAAAACACCGGAAATCACTGCTTTTGACTTTCTTCAATGATATTGACATGTTCTTAACTAATTCAACATTTTCATAACCTACTGAAATTGCAATATTAGCTTTTATCGCTTCTTTAACTTTCAGGCACTCTAATAAAACTTTGCTCCCAAATAACTTTAAATTTCCGATATCGCATTTCTTTATCATTAAAAATTTCATACGGTCTCCTTTTCTCAAGAGTATTTGCTAATCTTCTATTCTTCAAATATTTTAGGTGTTAATTTCATCCAGAATCATAGATTTATAAAGTTGTGAAGACTCGGAACAGTTCTGAGGTACCAAATCATGCATCAAACAAATTTGAATAAATCCGCTTCTACAGCCCTATTTGCGCTTATTAACAAATAGTTTCCGCCGCGTCTATCGTTCATTTTTGCGTGTTTACGATTTAATGAAGAGGATTTCGCGCCATACAAACACCCCTTCGAACCGAACAAACATCAGTGGGTGCCGGTGATGGGATTGAGGCTGTACTTACAGTTGATGCGATAAATGCTGATGAAGCTGTTGGTGATGAACTTCCGCTTGGACTTGCCGCACTGCTGGTATGAATATTGTTCTTTATATGGCTCAGTTATTTCCAGTTCTTGATTCCTTTCAGCTTCTTTTGGTGGATATTCTACATATACTTTTTCGCCTGGTATTTCCGATTTAAATAGATCACCATCAACTCCTTCAATAATAAACGATTCCAGTTCGGTCTCATCTTGTTGGCATTTCAACGAACTCCCGTCATTAGATTGATAATTCTTCGGTGTGCATTTTGCACAAATATATTTTGGGAGGCCACCGTTCAATTTAATTCCAGAAGGCGCAATTGATCTTAGCATTTGAAGAATCTCCAAATTCTTCGCATCGATTCGGAAGCGAATGCTTAGCAGAGCCAAGGGAAAATTGCAGGACTTGGAGGAGAGCTGTGAGTCAGTCACCTCCAGCGCCACTTCTTCACTGGTTTCCAGGTATGGGCGCTTGTGCACGTGGGGCCAAACATCCCCTTCTGGGCTAATTGCTCCAGTTCCAAGGGGCATGAATCCCTAGTCACAGCAAGGGGAGACTGGTACGATGTTGTCCTACCCTATTGTAGCCCTTTCTCCTGCTTCCTACAGCATGTGCGCACACGCGGTAAAGCTCACTTTCACTTCCAAACGGGTCGAAAGGCGCGGCGACGTGTCAAAAAATCACTTTTCCACTCTGTAATACCGGAACTTTCACTTGTCAAATTGACTACTTGTTTTCTCATCGGACAAAACAGATGTATGGAATGGAACGCCACATGGCGGCAGTGTGCATCTCCATTTGTCGCCAGTGGCATAGCTTTTTGATGGCCACGTTGGAGGGGGCATTCCCAGATGGATATGTCTCGAAATGCGTCGGGGTTTCGTTTAATATTCTGTTTCAAATATTTAAATCCACAGATCTAAATATTTGGAGATAAAAAATATTTTCTGCGCAACGATATCCGCACGAAAGATGAAGTCCGCTTGCATTTCGAGGTCATACCCATCTGGCCGAGTGCAAGGGTTCGGGATCGGAATCACTTCGATTCCCGGGCGTAGGCGTCACATTACACATTCCCCCCCCCCAAAATCGAAGTAATTACGATCCCGCCTCCTATGTAAAAGGTCTTGGTTAGGGCCGTGGCGGGTCGAAGGTCGATTTCGAGGAATAGGCTACAACCATGTTCGTGAAGACTCGACAGTGACTATACCGTAGGGAGTCAGGTGTTATTCGCAGGTCTCCGTCCAGGCAGAGATTTAGGTAAGCCAAGGTTTTTCGTGGGAAATAGTTGCACTTCATCGTCTAAGGTCTTTTGCGTGGTAAATTCCCAGGGTTTTACCGGCCATGTCCGCGATGAGGTATCGGGTGGGGCTTATTACTTGTAGGACTCGACACTTCACGAATTTCTTGTCTAGTTTGGCATTGTAATGTCGGGTGGCATCGCTCTGTCGGAAGTTTCGACGATATATCTCGTCGCCTGCCTTGAAGCCAGAAGGATGAGATCGCAAGTTGTACCGCTCCTCTCCCATCCGTCGACTTTCTTCAATCTTCTCCCGCAGTTTATCTCGCAGAAGTTGGAGCTTTTCGTGCGGTTCCAGAGCCACGATTGGGTCCTCTAGTGATTTCAGCTGCCGCAATAGCCGGTAGGCGCTTCCGTGACAGATCATGTACTGGCCGAACACTGCGAAATACGGCGAAATGCCGGTAGTGGCGTGGTACGACGAGCGCAGAGCACTAGTGATGGTGGACAACTTGCGATCCCAGTCCTTCTGATTCGGGTGGACATAGGCGCGAATGGCCGCTATGAGCGTACGGCTCAGTCGTTCGGATGCGTTGGCTTGTGGTGAATAGACGGCAGTTCGTTGGTGGATGATGCCGTATTTGGACATTAGGTCTCGGAACTTGCTGGAGGTGAACTGGACCCCATTGTCGGAGACAAGTTTCTCCGGAACTCCAAACATGTGAAAGACTCGGTTCTCCAAGAAGCTGATTATAGGTCCAGTGTGCATGTTACGTAGTGGTTCTATGATAGAGAATTTAGAGAGCTGGTCCAGGACCACGACAGCTCCCGTGTGACCAGAAGTAGATCGAGGGTAAGGACCGATAAGATCAATGTACAAGCGTTGGAACACGCGTTCGGGGACCTCAACCTTACCCATGGGAGGCCGAAGAATGGTGTTGGGCGCTTTAGTGCACTTGCATAGCTCACAAGAGGCTACGTACGCTTTTATCTGTTGTGCCATCTTAGGCCAAAAGAAACAGGTTTTCAACCGCCTAAGTGTACGACCGTATCCGCCGTGCGCACTTGATGGGTGGTCATGGGCCCGTCTGATAAGATCAGTGGTTAATTCTTCGGGCACCCACAACTTCCACTGTTCTTCTTCTTGTATGGGGTCTCCGGATGCGTGTCCCATCCGCTTATAAATAAATCCATCCGTCAACCGCAGTTCAGGAAGCTGGGGCAGTTGATTCTGGATAGTGTGAATCAGTTGGGTGTAGGTTGCTGACTTGAAGGCAGGATGGTCCAGATCGATCAATTGGGGGCTGTCGTACTCTTGGACCAACTCGGCTCCTTCAGGGGCGAACATTCTGGATAGGGTGTCGGGGACTACATGCTGGCTTCCCTTTCGGTGGTGAATTGTGAAGTCAAATGCCTGTAGTTTCAGTGCCCACCTGGCCAATCTGCCGTTGAGATCAGTCTGGCTCATTAGCCATTTCAGAGAAGCGTGGTCCGTAACGATTTCAAAGGTGTGTCCCTCCACATAGGCTCGGAAGCGTTTCACTGCCAACACCGCGGCTAGACATTCCTGCTCGGAGACCGTGTAATTTCGCTGGGCTGGGTTCAGCTTGTGAGACATGAAGGCTATAGGTCTCTCCTCGCCGTCTTGTGCAACCTGGACTAAGACTGCTCCCACCCCATGTTGACTCGCGTCACAATGGATTGAGAACGGTTTGTCAAAGTCCGGGCTGTGCAGTACGGGGGCTGTAGTCAGACTCTTCTTTAGCTCTTCAAA